>JAQFVV010012678.1:0-600000 GCA_028023455.1 Epiperipatus broadwayi | reverse complement strand
AGCTAATAATAATATTAAACATGTGAAAAATTGTTCATCTCACATGCACATACAAACTGCATATAATTCATTCACTCAGTTTAAGATTATATGTATTCCAACAAAATTATTATTGCATAATGGTGACAACACTATGTATAAACTATTTGAAATTCTATACATTTACCGATACCTATAATACTTTCATTCATTAAATACTTTTCATAATTTACAAACAAAGGCTGTTATACCTCTGGGAACAATCATTTGTAATTTTAAATACTCATTTGGAAAAATTCTGAAATAAAAAAATCAACACATAAAATAAAACTTTCTACTGTATATCATTCCAATTCCACCTCAGAAACACAATTTCTACAAATATATTTATAATATAATAACTAATTATAATGATAATATAATATCTATAAGCTATGGCTACAATAATTCTAAAATATATAACAATATATATACACCATAATTATAATACTATTTTTAGATATTAACACTTCATTCCTTTTTTATAAGGAAAACTATCACTTTTCAGTCCTTTTGTTCTTTTCTTGAAGTAATATATGAACACCTTGTCCTTTACTCAAGTAGAGGAGACATACAGTTCACAGAAATATTTTAGAGAAAAAGTATGTAATAATTTCACAAATATAGAACAATATGAGCTGATGGCAAATAATTTTAATGGCAAACAGTTTCTTTAAAGACACATTTTTTTTTTTAAAATGGCAATAAAAAATCAGAGAAGCAATAAATTCTTTATCTAAAATTGCTCTTTATGAAGTTTTATTGTTATAAGATTGACTGTGGTAAACATAAATTATATTTATTCCTTTTCTAAAACTAATAACAGCAATCAAAACAAAATATTCATACCAATAAATGAATAAGCAAACTTAAAATGAATAGCTAGATTATTTAGCGTTTTTCTGAAGGTTTGTGAAGATGATGTTTTAGTTGTATTTGTTGTTTGGACTATTTCTACCATCTAATATGAGTATTGAATGTCTAGAAAAATTTAACTTTATTTAAATATTCCAAATACATTCAATGTTAATAATAGCACATCAAACAAGTTTGTATTTGGAATATTTAAATAAAGTTAAATTTTTCTAAAGACATTCAATATTCATATTATATTATGAAAGTAGTCCAAACAATAAATACGCCTATATTATTTGGTTTATGATATTTTTATAAGATAATTTTAAATAATTGTCAATGCTTTTTTTTTTATAAGTTTAATAATTTTATAGAAATTCATTGTTCCATATATGAGATTGACATAAATAGATTGAATATTTTAGTAGCAAATAATTAGTATTAATAACTAATTAAAAGTTAATTAAAACATGCTGAAGATAGTCTTATAGCAAAGTTCAGAATTTAACTAATTTATATAACAATGAAACAATATACTTTTTCCTATGTGACTTTTCCTTTGTCTTCTTTGAAAAAATCATAGAATTTTCTTTAATATATTTTATAATAATTGAAAGATCAGTTGAACTGATGCTTTTAGGCGAAACACTGCATAGATAACTTACTAGTTTTTTACTCTATCATTAAAATGATAAAAAATAAAACTTTAACATTGACAAAATAGTCAAATAAAAACCAAACAATTTACATCAAAACTAAAATAAAATTAAAAATTGAAATAAAGATTGGATGAAGTGAAAATGTGAAGTAGTGTTCCAAATTTTCAAGTATGTCTATTTTTATACTAGTGTGTGTTTACTTTTCTCTCCACTCAAACACTAAGATCAACACTGCATTTCCTCTTTTTAAACCAATGATTTACAGGTATGTATTATAATATTTAAATTAAGTCATTATTGACTTTCAATTGATCTGATTGTAATCTTCCACTTTAAATCCAGATAACTTAGTCATGTGACTGTCTAGATAATAAATGAGCTTGTTAATTAATGATTTTTACCAGCACTAAATAATTATGAAATTAATTATTTAATAAAATTATTAACTGATTTTCAATTTAAACATTCTTTTTGTTAAATATAACATTATTAATTTATTTAAATCTTTTTTTTACTTTATCCTAATTAAAAGCTTTTAACATTATAATAGACATACCCAATTTTAAAATACACATTACTATTAATAGGTCTTCTTAACTTTCTATATTTTACAGGCATGCTCCAAACACACACACATACATGCACATTAAATATAACTATTTTTTAATGCAATGGAAATAAATTACTTATTGTCAATCATTTAGAATCAATTAAAAATTAGCACTACCCTTAGTCAAGTATACTTATTATTTTAAATTCTAATTTTAAATACCTCCATCTAAATTGATATTCAGTATATCATAACTATAATGTTTTTTAAAAATTATTTGTTTTAAAAATCAATAATTAAAAGCCTAATAAATTTAACCAATCATTTCAGACAGTATAAACAACTTTATTATATTTATTTGACACATATTAAGTTCTAAATTAACTTTTCTTTAATTTAAATATTAATTTTATTCTTTCAAGTAAACATTAAGCAGCCTAAGATAACCTTTTTAATAACTGCTAACTAATTAGGCTAACTCATATTATTGAAATATATAATTTAAGATTTTTATAATAGTACAGATAAGGAAATTTACTTATTATAATTTTGTAATTTTTTTTTAATGTTTTAAAACATATATCTAACCCATAGGGTTAAATATATGGTTACAATATATATATACTATTTTCAGGAACTTCCATGTAATAAAAATAGAATAGCTAAATAGCTGATGTTTCAGCTCAAAAACAAATACATTTCTCAGAGGTTCTTCTTTCTTATATGGAATCTTCCAGAAATAATACTATTAATTTTTCATTTATCTGTGAGAATATATATATGTAAATATAACATCATGTGAAAATTTTATCAAATCTATTTTAAATAATAATTGAACTGCCCTCTACCTGCCAAGTTCGATAACTCTCTTATTGTAAAAGTTATCGAACTTGGCAGCTAGAGGGCAGTTCAATTATTATTTAAAATAGATTTGATAAAATTTTCACATGACATTATATTTATTCATTATTAAAATATTATTTATCATTATATATGTGTGTGTGTGCATGCACTTTAGAGCATCAGGAAATATTCAAGAGTTATTAGATCAAAGTAAATAGAATTAAAGATAAATGATTAAAAGACTAAAATAATGTTCAATGGATATTCTCAAAAGAAGGAAATAAAGATTGATAATGATGAATTAGAAAAAAACTACAAACACCTTGGTCATATTATTACTATTAGATAGAAATAGAATGGATAAAATTAATCATAGAATTAAACTTGGATTGAGTGTTTTTTATAGAAATAACCTAATATTAAAAGGAAAAATGATTGTGTGTTTGAAAAGGAAGATTTTTAATATATATGTTTTATCAGCTCTTATTATCGATCTGAGACTTGGACACTTAGCAAAAGGGCAATATGAGACTTCAGACCACTAAACAAAATATGGAGAATGCATGTTAGGAGTAACAAAAAGAGATTGAAAATGAAATACGTGGGCCAGAGAACTAACAGCATTAGAGGAATTAAGAAAGTTGGACTGAACATGTGGCTAGAAGATATGATAATAGATAAACAGTTGAAATATTAAACTGGATACCAAGAGATTGTAAAAGACCTAGAAAAGAGACCACATATAAGATAGAGGGATGAAATAAGAAAATGTGCCGAGATGATGTGGAGAAGAGAGATTAGAGATTAGAAAAACTTTCAAAAACCTTTATCCTACAGTGAATAAATAATGGTTGAAAATGATGATACATTCTTATTCAAACTTTATATCAAATTGAATATTGTAAGTGTAATTAAATAGATGTTGAGTGACTATGTTGATTTAGTCTTAACTGGTTTTGGGGCAACTGAGAATATCAGATTTATTGTCAGAAATCCACAATCTGCAAGAGATTAGAGGATTTTTCATCAAATATTTCCATGTAAAAGATCATTAATTTTTATAGAGAGCACAAGTAAAATAACATTAATATATTACATATTTGTGCGGTATTCAATTACTTATTATTTGCATAACTAGAATTTTATTTGAAAGTAAGGTATTTAAAAGTGTTTGATTATAAGCTCTGCCTTTTCAATTAACATTAAACTGATATAAATGAAATAAAATTCACATTCAAACTTTAATATAAAATTGAGTGTTATGAGGGTACCTAAATAGAAATTGAATTATTATACTTGATGTGATAATCTCAATTGGCCTCATGTGGAATTGATGATTTAGATTTACTGACAAAAACATTTGTTTTGCAAGAGCTTAGTTGATTTGTCATCAAATATTGCCATATAAAAGACCATAAAGTTTTGTAGAGTATATAAGTATAATATATATGGATGTCACTGTTTATATAAATGTTTATGCATATATATTTACACTTAAGAGACTATACTTGTTGTTAAATAACCAATTTAGTTGTTATTTATTTATTTAATTCTAACAAACTTATAATATTCAAGTTAAGCGGAAAGGATAATTTAAACTATAAGAAAGCTTAAATGCACTAAGCCAGCTTCTGCAGATTGCTGCCAGAATCATACTGCTGAATAACAATGTGCAGCTAGAAATATGCCTTTATATCAGCATGAAATGAAACACTAAAACTGATCAGTTGTAAGAAGTTGAAGTTAAAGATGATCAAACTCTTAATTTTATAAAAATTGTCAATAATATATCAATCTAAAATAAAAAAAAGTATTTAAGGAAAGAATGATTAAAAGAAAAATTTATATGAATTATGATTGTTTAAACTTATGCTAGGTGGCGTAACTGAAGCAAGATAAAGAGAATTTACTATTGAAAAGCATTATATAAGCTGAAGTCATGTGATATTTTGTTGTTTTCATATCAATCTTGGCTAAAAGATAGAGATGCTTACAGTTATTAAAAAATTAAAGATACCATAATATATAAATACAGAAGGGATATTAGATTTATATAAGCATATAAGAAAATTGGCTTAGCTTCAAAACATTAAATTAGTTTTGAATTTTGGCTGATGATTAGATAGTAAAAAAAGTAAATGTTAAAGAAAATGTGCATTAACACTAAAAAAATCCAAGTGCACTGGACCCAGATTCAAAATTCCTCACTGATTATTCCAGTTTACATAGCAGCAAAATAACTGGAGTGAGAAAAAAGGATTTGCTATTGATAATTATAATGTTAGTTGTTCTGGAAATAAAGTGATGTTTAATTACTAAAATGATAGATTGAGCATTAAAAAAAGTTAAGAGATAATTTAGAAAGAAAGATATTTATTCTAATTTAAAAGAAAAATGAAAAGATATATATATATATTTTAAAAAACACTATAATCTATAATGGAGATGATAACATATATATATATATTGAAACAAGAACGATGTTTCACATGTATATTTAATCAAGAGCTAGTTACCCTCCCACCTTAAAAAATAGCAGATGTATAAAAAAGTTTAGTTTATGACGTTACAAGAAAATTATTATTTTCTATAATTGAGAAAAGAAAATAATAAAGAAAATCATTATTGATTTTATAGTTTTGGATTACGATATAATTTAAATATATCACATATTTATTTAAAGCTGGCATGTATTAAATTGATTACATTTTTAATTTTTGGATGTTTTCGAATAAAGTGTAATAATCACTTGAGGCAAAGTTAGTAGATTGAAAAACATGGCTTAATTCTTATGATTTCTTATCTATCCCACTAAAAAAGTAGATTATCCCATCATTATGAAGAGAAAGGCAATCAGGCTTAAATGAGAGCAGTATGCAAATTAGGTACAGTGGGAAAAGGCTGTTTAATCAGTCCAAGAATCAGATATAAATAGTCAAGTTGCAAGTTCAGAAGCAGATTAGATTTGATTTTAAAACAAGAGACTTTGAAAGAGTTTTAAAAAGTTTTTTCAGAGAGATTTTAAGGAGATCAAATAGTTATATTTTTTCCAAAGAGATATTTTTCAAGTAGCTGTCAAAGAAGAATTTTGAAAAAAAAAAAAAAGATTTCAATTTTAAAAGGATATTAAAGAACCTCTGTTAATGATGGAAAAAGAAAGCTTTATTAAGGAAATTATAACGATGGAAAAATAAACCAACAGCTTCATCTCTTCATTCTAAGCCATGATTTTTCTAGATTTGCCTGGATAGACATCATAGAAAGGAAATAATGCCATTCAGCTGGAATGCGATGACCCCTTTTTGAAGCGACAACTGGATAAATGAAGGTAATGATTTTATAAAAATATTCGATATATGTTTTTTTAAAAGACAAGACAAAACGTATTTCTTAAACTAAAATTGTATGTGTTTTTAAAAGATAAACAAAACGTATTTCTTAAACTAAAATTATATGTGTTTTTAAAAGATAAACAAGACGTATTTCTTAAACTAAAATTATATATGTTTTAAAAGACAAACAAAACGTCTTATTATAAATATATAAAAAAAGGAATTATTAATAAATGTAGCTGCATGAAAATACGTTTGTTACTGGAAAATTATGAATGAAACTAAAATTATGAAAATCACTTATTCGTGATAAAGTATAAATGAAAATGCTTAATGCTTACCTGAATATTGATTTTGTGGGAGTAATTTAAACCACATTACAGGATTTGATAAATGTAATGAAATATTATATGGACTCTAAATGCTTATCTGCATATTAACGTAAAATTACAAATGCTTAATGCTTACCTGAATGTTGATTTTGTGGGAGTAATTTAAACCACATTACTGTTTTGATAAATATAAATAAAATAATGAAAGACTATATGGATTATAAATGCCTACCTGCATATTGGTATTATGTAAAGAAAGTAATAAAACTTATGCACATAGATGCACGTTGACACTGACTGGACTATGAATAGTCCACAAACCAAGATTTGTTCACATTACCTGTTTGATAAATAGAATAAAATAATGTACTATAAAAATTACAAATGCTTACATGGATTTCGATTGTATACAAAGAAAATAATGAAACTTATGAGAACCAATGTACATTGATACTTGGCTGAATTATAGAAACCTTACAGATGTGGAATAGCTCATCTTACCTATTTACCTACCTAAAAAGAGATGTACAGATGTGGAATACAGAGTGGAAAATGTTCGTGCAGAATTGGTAGACGTCTACTAGATAAAAGACCCTTTGAATCCTTTACCTAAGATACATCAAAATGAGCCTTCATTTGAAATGAAGGATGAACTTTATTAAAATGAATTGCAAATGAACTATTGATCAACAAACTACTTCTAACCTTTTCATAAATGAAATGAAAATGAGTCATCACATGGATAGGAATGAACTTTATTAGAACTTGCAAATTAATTGTTATTAAATAAAATTATTGTTACTAAAAATTAAATTTAGTTATCCAGTTGTCCGATTCTATTTTGTTTTTATTGCATCACTCATCAGTCATTGCACTTGTTCATGAGAATCTCATGCCTCCTGAGCTACATCTGGCATAACTAGACCTAGATAAGTCAGGTTGTATGAGATTGAACTCTAGTGGCGCTGTTTGGAAAACCAAACATATAAATGTCTAGATGATTCCAGCCTCTATGGTACTACATCCTCTGATTTGTCACCCTACTGTGAGGCCTTATCTAGCTAGCCTATCCATAGGCATAAGCAGATCATGATTCTGTGATATGAACAGTGCATGTGATGCAGTGATGTGATTTATTCAAGAAGGGTGGAAAAATAAAGGTTTAAAAGAAAAACAACACAAAAATGAATGGCATAGAGAATAAAACAGGCATTTCAAAGAAGATGGAGTTAAATCATGGTGTGGATGGAGAGAGAAGCTTACTAATCCAGAAAACAAAGCAAAAATGGTGAACATAGAAACTCAGGAAACAGAAAAGAAAGCCATGTTAAGGCAGCTATTCGATATGATGAAAGAACTAATAGAAAAAGAGCATAGACAAAGAGAAGAGGATTGTAGACAAAGAGATAAAGAAAGAGAAGAGAAGAGGATTGTAGACAAAGAGATAAAGAAAGAGAAGAAAACCATAAACAAAGAAAAGAAGATTGTAGATGAAGAGATAAAAAAAGAGAAGAAGATTGTAGACAAAGAGATAAACAAAGAGAAGAAGACTGTAAACAAAGAGAAGAATGTAGACAAAGAGATAAACAATGAGAAGATGACAAAAAAGAGATGAACAAAGAGAAGAAGATAAGAGGCAAGCAATAGAAGCAAACCAAAGAATAGAAAAACAAATCATAGAAGCAATAGAAAAACAAAATGAAAAGTTCAATCAGTTAATAAAAGAAATAACTCAGTCTAAAAAATTGGATGAGGAAGAAATTTTAGAATTTCCAACCAAAGATATTTTAAAGAAATCACAAATTGAATATTCTATTACTGATGAAGCAAAATTTGAGATTGTTAAAAAGGAAGTAATTGAAATTACAAAGGGTGATCTTGAAATTGTCAGTCCACCTTCAGGAAAACTTCTGATTGTGGAATATATCTCTAAAATTGAAAAGAAAAAAACAGTATATACGGAAGCTGAGACTGAAATAGTATCAAACACAGTAAAAGAGTTTCAAATGGATGAAAATGAATCTAATAAAGCAAAATTAAAATCTTCTGATCTTCAAGAAGAGGAAAAACATAAAAATGAACATAATCAAAAACTTAATTCTCATATAACTAAGGAACTGTCCAATATAGAAGAAAATATTTCAGAAAAATTGTCTGATATATGCTATGAAATAGTAACAGAGATAGAGAAAGAAACCATAAAATGGAAACAAAAGTGTGTTAGTCCTCAGCCATATATAAAAATTATAAACAAAAGCTCAATAAACTCAAATCAGAAATTGAATACAGAAAAAAATATATAAAGACAGTTATTAAAAATAGACTTGCTGATGCAGGAAAAGACACCAAAAAGGAATTTGAAAACTCAGGATTTATAAGTGTGAAAAAAATTAAGCAACAAGAAACTTTTGTAAATACAAAAAAAAAATAATTACTATGACAGAAGAAAATCCACAGATGGTGTTCATGGTCCATATTGGACCCGTATAATTAGAAGATCAAACAGTAACAAGGATCTCCAAAGAAAATATGAAGGTGAAGAAGCAAGCCACCACAGTGATGTTGAGCATGAGAAACATCCAACAAAAAGATGATCCAGAAGTGTGTCACCTCATAATACAGAAGAGTATTATAGGAGAACTGATCATGATCCTCAGTCTCCTAAACCAAATTGTAGTTATGATACAGAACAATAAAATAAAGATAGCTGATGGAAGAAGTTTGTGAGTGTGATGTAGTAATGCATGGGCTTGTGTTTTTCATGTTGAGATGGGTGGATGATTGAGCGGAGCTGCTTGGATGCATTGTGTTTATGATGCTCCGAAGTATATGCTCAACACTATCCAGACCTGGATGTTGTCCTCTGAGAGTAGTGCAGCAATGTGTATATATAGGCCTCATGTATAGGCCTTGGTCTCATGAATAGACCAAATGATAGCCCCTAAGACTCACAGAAACTGAGCAGGGTTGGCTAAGTGCCAAATTGTGTTTTTTTTCCTCTCTGGCTCCTACTCTTAGTTGGATGATCCTTCTAGGTACAAGAGAGGTAGTGCTTAAAGATGAGATATTTTCTCATGACATCATGGTAGTTTGTGCTTGGCCATCTACTTATTCTGGCATTGGAGGCTACAGTTCATGTATTCACTTTTCCAGCTCATCTTACCTATTTCATCAGCACATCTAAAACCAATGGAGATGCAGTAATGAGAGATGAAGTGTATAATATGTGGAATAAAATCATACTTCCAGGCGATTTCATCCCAAAATTTGGTCGGGGTAATGAAACAAGAACGATGTTTCACATGTATATTTATTCTAAGAGCTAGTTACCCTCCCACCTTAAAAAACAGCAGATGTATAAAAAAGTTTAGTTTATGATGTTACAAGAAAATTATTATTTTCTATAATTGAGAAAAGAAAATAATAAAGAAAATCATTATTGATTTTATAGTTTTGGATTACGATATAATTTAAATATATCACATATTTATTTAAAGCTGGCATGTATTAAATTGATTACATTTTTAATTTTTGGATGTTTTCGAATAAAGTGTAATAATCACTTGAGGCAAAGTTAGTAGATTGAAAAACATGGCTTAATTCTTATGATTTCTTATCTATCCCACTAAAAAAGTAGATTATCCAATCATTATGAAGAGAAAGGCAATCGGGCTTAAATGAGAGCAGTATGAAAATTAGGTACAGTGGGAAAGGCTGTTTAATCAATCCAGAATCAAGATATAAATAGTCAAGTTGCAAGTTCAGAAGCAGATTAGATTTGATTTTAAAACAAAAGACTTTGCAAGAGTTTTAAAAAGTTTTTTCAGAGAGATTTTAAGGAGATCAAATAGTTATATTTTTTCCAAAGAGATATTTTTCAAGTAGCTGTCAAAGAAGAATTTTGAAGAAAAAAAAAAAGATTTCAATTTTAAAAGGATATTAAAGAACCTCTGATAATGATGGAAAAAGAAAGCTTTATTAAGAAAATTATAACGATGGAAAAATAAACCAACAGCTTCATCTCTTCATTCTAAGCCATGATTTTTCTAGATTTGCCTGGATAGACATCATAGAAAGGAAATAATGCCATTCAGCTGAAATGCGATGACCCCTTTTTGAAGCAACAACTGGATAAATGAAGGTAATGATTTTATAAAAATATTCGATATATGTTTTTTTAAAAGACAAGACAAAACGTATTTCTTAAACTAAAATTATATGTGTTTTTAAAAGATAAACAAAACGTATTTCTTAAACTAAAATTATATGTGTTTTTAAAAGATAAACAAAACGTATTTCCTAAACTAAAATTATATATGTTTTAAAAGACAAACAAAGCGTCTTTATTATAAATATATAAAAAAAAGAATTATTAATAAATGTAGCTGCATGAAAATACGTTTGTTACTGGAAAATTATGAATGAAACTAAAATTATGAAAATCACTTATTCGTGATAAAGTATAAATGAAAATGCTTAATGCTTACCTGAATATTGATTTTGTGGGAGTAATTTAAACCACATTACTGGAATTGATAAATTTAATGAAATATTATATGGACTCTAAATGCTTATCTGCATATTAATGTAAAGTTACAAATGCTTAATGCTTACCTGAATGTTGATTTTGTGGGAGTAATTTAAACCACATTAGTTAAATGTAATGAAATACTATATGGATTCTAAATGCTTATCTGCATATTGATATAAAATTACAAATGCTTAATGCTTACCTGAATGTTGATTTTGTGGAATAATTTAAACCACATTACTGTTTTGATAAATATAAATAAAATAATGAAAGACTATATGGATTATAAATGCCTACCTGCATATTGGTATTATGTAAAGAAAGTAATAAAACTTATGCACATAGATGCACATTTACACTGACTGGACTATGAATAGTCCACAAACCAAGATTTGTTCACATTACCTGTTTGATAAATAGAATAAAATAATGTACTATAAAAATTGCAAATGCTTACATGAATTTTGATTGTATACAAAGAAAATAATGAAACTTATGCGAACCAATGTACATTGATACTTAGCTGAATTATAGAAACCTTACAGATCTGGAATAGCTCATCTTACCTATTTACCTACCTAAAAAGAGATGTACAGATGTGAAATACAGAGTGGAAAATGTTTGTGCAGAATTGTTAGATGTCTACTAGATAAAAGACCCTTTGAATCCTTTACCTAAGATACATCAAAATGAGCCTTCATTTGAAATGAAGGATGAACTTTATTAAAATGAATTGCAAATGAACTATGTCATCACATGGATAGGAATGAACTTTATTAGAACTTGCAAATTAATTGTTATTAAATAAAATTATTGTTACTAAAAATTAAATTTAGTTATCCAGTTGTCCAATTCTATTTTGTTTTTATTGCATCACTCATCAGTCATTGCATTTGTTCATGAGAATCTCATGCCTCCTGAGCTACGTCTGGCATAACTAGACCTAGGTAAGTCAGGTTGTAGTGAGATGGAACTCTAGTGGCGCCGTTTGGAAAACCAAACATATAAATGTCTAGATGCTTCCAGCCTCTATGGTACTACATCCTCTGATGAGCAGGAAATATTGTTGTAGGGGGGGGGGTAACATCTGCATTGGGTAATGCCAATTGATAGTTCCTTCCTGCAACATGCTCATCAGGAAATTGTTACAACTGAAGTAATAAAAGGGTTGTATGGGGGTCCGGTTACAATATATATCATACAGTTAAAACATAAATCGTTACATTTTTATTTATCATTGTCAAACTCACTCCACTCACAACTTTGACACCATCCACCTCAGATAAACACATCTCTAGCACAGATATAAACTTTAAACCTCAGTTAAAGATTAATATATCTGCTTTTTTAATTTTAATCATACACACACATTGAGTTATTCACTTTCTCTTTCCATATGTAATATCTTTACAGATATATTAAACAACCTCCATACTTCACTATTCCTTTTACATTCATATAAATAAAGATACAATAAAAGACAAATGACCACAAGAAATGATTATGGTAATAATATTTAAATATTCCTAAATTTTTATACTAATATTTTATGCTAAAATAAATGGGATATTATTATGTTTGCATATGGCACATATAAATGTACGAATTAAATAATAACATTTAAAATATGATTAATTAGAAATGATGCTTTTAAAATATTTTTTATATATTAGTCAAATATATGAAAGGCTTAATTCATTTATTTAATGGTAAAATAAAAAAACAATATACACGCGTGTATGATAATTTAAATTAGTCAGTATTATAACTAGTGTGTATGCGCGTAAATTGCAAGCATTTTAAACATTTTAATTATTCATTTATATTTTATGTTTAACTGAATTTAATGTCAATACTGTAATTTATTTGGTCTATCTTTTGGTGTAAAAAAAAACTCCGGAAATAATATTTCATTGTAACCGCTACAAAAATATTGGTTTCAAGAAAATATTTATCATTAAAGAATACTTCTTGTAAAAAATGCCGCTATTTCATTTGATATTTTTCGTGGAGAAAACAAAATATCAGCTAATCTCTGCTAATCATTATGGGGAAAAATAATTATTCCCGCAATATGTATTTAAACGGCAGTATATCTTATGTGTATAAGACTGTACAAGAAGAATAAAAGACCAATAAACTTTGTATGGAATAATAAAGTTGATACGACATTCTTCAGATATTATAAAGAAATTATGAGTTAATGGTTTACTTTATTTTTTTAAAATATATGTGTATTAAAATGTCCTCTTGTTAATATTTCACTGGTAAGTATAAATCAGGTTTACATTTAAATCAAGATTTAGTTTACTGAATATGTAAACAAATAATAAGTTGAAGTTCAGAAAAGAAACAGTTTAAAATTATTATACGTCATTAGATTTTGTTTAAAATTATGTCATTAAAATTGTATATCATAAAAGTGTGTGTACGATATCAATATAAGTAGCAAATGATAAAAGTAAAAGAATGATTTATTTTTTGTAATCTGCTTTTAAATAATTATTTAGAAATAAAATTAAAATAATTATTGAGAGGAAGAAATTACTTTTGTCTGGGGAAAGTTTAAAGACAAATAGAATAGAAAGAAATAATATTCTAACCACTAAATCAATTTTAAAATTTACGATGTGAAAATGCAAATTATCAATTTTGTATATGTATTTCTGAAAATCCTAACAGAATAACATGTATTTTATTATTGTAAAATATAAATTAAAATTCTATTTGAAATAAAGTTACAAAACTTATTTATAGAATATTCAAAATTTTAAATGTAAAAACAATAAATCTTAATTAAGCAGACAATGAAAAGATTATGGTCAACTATAACATGTTTATCACCAACAATTGATGGCAAAGACAAATGACTTATTATACGATAAATGTTTGTTGTGATGCCAACTAATTGTTGTTACATTAGAATTGTGATGGTGTATCTGAAAATCATTGCAGGCAAAAAGAATTTAAGAAGAGAAAATTATTCCTAACATTAACCAAGTTGTAGATCAAAATAAAGACCTATTATAATGAGAAATGTTTGTTGTTGTGATGCCAGTTAATTGTCATTGTATTAGAATTGCAGAATTGTATGTGAAGATCATTCCAGTCAAATAGTATTTAAGAAGAGAAGATTATTCCTAGAATTAGCCAAGTTGTAGGACAACTGAAGAAGTACCCAGAAAATAGTTATTTACTATAGTCTATAAAATTGAAAATATCATTATAATTCTTTTGTATTCCATGCTTTCTATGCATCAGTTTTGTGGATTAAATTTTCAGTATTATTGGCTAAAGCCTTTCTCTTTTGTATTGCTATTTTTCTAATCATGTGACCATGTAATGAATATGAAGAAGTAAAATTCAATTAAGCCTCTAAATGCATGAAGAAATTGTTCATTGCCCATTAAATCATGAGTTTGAAATGAATTCTTCTGACAAATATTTTTCCTGCAAGAAGTTTGAATACTGAAGAAGACATAAATCAATGAACCAGTACTAAGAACACTACTTGATATGCATGATTGCTATAAGGACTGAAACATTAGTAAATTTGAGAACACAATCAATGTCTAATAAAATGTATGACTTATATAAAACCTGTAGATAAAAATTTATTTTCATAAATATATATATTTAAAAGAGTTAACTACTTGAATATAATAATTCTGAATATTTTTTAATATATAATTTTCAATATTTATAATTGTTGTTGTGTGTACAAATAGAATACAGAAGAACTCAATGTTTTGAAAACTTTTGTTTAATAAATAATATTAAAAAGATAAAACATTTCTTTATTAACCAATGATGGAAAAAAAATCCTAAGCAACTTTTAGCTTGGATAGTTATTAACTTGAGAATGCAAACCAATTTAAATATCTTGGTAGCTTTATAAACAGAGCAGTGAACTTAGATGTGATACAACACTGATTCCAATGTGCTGCTGCTTTTAATAAGGTAAAAGGTAGCCTATTTTACCATAGAGAAATAATTATTTCAATTAAATCAAGCTGTTATTTTATCTAATTTATTGTATGGATGTGAAACTTGGACATACTATCTGTGCAATATAAAGGTATTAGAAAAATTTCATATAAGATTAGTCTGTAATATTTTAAAAATACAATAGCAAGATCATAAAACTAATCAATATGTTCTTCAATTTGTTGGATGTGATATCATAGAATCCACTATTGTAAAATTAAATCTTTGTTGGAGTAAATATGAAAAATAAATAAACAATACAAGACTTTTTAAAAGGATTTTTATCCTTAATTTTGACCATGGTTTTCATGGGAAATATAGATCTATTGTAAGAATTATGTCTAAGATTTGTCTGAAGTTTTGTAATGATGGTATATTATAAGATGTGATATGTTGGACTATTTCCATCATTTATGAGTGAATGTTGAATGTATAGAAAATTTTAAACACTTTATTTAAACTTTTCAAATACAAACAACTTGTTAGTAATAACACACAAATAGACAATACAGGTTAGTAATTACACAATGTTTAGAGTAGTATTATTCTCCACTCTTCTTCAGGTGTTGCTGGCCTATATGCAATATATGCACAGTGACAATATTAGCTTAGAAGTTGAACTTGCACCTTTAGATTCTTGTATATCTAATTTAAGGCAAACGCTCTACCAACTGAGCTATTCTGTCAAAGGCAACATATAGTAAAAAATTGATATATTTATATATGAGGGTTGGTTCAAATCCTCCTGAGTCCTTCAATTTTTTTTTTTAACAAGTCTAATTATTTTTATTTTTTCCTAAGAGCAAGATTAATTAGAGGCTTCCATACATTGTGTATTGCCACACTGGGTTGACTTATAGGATTATTTATCATTGTCATATGAGCAGCTTCCTTGAATTTTCTTCTATGCATTTTTTCCTCTTTATTATCTAATATTCACTTAAAATTTCTCTTACTATTTATCGCCGGACTCATACGCATGTGGAATCTCACCATCGGGCTATAAGTGTATTAGTCCGACGGTGGTGAAAAACGCCGGCACAAACAAATGTGTAATTAAAGTTAATGATTTCACTAACAATTTTATTTAAATAATTATACTTTACGATTTAATAAATAAATAAATATATTAGCAGAAGTTAATATTTATTTAGTCTTCATAGTAATTTTTTTTCCTAAATAAAATTTTAAAATATTGTAATATATAAGATTTTATATATTTATTAAATTATATGATTAAGTATTTATTAAACATATACTTACTTAAGCAACGTGTAGAATATTAAGTGAAAAGTTCATAATAAAGCTAATGGCGTGCAATGTTATTTCTCTTAAGATTAGTTCATAATTATGAATATTTTCTGTTATTATAAAGGCAGATTTTAAAAATAACTAGTCTAAGATATATTTATACAAACATGAAATCTCTTACATATGAAAATAAATTTATATCTAGTTACTAGCTTGCCAATATGGAATTAATAAATATATAAAGAGTCTGTATAATACTGAACTTAAATAGAATAATATCAACCATTAGTTTGATAGTGCCCAACTAAGAAATAACGGTAAGTTTTATTTTGGAAATATCCTTAACATTACATGGAATTTATATAAGCAACATGAGTATGATTATAATATTGACATCTTCAAGGACTTTGAGCATTCCATCATTAGATTTTTAGTGATAGGGATGGCTGAAGAATTGGAGAATGGAGAAGATTGAATGTCTATAAAGTTTGTAGATTTGCTATCTTAATATAAAACCAAGCAATGATTATATATATGTATGTGGGAGATGATGATCCGGACCAACTGATGAGTGCCTGTTCATCACAAAATACAATATTGGACATCATTTATCTTGTTCACATGTATGTGGTCATGTGTACCAGTTATATTAGATAGAGTGGATGACTGTAGGGAACTTGAAAATCTGGGTTCAAATATCCCCTTTAATATTTAGGTAATAAGTAATTTGTATAATGTAGCTAGCTGGCTCTAGAGATTATACTTTTTTTAAATGTTTTTTTCTCTTTATATTTTATTATTACATATATGCTAACTTATAAATTCTGAGCATTGTCACTGTAACCAAATGAATTGCCCTCTAGTTACCGTAAATTCAATCAACTTTTTACAGTAAAAATATGTCCTTTCTTTTTTTTGGCTGAAGCTATTATATAAATATTGATTTGAATCACAGCAACCAGAGAAAGAAATAGTAAACTAATCAGGATATTTACATCAAATTTATATGTATTGATTAGAAGATTTTTGGGAATTTTATAAACTTCATCTGTAATATAATTAAGCAGAGAATCTTTAGTTTATACATAAGTCTGATAAAAATATTGTTATTAGGTAGTATGATTTCAATTTAAAATTGGCAATTTTAGTTATTTGTTTGTTTAATTACAACAAGCTGAAGTTTATCTATATATCTCCAAAAAAAGAGACTACTTTTAACTGAAATGTAATCCTTGGAGTCTTCTTTAAGCAATTTCTAATGTTTTCATTGCAGCTACTGTGGATTACGCTATTGTAAAAAGCTTACATTTTAAAATAATAATATGTTAGCACATATAAAAGCAGATTTTTAGTTAGAACATAAATTAATGCACTCAGTGTTAAAATGATAATGGAATTGCAGAAACAGATTCTATCCAATATGGTACAACATTTGTTATTAATTTTTTAGAAGCAACTGCTAAGCAAGTTTTATTTCTGCAGCTTCTTAGCACTACAATGTCAGTTTAGATTTCAGTCTGGTCATATTATTGAGACATCAATTTTTTTGAATGAAAGTATTGTGGATATGAGTAATTATTTTGAGGCTTACTAAAAATATTCTGTTTCCCTAACAATGCTTATTATGGTAATCTAAAATCTTTTTGAAGCCCTGAAAGTGAATATAAATAGCATTTGTTTAAAAAATGCTTGAATGATTGAGAGTTCATAAGAAGGTTCTGCACTGGAAGTGATAGAGATGAGGAATGATTTATAGACCTCAAGTTAAAGAAACCATCATTCTTCCACAGCATTAAATCACATGGAGCAAAAGTAAATATAATGGTTTATTACTTGGGAGTCATGAGAAGTCCAAAAATCAAAAGAAACACAACTGGGGGCAAAATATCGATCTTTAGTTTAAGGTTTTGCCAATCTACAATTTCTTCAAACAATGTAGTGGTATAACACCTTTTTTAAACTAATGGATAATGTGCTTTTAAAACAATGTTAACATTTATTTTTTTATAATAGTGATATTTTAAACAGAAAGAGAGAATATTTTGATAATTCCTTGAACAATAATAAAAAAATTCAGATGTTTGTATTTAATACCTTTTCTGCTAAGTTAGATAAGGGTAAACATATCTCACTTGATGAAATTAAATTAATACTTACAGTATTAAATATAGAAATGATAAAGTATTCAAACATAATAGTGATATGTTTACTTTAAAACAATTTTTTAAAAATATTATATACAGTCATGAAAATCTTCATATGATTTTTAAAATATTTCGTTTTATAAAAAGAAAAAAAAATAGAAAATATTATAGTAATTATAATAAAATAGCATTGTAATTCACTACAGCAAAAATTCTTTCAAGAAATTTATTAAAGAGGCTTCTTAAAATCATTGATAAGTGATTTAATATAGTTTTAAGAAAATTAAGAAACAGTATATACATGAATTTTTTTGTTAATCACATACAAAGAAAGTATTATGATTAAAGTTAATATTTAAAATATTTTTCTTCATTCACTTTTACAATGCGGTAAATTTTATTTGTTCTTTGATATTTTCTTACAGTTTGTCTGACTTAGCAATCTTCACCAGAACTACAAGATTTAAACATATATGACCATATAATTAATATATTATACATTGTATATAATACCCTACATACATAATCCAATTCTATTTCTATGACTCCAATATATATATAATTTTTAATAACTTTATATATATTAAATATATTTTTATGTAAATCTTTATATAAAATACTATATATTTTATATTTATATTAGTATTAATCATTTATTTATTATTAAATTTATTTTTGCCATTTTAATTATTTTATTATAAATTTATTCATAAATTTTCTAATTATATATACAGTATATAATCCAAATGAATGTTTTTCCATAAGGTTGTGATGTATTTCTGTGAATGTTTGTCCACAATTCTGTCACATGTCAAATTCACAAACAATTAAAAGAATATTTTATGTGAAGGAAGTGATTCCATTAGTAATTGTCCATAACACTATCAAATTCACATATCAAATATAACAGGTATATTTAAAAATTTAAATTTAAAGGCTTAATTTGATTATGAGCATTTTATTCAAAACAAGTAATTCTTCCAAACAGAAAAAATTTGTAAAGACTAATCCTTTCAGGCCAGCTAGAAAATAATTCCACTATTAATAAACCATAATACAAAAATGACTGCCTATGTACATTTATCACATTTATTTATAGAATATTAAAATGTTTTGTTTATTTTACATAAAATCTTAAAAAAATTGTATTCTGCCATTGATAAATGATAACTATTAATAAAATTAAATATATTAATATATTTCTGGATATGTTTCAAACATTTTTTTTCGATTGTGAATTTCTCATATTTATTTATAAAATATTAAAATCTTTTGTTAATTTACATTAAATATTAAAAAAATTATTTTAAAGCAATCAATTATAAATTATAAATATTATTTTTAATGATGTATAATTTTTATTGCAAAGAATTTAATGTGAAGGAAGTAACAGTATCTAATTCACATATCAAAATGACGGCCTTTCAAAAGGCTGAATACATCTGGTTATAATATAATTTTGTGTATACTTTCAATTTTTTTATTTTTTTTATTTTATTTTATTTTTAACCTTCTCTTAATTTGAAAAATATAATACTTAAAGTTGTGATTTATATACATTTTTTATTAATTTGATAGAAGCATTTTGCTAGGTTAATCAGGAAAATTTTTGACAATGCCTAAAAATGACAGGTTACATATGGAAGCATTTTTGGGTACTGATAAAGTTGGTCATCTACATTCCATTTTATGTTTATTGATTCTTTAAATACTGTATCAATGTCATGAAATAATACTGGAATAACTAATCAATAAATTTAAGATTCTTTTTTTTTGGAAAAGCAATTTTCCATAATATGAAATGCTGTCTTACAAGCTAATTTATAAATTAAGTGTGTAATTTAAAACCTCTTACTACTTATAATTGTCAGGTTTGTTTCAAACTTTTAGTACTATATACCTTTCCAATTTCTTATTTGGTTTTGAACAAAGGTGGAGGGAGAGAGAAAAAAATAGTCAAGTGTCATTTTCTTATTGATTAACAAATTACTTTATAAATTAAATTTATAATTTCAAATCTCTTATTACTTGTATTTGACAGGTTTTTTTAAGAATTTTTACTAGTATTATTTGTCTTCAAAATTCTTAATTATTTTTATTTGTTTTTGAAAAAGTGACAAAAAAGGTCAATTATTAATGTTATCAATTTTTATGAAAACAATACTAAAGGGCCAAATAAAGGTCAGCTACAAATTTCTTATTTTTTATATAAGAAATTCTGTCTTTTTTTATTCAATACAAATTACAATAAAGTAATCAATGAACTGGCTTTGTAACAACAAATAAAAAGAAGTTGAGAGTGAAAATTATTTACTTTGATTATTGGCATTGTCAAACTGAGTGCACATCTCAAAGTAAGGCTAGAAAGAGATCCAGTTCAGTGCTGTTTTGTCAAGACATTTCCTAGCATATGTGATCTGAAACTGCAAAATAATTCAGGGGATGTGCCACTCATCTTCTTAAAAATCACATTTAACACAAGGTTGTTGGCTTTTGATATCATTAAGAAGATTCCTGCAGTCTAAAAAATTATAATGCACTTTTTTTACTTGTAATTATTTTTTCCATAAAAATCTTTGAAAAATATATTTCTTTCATATAACAGTATACAAATTGCAAATCAACCACTTTTTTTAGGATAAAAATGGCTAGCATTCTAACATCCTAAGGTCAAACGAGGAATACCAGGTTTATTTTGATATATATTTTTAAAAAAAGTAAACAAAAAAATGATAAAACACTATCAACAAGCAACATAAGTTTTATTTGTACATTTCTTTATCAAACAACAATAAACTATTCTAATGATATAAAGTAAGAACATAAGTCTTATTTTTAGATTAATTTCTAAAATAGTAAAAAATATTTATTTATTGTAACATTCATAATATTTCATTTTTATATTTTATTTACTGTTGCATTTTTTTAAATAATAGATTTTATATTTGCAAAGTACATTGAATCTTAAATTTATCAATTACTTATTCCAGTATTGTTTCATGACATCACACAATGTTTAAAAGAATCAAGTAAACATAAATTCGAATGTAGGTTCTTGATTTTATCAATATTGCTTCTATGTATTACATGAAGGAATGTTATGAAAAACTGAAATATTCGAAATAAAAACTCAAGTTGGACAATGTTGTTTACTAACTCTAATGCTCCACTTCCTATTTTTATGATAATTATCATAGCAACAATTTACAGGCAGTTTCAAAATACAACATATGTTTGATAGTGGAGTTTTTATTTGGAATTGAAGATTTTTATTTTTTGACTTCTAAACTCACAGCTATTTTTGTCAGTTCAGAGGATGATTTCTATAAAATGTTTTCAGTAGTGATGAAAAAAATCTGCAACTTTTAGCTTGGGTAGTCACCTTATTTGAAAATATGGATTAATGTTAGTATATTGGAAGTTTTTTTAGAAAGAAAAATGCATTTGGATATTAAAGTGCAACACAGATTTTACAGAGTTGTATTTCTTCTTTGTAACATAATTTTTTCAACTAAATTTGTATATAGAATTATAATTCTGCCACATATCTTACATGGAAGCAAGACATGGATATATATTGTCTCAATATAAAGGCACTGGACAATTTTAATTTAAAGAATTATAATAATAAGATCATAATACCAATTATTGCATTGTTCAACTTGCTACATGTGATGACATTGAATCTACTATTGTAAGGGCACATCTTTATTAAAATGGCCCTGTGACACAACTTAAAAATAAAAGAGTTCTAGAAAATATTCTACATTTATCTTGATTATAGTTTGATGGAAAGCAGCTCTTAGAGAAATTATTTTAAAGTAATTCTAAAATGATTTAGAATGGATGAAAATAAAATAGAATAAACCAGATACAATTGGGCAAGTTTTTAAAAAGCTTTTAGGCATTAGGCAAAAAGGTTTATTTTAGAAAAGGTTAAAAGATCCATTCCAGGATATCAAAAATATATGGTATGAGAGATGAGAATTTTAAATACATTATATATATATATATTTTATATATCAAAGCGTTGACCGGGAAGCGAACCCAGGACGGCTGCTTGGAAGTCAGCTACGCTAACCGCTAGGCCACCAATGCTTGACATACATGATATATTTAACTCAATAAGTTTATAATATCACATATTGAGAATGATGTTCAAAAGCATATTAAAAATGAGTGTCTGATGATTCTGCCTTCAAAATATTAACTGAATCAATTTAAACTAAAAGTTAAATGTATCCCCACTGTATGAAATTTCATTTTCACATTTATCAGTATAAATTTTTTTTATATATATAAGAACTTACACTGCATAAAAGCAGATCATTTTCATTTACTTAGGGAATTAGGCATTTTTGCTGCAAGTCTTAGAACATTGTTGACATATGATGTTATGAGAGGCGAGAATTTTGAATATGTTACACAATAAATTTATAGTATTGTATACTGGGGGTGGGGGGTGGTGGCATGGATTTCTCAAGAGATAATTAAAAATGAAAACTAAATGCCTCTGTCTTGATAATATTAATTGTGTCAATTTAAAGTAGGGACTGAATATGTAGATTAAGAAGACCAGTTAGTAGTATATGTGGTCAATAATTGAGATTTATAAAACTCATATATAACATTTGCACATACACATATATATATACGTATATGTCTGTGTGTTTTCATGTATAATTGTTTACCAGTATTTCCTAATAAAATATATATACATCATAAACTTTTAATGTTGTTGTTGTGTAATATAGAAGAAACCCTGATATAAATGCCGTCTATGGTTTAGAATAGGATGGAGTTCGACAAACTCTGCAACTCAAGGTCCATGGATCACAA
Source organism: Epiperipatus broadwayi (assembly GCA_028023455.1). NCBI lineage: Eukaryota > Metazoa > Onychophora > Udeonychophora > Euonychophora > Peripatidae > Epiperipatus > Epiperipatus broadwayi. Next base: position 576,659 of record JAQFVV010012678.1, on the reverse strand, counting down.
CTCACTTCTGTCACTTCCAGTGCTTTAATTTCATTTTCACAAGAACTCATAAGAAATAAACTATTCGACTATTATTACTCCCATAAATGCACATAGTATTAAACTTTAAAAAAATACACTTAGCTATGGTAAAATAATCATTTGCATTAAAATGTATATTTATTTAAAGCACTTTTCGTACCTAAAGATGCATTTTTATTAAACTATATTCTCTGCGTTTATTTTTTTTAAAAATTTCTAAATTATAAAAAAAGAAAAGGATTCATTCAGAGCAAGATGTATACATACATACCTTTGGTTTTAAAACTTTCTTTGCATCTTTGCCAAGTTCCTTTAAAAGCTTATAGTTTTAAAATTGGCTCACTATTTTGGCATACTTTTAATAGAAATATAAAATTAAAAAATGCATCTACAAATAAAAAAGACACATTTAACTTGATACCAGTATCAAAAAGTTAAAAATTTAAATTTTTTTTCATCATTCCATCATATAAGCTATAAAAGAGTAACCGAGTCACAACCATAGATCAAATTCGTTTTTCTCACACATATACATTTTTAAAAAACGCATATATATATATACAATACTGCATAATTTTAATAAGTATAGAGGAGACAATTTGAGCAAAGGAAACTTCTTTTGATATTACTAGCATTGCTATCTTAATATTTCGTTGTTTTTTTTTTTTTTTGTAAATAAATACACTTACTACCATCTTTTAAATAATAGTTATTTCTCTTTTTTTGTCTTCCTGTTACTTTATTTAATAATGACCATATTTTTTTATATATATATCTCCTTTAATTATATATTTTCTAATAATATAAAGCAGATAATTCTTGCATTTCATTTTTTAAAATTATTTTAATGTTTGTTATTTTTTTAAAACAATTTTCTTTTTTCTTTTCCGCAAGTTTTTCCCTCCAGATCTCCTTTTTCTCAGTTCTCCTTCTCTCTTTTTGATTGCCAATATTTTCTCTCCATTTTTGTTTCTCGCACAACATTTGATATATCTTTTTTAAAGTCTACTGTTACGGTACTATCTAATCCTGGATTTTATTTATATTTAGATCATATTTTTAAATCCCTCTCCTCCTCAAATATTTAAAACCGCAAGAGCGCTTAATTTATTTTCAATTTATGTAATAATTCTTAACTTCCACCTTCTATTTTTATATTGCATTTTTTTATTCATCAGTGCTATTACTATTGTTAGTAAAATATTTTTTAAAATTTTAATTATTATTTTCATTTCAATCACAATTATAATAAAAAATTAACTATTACGTTTGATTGAAACAACTTAAAATAGATATCTTAAAGTATGAGTAAAATGTGTAAGTTAAATTTTTTTTAAATGGTTATTGCCAAGAAATTAAAATTATAATAAAAACATTTGATCATTAGAGGTGATTTGCCATTATTAACCCGTCAGAAGCGACCGATCTTTAATTCTTAACGATAATTGCGTTTATTGACTTAGTCGTAAAAACTATTCATTTATTGACGATCCTAATACCTCCATTGCTAGTCTTAGTTTCGCTAAAGAATACAAATTTAACTTGCGTAACAAATCTTAATAAATTAAATCCAATATACGAAAAGAAAAAAAAATCAGTATCAATTTAAATGTAGAGATTTGGGCTTTTTAATTTCTACATTCATGACGAACTAAGATTGTTTGCAAAATACATTTATAATGAGAGGGGGGGGGTATGAAACTTTTATACTCTGGTGAATAGTTGTGACAATGCATTTGAGATGAGAAGCATTTGTTTCAATATTTATGCTCCATAATGCTACCTCAATTATTATATATTTACTGTTTTACAAAATGTTTTAAAGATGACAGTCATCATCATCATCATCAACCATTATCAATCCACTGCAGGATGAAGGCCTCTCCAAGTTCAATCCATCTTTTCCGATCTTTAGCTTCTCTTCTCCACATCACCCCTGCAAACTTTCTTATTTCATCCATCCATCTCACATGTGGTCTCTTTCTGGGTCTTTTACAATCTCTTGGAATCCAGTTTAAAATTTCAATTGTCCATCTATTATCATCTCTTCTAGCAATATGTCCAGCCCAACTCCACTTCAGTCTTTTAATTTTTTCAAGGAGATCAGTAACACCTGTTTGTTCTCTTACCCATACATTGCGTTTTCGATCTCTTCTTGTTACTCCCAACATGCATCTCTCCATACTTCTTTGAGTGGTTTGAAGTCTCTGTATTGCTCTTCTATTAAGTGTCCAAGTCTCAGATCCATAAGTAAGAACTGGCAAAACACATTTATTAAAAACCTTCCTTTTCAAACACATAGGCATATTTCCTTTTAGTATCAAGTTATTTCTACCAAAAGCACTCCAACCAAGTTTAATTCTATGATTAATTTCATCCATTATGTTTCCATCTGTATTAATAATCTGACCAAGGTATTTGTAACTGTTAACTTCTTCTAATTCATCATAATCAATCTTTATTTTCATATTTTGAGAAAATCTATTAAACATTACTTTAGTCTTTTCAACATTTATCTTTAGTCCTACTTTCCTACTTTCATCTGATAACTCCTGCAACATTTCCTGTAACTCTAAAGCATTATTTGCAAAAACAACTACATCATCTGCAAAATCTAAATGACTTAAATAATCTCCATTTACTTTCACTCCTTTAGCTTCCCATTTTAATCCACAAAATACTTCTTGCAGCACTGCTGTAAAAAGTTTTGGAGATATGGAGTCACCCTGTCTTACACCCTTCTCAATGTTGACTTTCCTACTATCATTATGTAATCTAATTGTTGCTGTTGCATTTTTATAAATATTCTTTAAAATATGACAATATCCTGGATCTATACCTTGATGATCCAATGCTTTAATCACTGAAGAAATGTTTATAGAATCAAATGCCTTTTCATAATCTACAAATCCTAAGCATAATGGCAACTCATATTCATTTGTCCTTTCTATAACTTCTCTCAATACCTGGATATGATCTACTGTACTAAAACCACTTTTAAATCCAGCTTGTTCTCTTGGTTGGTGGAAGTCCAGTGTTCTCTGTAGATGAGTTGTAATTATCTTAGTAAAAATTTTGTATAAAACTGATAAAAGACTGATAGGTCTGTAATTTCTAATATCTTCTTTATCACCTTTTTTAAATATTAATATTAATACTGCATTCTTCCAATCATCTGGTACATCTTTATCATTTAGACATTTGGAATATAACTTTGCTAAAAAAAATTCTATTTCTTCACCTGCTTCTTTTAATATATCAATTATAATTCCATCATTACCTGGAGCCTTCCCTTTCTTCATAAATTTAATTGCATGTCTCACCTCCTCATTCAAAATTCTGGGCAATTCAGAAGATATAATAGGTATAGGAGGTACTTGTTCTTTATTACTATATAATTCTTGATAGAAGTCTTCTACACATTTCATGATGTCATCTCTCTTTTTAGTAATAATGCCATCTTTTTTTCTTATTGCAGATATAAATTTCCTACCAATACCAAAATGTTGTTTTACACTCTTTAGACTTTTATTCTCTTCTACAGCTTTCCTTGCTAGTTCACAATTATACTTTCTTATATCATTTTCAACTCTTTTCCACACCATTTTACAAAATTCGAGATATTCAATCCTTTTTAATGCATCATTTTTGTATATCTTCATATTCCTTCTTTTCTTCATAAATTCTCTAGTCTCAGTAGAAATTTTATTGGTCAATTGCTGCTTTTTTCTACCAGCTATCTTTGTTGCAGTTTTTAAAAGTGTATCAGTTATTTTCCTATTAATTTCATTCAAATCTGAATCTTGTTCAAAATCTACTAATACTTGAAACCGATTTGTAAGTTCTAATTTAAATTCATTAGAATGTTTCTGAAGATTAGGAATATCAACTGTAAATATTGTTTTTCTTAATAATTTTTGTCTCTCTAGTTTTGCATTAACATGTATCTTACATCTTACTAATCGATGATCACTTCCTGTGTTAAATTTATTAAGAACATTACAATCTTGAAATATGTATTTTCTGTTAGTCAAAATATAGTCCAATTCTGCTGTACCTTCATTTGGATGCTTCCAAGTCCATTTTCTTTTAACCTTTTTCTCAAAAAAAGAATTCATAATATAAAGTTTTTCTTTTTCTGCAAATTCCACAAGTCTATGTCCTCTCTCATTTCTATTACCATAACCAAAATTACCTACAGCATTTTCATCTTTCATTTGTTTACCAATTCTAGCATTAAAGTCTCCCATAACAATTTTAAAATGTTGTTTACTCTGATCAAAAGCCTTTTGTACATCCATATAAAAATCTTCTACTACTTCATCACTATGAGAACTTGTTGGGGCATAAACCTGAATTATCTGCATTTGGTATCTGCTATTAAGTTGTAAAACTAATCTTGCCACCCTGTCCGATACACCATCAATCTCTACAATGTTATTCTTCCATTTTTTATTTATAATGAATCCTACTCCACTTGTATTTCCAATATTTGTGCCTCTATAGTAGAGTACATGTCCACTTTTTAAATGAATTGTTTCTTCACCTTTTCTTCTAACTTCACAAAGTCCAATAATGTCCCATTTAATATAAGATAGTTCTTCTTCTAACTCTTGCAATCTTCCTTCACTTGAAAGTGATCTGCAGTTGTAAGTACCTAAATAAAAAGTCGTCATCAAATGGCAGCCTGAGTCCGCAATCAGGGGATTCTTAGCACCCTCCGCCTTCGGCCACCAACCGCTGCCTTGGTTGGTGACTTTACAGCCTCCTGGGAATAAGGGCTATGCTTTATTTTTGTCTGTCATGATTGTATATATTTAAAAAATATTCTTAAACTCGGAGGTAAAAAGCCAATAAACTCACCACGCTGGCTAATGCTTGTTGGTGAGCAGCCCATCCATGTTCGTATACTATATGAATAATCACATAGTAATAACAGCTGCAATGACAAGAACGTATGGAGTGGACATTAGGAAGTTGCCCTGCTCGGTTCCTTTAAGGCCTCCAAGAGGAATCAAAGGGTCTCCTTTCAGTTAATAGTGTTAGGATGGGAATGTGCAGATAAATTTGAACTCTGATTGATTATTTTCTACCATACAACCATTCATGATTCTGTAAAATAATACATGATTATACATTTTTATTCATATTATTTTATAATAATTTTTATTCTTTAATAAATGCATGAAATAAGATTTTTCTAATATATTATAACCAGCCCATTCCCACACTTGAAATACATAAACAAAAATATCTAAAAAAAAAGGTAGATAATTCCCAAGATGCATTTCTAACTGAACCAGCCCTCTTCATGTTTCATTATCTTTATTCAGTATTATCATTATCAGACAACTACAATTTAATCTACAAATATCAAACTTTTGCTCTCACATATTCGACATTAACCACTTTAGATAAAGATATTAATGATTATTACTAATCATCTATTAGTCTAGATGATTATTACAATCATTTTTAGTCTAAATATTATCATATTTTTAATCCAGTTATAATCATTAATCTTAGTTAAGGATTAATATAATGGTTTTTATTAAACATAAGATATGACCTAATTAATTTACTTTTCCATCCAACTTTTTTTTTTCATAAGTCAAAGCGTTGATCGGGAAGGGAACCCGGGCCAGCTGTTTGGAAGGCAGCTGTGCTAACTGCTAGACCACTACCCCCTCCCCATTTAAAACACGTAAATATAAACATCTGTAGAAGGTAAAAGATCTCAAGATGCATTTCTGACTTATCAGAAATCTTCAGTTGGCTCAGGTTATAACCTCACTCATGTAGATTTAATTGTAATAATCTGATTTTGATAAATATTAAACAAAGATAATGAAGACATTTGAAAAGTTATAAATTGGACAACTGAAGAGCATTTTGGAGGTCATTTATCATTTCTAGGAGTTTTTATTAGTGTACTTGTCATGAAAGTATTAAGTATATTAAGTAAGTACATTATACATGGAAAAAAGATGGATGGAGTTGGATTAATGATACCATGTGGCTGTGTTTAATAAAAATATATTAATTTTGAACTAAGTTTAAAACTTATATTTGAGTTTAAAATAATATGATAATCTTTAGCCCTTGTTAAATATGTGGGTGCAAAAAAGTATGGCACTTAGAAATCAAAGAGCACTATTTTCCTGTTGAAAGATTCTGGCAAGGAATTACCTGAAGATTAGAAAAAAATAAGAGATCATCATCTGATAATGAATAACAGAATTCAACACTATCATTTTATTCTCAAAGTTTGAATGGAGCACCTTAAGAAGAAAAATATTCAATCGTAAATATGTACAAAAAAATCTAAGACTTCTAGAAAAGATAATTTTGAGAGTTGTGCTTGAGAAGAGTTCTATAATTTATTTGATTATGATTTATTTCTAATAAAGTGATACCTTTTATTATTTATTGCCTGAAAATATAACTAGATTTAAGGATAAAATTTTTATAAATTTACCATTACATTTTAATATAACTAATTTATTACATAACACATAATAAAAAAGGTAACATTAAAATCTCATGAGAGGTTCTCTTGCATGGTAAATCATATTGTTGCTGTCCAAATACTAAGTGATGTGCTCCTAAAACATATATTACAAGATGTACATTAGCTTGCCAATTAAAAAAAAATATTAGATCTCCTAAATGGCTGTAAATTCTAAAGATTTGCCTGATTCTCTTGTTGCTTTGTTTTGAATGATCAGTACTTAATTTGATATTAAAATTTAAAAGTGAATTTTATGTTATTTAACTAAATCATCCTTTAATTGAGTTGCTGTGGTTGAAATGACCTCAAATGATATTTTTAGTAGCTGGTGATGTCAGGTTTGATTAAAAGAAATGTATCATATGAGAAGTTTAGTTGATTTTTTAACAAATCTTGCTATATATATAAAGCTATAAGCTTTTATACATTTCTATAGAGGGCATCAATAAATAACCTTAATAGATTACATATTTATGTGATATTTAATGGTGATAATATATATTATAAATAATTATAACTGAAACACAGGCTTATTATATACCTGTGTCTATATATGTAATATATAGAGTATATGACCACAGACTTTCACAACCTACCACTCTGCACTCTATCTAATAACACTGATACCCTTAAACACATATATGTTGAAAAGATAAATAATAACCAATATATGTGTTTCATGCTAAACCAGCAATCATCAGTCAGTCCAGATTATCATCTCTACACATATATACTATAAGTGCTCGTATATATATTAAGATAGACAATCTTCATACTTTAATGGACAGGCTTCAATCTACTCCACACTCCAACTCTTCAACCGTCCATCCAATTGAAAATCTGATGATGTAAATCACAGAAATAATTTCAATTAATTTATACCGTCTTCAACTGAAAACCATTTAAATTTAAATTTAGTAAAAATAAACATTATCACGTGATACCCAAGATTAGTTAATTTTAACATGGTATTTGCTATATATAAAAAATATTAATAACAGTAGCTAAATGATTATTATAAATAAATTAACTATCATAACCCTCATGTTTGTACAAACTAATATGTCAAGACAATATTACAACTATGAATTATGTCATTAATTTCCTAAATACAATATTATCTTGATAAAGATGCACTATTGTCTATTATTTGTATAAGCACGTGAACTATGATAATTAATTACATACACATACATAAGTAATTAAACCAAAATATTTTCTGCTATTGTAAGATAAAAATGATGTTGCACAGAAATTTATTAATGAAAAATCAAAACTCATTATTATCTGGTGTTATAATTATGCAGAATTATTAAATTATCAGAATAAAATTAGCATTTTTTGCGTGGATATAAACTTTTATAATAAAAAAAGACTTGAATAGAATTGTTCTCATGAAGCCCTGATGATCCTTTTTTTACACGTATGATCTTTATGTGGTTTTTTCCTCCAAAAGATAGCAACTATCATTTTAAAATTATAAAATCGTGTTACTGAATTAATGCACTATAAGATCACGATGCTGTTTACATTAAGACATACATTGTGTTTATATATTGGACTATTTCCATCATCTAATGGAGTATTGAATATCTTTAGAAAAATTTAACTTTATTTAAGTACATTCAACTGTTAGTAATAGTACATTCAACTGTTAGTAATAGCACATATCTGTGTGCTGCATTACTAACAGTTGAATGTATTTAAATAAAGTTAAATTTTTCTAAAGACATTCAATACTCATATTAGATGATGGAAATAAAACAATATACAAATACAACTAAAACACCATCAACACAAACCTTCAGAAAAATATTTTTTGTTAATGTTTGCTAATTTTATTGGATTTTATGCCACATATCAATTATAGAATAATAAAAAATATGATTTCCCTTATGCTCCTGATATAAAATTCATTCCGGATCTCTGCAAAGATCTTTCATTGATTTAATAACTCGATCAAGCTAGCTAAAAAAAGACAACCATTATATAATATACTGAAAAAGATGACATGAATTGCCAACAAACCATTTCTTAAGAAGAAACAAGGAGGTTAAAATGAAGTTTAAATTTTGGAACAATTTTGACAGACATCGATTTTAAAAGTAATGATGAGTAGATGGATATGATAAATAAAATTGCAAATGAATGTTTATTTAGAACCAAAAGGATTCATAAGAATGAAAAGAAAATTTTTTTGATAGTATAAAATATAGAAATTATAAAGAAATTATTATGAAGTCAATTGAAGAAAAAGAGATAAAGATTATATAATATATGTATTTAAAAAAATAATAAAGTTTAAGATGAAAATGAGGTGAATTAATAAGAAATTTATGGAAGTAATTAACATAGCAAGATGGAAAAGTTGTGAAAATTTTTAGATATATGAAGAACAGAAAATTAAAAAAAAAAGTTATTTTATTAAATGCAGATGAAAGACAATATGAAGAGCATTAAAAAATAACTAATAAATTTATAATAAAAATACTGGGTAAAATAGAATTGATAAATGAGTGTGATTAAATTAATAAAAGACTAATTTATGAGAAGATGAATAGAATGATGGATGCAAAATTTATTAATAGAGGGATAAGTAGAGTGAAAAAATTCGATCTCATGAAGATTGTGTGATAGGGGCAGCTGGGATAGTAATAGGCATGAGATAATATATATGGCTTAGTTTAAGAGAAATATTTCAATAAAATCATAGCTAATATGAAGATTCCAGATGAATAGAAATATATAAGAATTAGATTATTATATAAAGAAAAGATTTTAAGTTGTTAATTATTCATATACCAGGAACAATTATTTCTATAGTTTATAAATTATTTACATATATTTTAATGGATAAGGTTAGAACAGGGGTGGGCAATTGTTTTGGCTCGGGGGCCACATAGGTTGTGAAGGGCCGCATTGTGGGCCACTTTGTGAAAGCGAAGATTAGCAGAGGACCAAACCTTTTTTCATGACACAATAAACACACTGCGTTATTCCTTGTATTACCAAAGAAATATTTGTTTGTCCATTCTTCATTAAACACATGACATTCACCACTGATTTTACATTTTTCAGAGGGTTCATGGTTTCACTAAAGTTGAAATGTATATATTTGCTAATGCAAAGACAAAATTGAAATTAACCAGATCAACTGGAAAAGCACTGTACATCGTATCTACATTGTGCATGTGTATTGACATGGCCATCCTAGTGGAAAATTCTTTTTTTTTTGAAAAAACAAGATGAATCTTCAGTCGCACATGGGAAGGAAATCTCAGTTCAAAGCAGATTTTTCTGATTGTCTTGGTGGGCCACATAAAATCTCTTAGTGGGCCACATGTAGCCCTCGGGCCGCTATTTGCCCACCCCTGGGTTAGAACGTGAATGGAAGAGAGTAAAGTTTTGCAAGAGATTCAGAATGGATTTGTTTAGAAAATGTCTTATAAGAAAAATAAATTATTACTTATTGCTTTTATATAGAAAATACTTAAAATAGGGTGGATAGAAACATATTGTGGAAAGGATGAAAATATGAGATTATATTTAAGATTGTTAAATCACTAAACATCACATGACCACTATTCTTTATGCTTACGCAAGTTGTTAACTCAGATGCAAAACTCTCCATACAGTAGTGCCACTCAATGCAAGTCAGAGTAATCAATAAATGCAAGATTTGTGCATAAAAATCCCCATCCAGTAACTACTCATCCAATATTCCCAGACTAGTTTCTAGCTTTTAGCTTTCATCAGTGAGACACTTTGGATCTGAGAGCACTACATCTAGATCTTAGTATCTAATGCAATCCTCTAGAAGTCATCTTTTATGTTTTTAGCTAACCATAAAGCTTTGAGCCTAATATAAAAACACAATAATGTTTTTAATTCAAGTTCATTTGCTTGTATAGTCATATAGATCTGAACTCAGTTCAGCATCTATATATTTTGATGTCTTTGATTCTTTAATAACCACAGTCACCATATTCCTATTGGGTGAGATTAGTATTAAACCATTAATCATCACATGATCACCATTCTTTATGCTTACACAAGCTATTAGCACAGATACTACTATATGAAGAGTTTGCCTCTGTTGTTAAGAGTGATTAAGAATCTTTATAAGGATACTTTTTATAAGTACCATTTGGGTTTATATAGAATCAGTGGAAGTTTAATGTAAGACTGGATTGGAAGTCTATTATCACCATTATTATTTATTTTCTTTTGAAGAGAACTAAAGGTTAAGATAGAAAGATTGATGAAAGATATGGGAATTTAAAGCCAAAAGAACATATAATGTGCTCACCACCCCCCCACTAATATATTTTTGTGAAAACAGAGTAGAAAATAGTGAAGCATGGAGATATATAAAAAGTAATAAAAATTAAATTTGTTAAAAAAAAATTGAGATTTTAATATTTATTGAATGGATTAAATTGAAGAATGAAAAATGGGGCATATTTGTCTTGAAGTAAAAAGATATATGTATTTTTGAACTTCGATTAATGTAAAAAAGAAATTATATAGACAACTAATTGGGAAGTAGTGATGGAAAAAAAAATCAAAAAATAAAATAAGAATAATTAAAAATATGGCATGTTTTTCATGAAATAAATATGAGATATATAGAATTATTTGGAAACAAGTAATAGTACTTGCTTTGATATTTGGAAATGGTCTGCTTTATCGTTGCCAGAGAAATCAGAAATTTTTAAATAGGTTACAAAAGGGAATACATAGATACATATTGAATGGAAAATTGTAAATAACAAGAGCCTATTCAAGGTAATTTTTTTGAGTGAAGGAAATCAAAACTAAATTTAAAATGTTTGAAAAGTTTCAATACATGACTGAAAATAGATGAATAAAAATAGTGTTTAATTGAATTACGTGGAGAATATAATAAAGATGTGGTATTGGAGAGATTTCACAACAAGCAAAATTAATAGACGGGCAATTTATTTTTATGCATTTATATAAAAAATGGGATAAATAGTCAGAGAATATATTATGGGTATCTAATTTTGGAAAGTGAAAAAAGAGAATAGATTAGTTAGGTAGAGCAAAAGAAATTGAATTGTAGAAAATGAATGTGTTTAAAAAATAGTTTGGAGTTATGTAAAAATCAAAATTATATAAAACATGAAAGTATATATAGCAGTACTAAAGGGAACTTATTGTTATTTGGTTCAAAGATAGAAAAATTACATACTAGAGAAAGGATGCAAAAACAGAATAAGGATTTTGATTGCAAATGTGGAAATGGGAGAAAGATTATTGAACATGTATTTTTGGGATGTAGAATGTTGGAAGAGGATCAGAATAAATTGTGTGGAGATTGTAAACAAATTAATGATAAAGTCTTAAAAAAGTAGACATTTTATGATTTTTTTGGAGGGGGAGGGGTTATAATGAAATTGGGGAATAGAAGGACAGGATAATCAAAACAGCTTTAAGCAAAATAGAATGAGAAGAAATGAACTAGACAAAAGAAATCATTCATTATAAGAAGTAGATGAATTTATTGTAGTATATGAGAATTTTGGAAGGAATATTTTACTTCACTAATAGAGTTTCTATGCATATAGCTTATGTATAAAAACTTCTGAGTTTGTTTAAGGTAAAACCAACTTATATCATGACATTTATTTATTTATGGCGAATGAAAGAAAATAGATACAATCATAAATAAAGATGATTTGAATGCCTTCTCTTGTAGTAGCATTTATCATAAAAATTAAAAAAAAAAGCTTGTTTAGAACATCATGTGACATTTGACTTTATATATTACTATACATAAAATATATATATATTCACGTGAAATTAGTTATTTTTATATTAATTTTATATAAAATCTAATAAATAATAAAAATAGCTTATGTAACAGCTATATATATATATTAATAATTATATATGAAAAGTCTTTTTTGCATATAATTTTATGCCCTTTTAAATGTTAAGCATCTATTTTAATCTTACCCAATTGTTGCAGATAGAACACTATCGATTGTTTTATAATGGAAGTAAAATAACAAAAATAACAAAATGAAATATGGACAAAACAAGAATAAAATTATAATACATAGATTCAATAAAAGTTGAAAGAATTGTCTATATAACATAATATTCAGAATAAATAAAACATACTTAGTTTTTTCGAAAATAACATTAGCAGTTTCATTTACTGAGGCTATAACCTCGATAATATGCGTATAAATAGCGATAATAGGGACCTCTACAGGTGTTTTAACCACAAGCTGCATAAGCTTGTGGTTAAAACACCTGTAGAGGTCCCTACTATCGCTATTTATACGCATATTATCGTACACCTGTAGAGGTCCCTACTATCGCTATTTATACGCATATTATCGAGGTTATAACCTCAATAAATATTACTTATGTAATCAATGTGCATTTAATAAATTTATAATTAGCAGTTTCAGTGAAAGGGAATACTTAACTTTGTTTATATAGTTTCTGGGCATATGTCATATGCAAGGAAATTTTTAGCTGTGATGAAATATATATATATCTCACAACATCAGAGAGATCTTTTATGTGCTGATGAAAGATTAAACTGACATGAAAGCTGAAATTGAATATTTCTTGTACCCAGAAAAATTAATGAAAATAAACTTTAAAGCAAAAATCCAAAAACACAGATACTTCTAGCTCCCAAATTGTAATAAACAATTCAATAAAGATTTCAATATTGGCCTATCTATAAAGAAATCATAGATGAAACAAAAACAAAGCAAATTTATTAATATCTCTGATTACAATTCATCACATAACATATATCAGCAAAATATATTGCTTTCTGTGTATAAAAAAGAACAATCTATTCTAGTTGCACATGTTGTAAACTTGAATAATAGATGGTTAAACAACCCAAAGATATGTTAAATTTGCATTACCATCTAGTGAGCACTGATTAGTAAAAGTTGCAGTAGATGATACTCGATTAGTAGAGAGAGAAAAAAGACTGCTCTTGTAACAAAATACATAAAATTCATTTATATCCATATGTAGAGCAGGTATAATAATAATAATAATAAATAATTTATGATTTCTACCTCTATTAGTTCTAATTCTAACTGAAACTATGAACACTATAGATTACAAATTAAAAATAAGCATCAAAATCATAGACAACAATTTTCTAAAAATTTATGTTTTCTACTCTATATCATTATCCAGAGCCATCTACAGACAGTAATACTTTTCAATATCTCCACTTTTCATCAGGATTCATACGGTTGGCAATTTATATTGCCTAAGAGAATTCAATCTACTATATAGTGTAGTACAAATCGTATTCCCATCAATTAACAACTTTCTATCAATAATTTACAAAGTATCAAGTATAATAAACAAAAATACTTATTTCTTTTCTCAAGTAATAAAGTATTAGATCAATACATTATTTATGCAAATGTTTTGTCTGTTTTTTTCAGTTTCATTCTCTTTCATTAGAAGTATATAGTTAAACAAAATACTTACATGACATATAGAAGTAGAGAGATTTGAACTCAGGACTTTCCAGCTTATTTATCCTTCACTCCACCTCAAGAAACTGATACACATGACCACACCCATGCAAAAAAGATATATATTTCCAATATATACATTTCATACAGAACCAGCACTTATCAGCTGGGCCAGATCATAACCTCTCACACATATATACAATCAATACTCAGTTTATATTAAGATAGCAATTCCTCAAACTTTAATGGACAGGCTTCAATTTTCTCACCCTTCCAACTATTCAATCATCCATTTCATTGAAAAAACATTGATGGATGGTTCAAAGTCCTTATTGGATTTAATATTGTAGTAATACCTATGTAGACATTACATCAATCTAACCTCTCATATTATCAGACCATTAAATATCCACATATACTATAGGAGAGAAATAAACTTCATTTATACTAAGATGTAATTTATTTCCCAAGGAATATGAAGTTCTAAGGCTGTAACTTGCTTATACTGAATGTTTCATATATGTAAGTACAGGGATTTGAACTCAGAATTTTTCAGTCTATTCATCACTCCATCTCAAGTAACTGATACATGTGACCACACACATGCAAAAAAGATACATGATTTCCAATATATTTCATTAAGAACTAGCTCTCATCAGTTGGGCCAGATCATAATCTCCCCCCCCCATATATATACACACACACAATCAGTGATAGGATTTCCAAGTCTCAATAAATTATACACACAATCAGTGATAGGATGGATGTCCAAGTCTCAATAAATTAGGTAAAATAACAGCTCTATATTCTCCGTGATCAAATATTTTATTTTTTAACTTATTGAAAACAACAGCAGCACATTGATACCTCAATAAATCCACTTTCTACTAACAAAACTATCAAGGTGTTTAAATTGGTTTACATTCTCACGTTGATAATTGTAGAATATTTTTCTTTCATCACTGGCTGATAAAAAAACTTGGATTTTTTTGAACGTTAATTATTAAACCAATGTTTTTAAATGTCACATTCATAACATTACATGTAATCTGTTGTCTTTTTAAATGCCAAAAATAGCACAATCATCTGCATATTGTAAATCCAGAATCCAAGAAGTAGAAGTTTTTGTTATTAATCGACTCAAATTAAAAATTTCAACATCAGATCTGTATTGTATTATGATCACTGTTTATTAAGCTATCTATAAATAGTTCCAAAGACAACTATCATAAAATTGAAAACAATAAATTGGAGCAAGTATATATCCTTGTTTACCATCACTTTTAATTTCAAGTGCTTTACATTTTACACCTGCAGTGACAATTCCTCTCATTTTTCATGTAAAAGTTGAATAATGTGAATATATTTTGGTGGACAACCAGTTAATCTCAAAAAATGTCATAAACCTATTCAATTAGCTGATCATATGCTTGGATCAAATCAATAAAATTTATTTATAAATCACTTTTTTGTTCCCAACACTTTTCTTGCATTTACCTGGCCACAAAAACCAGATAAATTTTTGATTTTCTAAAATCACATTGATTCTCTGATAGCTGTTTATCTATGACTGGAAGCAACTTATTCAATAAAATCTTTGAAAGTACCTTTGCTGCAATGGATAATAATGACATGCTTGATAATTACTGCAATCTCGTCTATTTCCTCTATTTTTAAAAAATTGAAATAATAGAAACATCCTTAAGATAAAGCATCACAATTTTATGGGTCGATATACTCCTAAAAAATCTCAATATTTTTGAAACATATCATCGCCATATTTTTAAACTTCTCTAGTTTTTTTCTCATATGACAAATGCGTTGACTGGAAAGTGAACCTGGGCTAGCTGCTTGAAAGGCAGCTATGCTAACCACTAGGCCACCAACATTTGACAAAACTTCTCTAGTTATTTTGTAAAATCTGAGTCTTTCTAATTTTAAGAATACAAGAGCTTTTTGACTTCACTAAGATGAATATTTTTATCTAAACCTAAATGAGTAGATAAAATGATGGTCAACATCTAATTCTTGTATCATTATTCAAAAGATGATCAAAATCCTCTTTCCGTCTATTCAAATATCATTATCTTTATATGAAAGAGTACCATTGTTGAATTTAATACTTGTGATACTGTTTCTCAGTTTCAAATGTTGCTTTTAGTGCATCAATAAAATCTAGTGACCACAATCAACAAATGTCACATCACTTTTGCAGTTTTAATTTATGAATCATTTTTTAAGCATTTTTATCAGTCTTTGAACATCTGATTTCCAATCTTCATATTTAGAATGCAGTTCCCCGTTTAATTTATTATTCTGCCAAGCAGAAAATACTTTATATTTTTTTTACTCAAATTACTACCAATAAGATCATTATTAGAAAATTAGGCATGATTCTATTTTTTTAATGAACCCGAAAATAGATTGACTGGTATCCATAACACATTCTTTAAGAAAATTCTATACTTTAGTGGTATGACAATTTTGTCCAAATTAACAATTTTAGTGTTTCTAATAAATGGTAAGGTTTAATATGTATAACAGATACTAAAAAACAAATATCAATTTTATTATGAATATATTCTAACAAGATCCACTTTTTAATGTAATTATCATTTTAACCTTGGAATATACTGATCTATAATCCATCCAGCAATCTGAGCTATTCTGACTATTAACTAAAATACAATCTATTAAATGTCATTGTTTTGAATGCAAATGCATGCATGCATGTTATTTTTATAGCAGTTTTTCTGCCTAAACGAAGTGTTGTGATAATTAATCCATGTGTTGCTTTAAATATAATATTATAAATTAATATGTTTTTAAATATAAAATCAGATAAAGTTGTTCACATCCTAAGTGGAATCTTATTAGTTGTATTGCTTCTAGGTTCACACGTTAATATTGACTTATAATATCTCCATATTCTCATTTGCTGAATATTTTGTAATTGCACTCATGTAAGTATACATTATTTCATTCATTTATTTTAAAATGTAATACTTTCTGTCTTAGCATTTTGATTTCAATAAGAATTAAGCCTGAATTTTTTAAAAATCTTTTTGCTTTGTTTAAG
The DNA here is from genome assembly GCA_028023455.1 of Epiperipatus broadwayi. Taxonomy (NCBI): domain Eukaryota; kingdom Metazoa; phylum Onychophora; class Udeonychophora; order Euonychophora; family Peripatidae; genus Epiperipatus; species Epiperipatus broadwayi. Next base: position 559,555 of record JAQFVV010012678.1, on the reverse strand, counting down.
ACATCATTATCAAATAAAAAAAGTACCACCCACTCATATACCAAAATTACAACATTGCTTTTTAGACTCATAAGTTTCTTTCAATCCATTAAAAATGTATTAAATTGACAACAATCAACAATTGACTATATCTCCTTTGCACTTTTAATAAATATTTTAAAAGCAATTAATTATTTTTTCCCTATTATTAAAGCTATCTATTTGAATATAAAGTATCAATGGATATCAGATACTATAGTATTATAAATCAGTGAAGCTAGAATTCAAGATGTAATTAATTGACATGTATTTATTCACCAAAATTTTATTTTTTTATACTATTTATGCTAATATTCTGAAATTAAAAAACAATCTAAGCATTTGGACATAAGCTAATTTGCTTGCATTGTTAAAGATTAGATCAGTATAATTATGCAAATGAGTTAGTTTGGTTCAAACCCAGTTTTCTTTTTAATTTCCAGGATGTTAGCTCAAATAGTAAAAATGAGCAAATAGTTGCTTCTAGATGCATAAGCACTTAATTTCAGCTTTAATGGATCCTAGTCATCAATGATGAAGAAAAAGCCAGAAACAGTCTGGAGAGGGGAATTTTATAGCCTTATATTATTTGGTACCCATTGAAGTTATTGAAATTTGCAATAGATGGCTTGAAATTTGGGAAGCTAATCAACTTTTGAAAGTATATGAGTAAGTAAACAAAAAGCCATATGAACCTACTATTGCTATTTTTAATCTTATTGTCAATCATTTAGCTTTTGCCTTTACTTTTATTTCTATGCCAGCAAAAAAATGACATATTTAAATTTGAAAAATGTTGTGCTTTTATTAATAATCTTAAATCTGAACATTAAAAATCTGACAAAAGCAAAACAGATTCATATCTAATTTAAAGTAAACAGTGTTTCATATGTATTGCTTATAATAACTTCTCTCATATACACTAAATGCAAAAAAATTCTTTTTTAATAAAACTTCTTCCTGACAGTTTCGACTGTCCAGCAGTCTTCATCGGAGCTTTTTTTGCATTAAAGTGTATATGAGAGAAGTTATTATAAGCAATATATATATATATATGAAGAAATACAAAGAAAGTAGAGGAGAAGAATAAGAGTATAAACAATATTTACGATAAAGTAAGAGTAGGTTTTACTTTAAATCAGTGATTACTAGATGCATATAAAATCTATATCCTTTAAATCTCCATCCTCAGTTTGAATACTGGTTTTTGCCTTTACAAATGAAACAAATTTAACAAAATGGCTACCTGTAATGGTGATTCATCTTCATAATTACTGTTGTAAATGTTAGCATCAACTTCAGATCTTATATATTCATAATAATTGTGCAATTCTAAAATAACTGTAGCATAAAATGGGATGTTATCACTACCCACACATTCACTTGCATTACTAACATTTGATCTACTTAATAGATAATTAAAAAATTCTGTTTGATGATGCAGTATTGCTGACATAATAAATTTCTTTGATGGGAATCCAGAATAAATGGCTTAACTTTTTTACTGTCAAATAAAAATTTTACAACTTATAAACACCCAAGTTCTATGACTTAAAAAAGTATGGTTTCTCAGAAGGCAGACTTTTTTCAACATGATTGTATGTTGTAAATCTTTGAAAGTGATATACAATATTGTTCACAAAATTTACTAAAATGAAAGCATGATTATGAAAAATATGCTGAACATTAGATAAAAAAAAAAAAAATGTAAATTTATATGTCCATTCAGAAATCAAAATGTTATCAAAGTTTTTATTCTCCAAATTTCTATATAAAAGCTTACAAGATAATGGATGCTTATATTTAATTTCATTAAAATGCTTATATTTAGTTTCATTAAAATCAATATGCCCTTTTGGCACATTTTAAAAAAACTATCTGTGTTAAGATATAATGCTAGCTTTAATCAGGAATATAAATAACATCTTACATTTTTTTGGCAATGATTCCCAGAAGACTATGTACAGAACCAAAAGCATTATGGGGATTTCCAAACAACTTTATTGTCTGAACAATCTGTGTTTACATTATTATATGTAAATCAAAGAAAGATTGTTCAACAGCTTTGATATTTTGATTAAAAGCAAAAATTTTATTTAAGAAAAGTGCTAGCAAAATATTAAATACAGTATCTATTCAATGATAATTACTTAATTTTAATTTCAAAATTGAACTTTTTGTCAAGCGTTGGTAGCCGAGAGATCAGCCCAGCTGCCTTGCAGCAAGCAGTTGCTTGCAGACAGTTGTCACAGATTCGCTTCCCGGCCAATGCTTTGACATATGAAAAAAAAAATTGAATTTTTAAATTCAACTTGCATATGGACAGCTAATATTATAACCAGATAGTAACAAAAATATAAATGTGCATGAGTGAAGTCCAAGTAAACTGAAAGGAAAATATCAAAATGATTGACAAATTTTCTGTAATCTTCCTATATAAAATCCAAGGATTTATAGTCATAATTTTAAAAAAATGTAAGATGAAATTTAGTTCACTAGTAAATAATTGAAAGAGTTCTATTTCAAATAATTATTCATATGCTTAGTCACTATTTAAAAGTTTAAATATAAAAGTTACTAATATCCAATATCTACAGTAGCTATTTTGTAATCCCAGAGATTTTCCTTTTTAGTCATTCCAAAAATCTGAACTTATTTGTAACCACAATATATTCCTTAGCATATGGCAATTTTAAGGTTCAAAATCTGAAACTTGGTAGCTGCTTCTAAAGAATGAAGATCAAATTTTCAAGCAACATGCTAGAGGTTAGATTTATAGAAGGTATTAATCTATGATTTTCTAGTAAATATTTATATATATTCTAGCTTTTAAATATGATAATATTAAACATACATTAAAAGAAAATGTAAATGATCTGATCCTGGAGAAGTCTGCTTTACATTCTCATTTTCAGTCATCCAAAGGAGCATTCTCTCTTTTTTTTCATTTCAGTATTATTTGCTAATTCAATTAGTAATTATATTATTAATATTCATAGATCTCAATAGATTTGTAGAAAGAAGTTGATACTATGAATTATTTGACTGTTTATTTAACTATGAGCTTAGTTTGATCACATTATTAGGATCACTTATATTAATATTATATTAGAGTGATTATATGGAAATACCATCTCACTAGTGTTCCAATAATATATGGAAAGATTTATGGCTAGTATACATAGATACACCTTCCTTTAGTAACTGTGCTATAATATATTTAATGATGAAGGAAAATGCCACTTAGTTCATTTGGATCTAATTAAGTAGAGATCAATCCTTACAGGCCTGACCTAGGTATTTAAATTTTCAGATCTATAATATGTTAACATGTTGAGTGTAAATACATCTATATTTTTTTATAATGATTTTTCTGTATAATTGATGTTTTTGTGAAATTCATGTTTTCCATGTTTTGTGCATACATTCAATAGTAATAAACTATTTGGGTTTATTTTTTTAAATTTTTAGATATTCTTATTGCTTTTATGATCATGGATATTAAAATATCTATTAAAAATAGACCATTTATTTGTACTGATGCAATAACATTATTTAAGAAAATATATTTTCAATAGTTTACGAGATTGAGGGATGCCTCACACTAAAATGATAGGTTGAGAGTAATAGTTTCTACAATAGACCAACTTTTTTTTTCACTTTCTATGGTTACAAATTTTTAGAAATCGTTAAATCTAGAAATTGGAAATCTTATCTGTGTGCTAACTACTCAGAATTTAAAATAACACAATAATACAAAGAATAAAGGTTTTCTCTGTAAATTGTTAGTTTGAGATCTGAGTATAAGCAACAGTAAAATAGTACAGGTTACCATTATTGATTGATATTTTAATACCATTAACCTTTTATCAAAATGCTAATCATGTTAAAATTCCAAAAATAGAAAATACTTAATTACACTTTTTTAAAAAATACAATTTCATTAAAAGTGGCCACACTGATCCAGTGACCTTTAGCACTTGAGTTTAACTAAAAATTCTATCCTATGTTTAGGTCATAAAGTGATCATGTCAAACAGTTTTCATTTTCCATGTTTCTATATTTAAATAAGCATTTATTTTTATAGCGCTGTGCTTTATAAATTGTAATACATTAAAGATCAGCCTTTTCAAGCTATTGTGCATGCGCTTTTCACGCGTGTTAATAATAAATGAATACTTTCACTTCCAACACAAGATATAGTATTTAAGAAAGAATAAAATCAATCCACTTATTCTTTCCAACCCAAATGCTTATATATGGGCAAATCTTAAGTACTGGAAGTGAAAGCATGAGGCTACACCACTCACTTTAAATTACTGATTACGATGTTTGAATGAATGATGTCGATGGAATTATCTAGAATTTACTAAACATCACTCTCAAGTAAAACTTAAACATATGTAAATAAGCATTTATTTTTATAGTGCTGTGCTTTATAAATTGTAATACATTAAAGATCAGCCTTTTCAAGCTATTGTGCATGCACTTTTCACGAGTGTTAATAATAAATGAATACTTTCACTTCCAGCACAAGATATAGTATTTAAGAAAGAATAAAATCAATCCACTTATTCTTTCCAACCCAAATGCTTATATATGGGCAAATCTTAAGTACTGGAAGTGAAAGCATGAGGATAGACCACTCACTTTAAATTACTGATTACGATGTGTGAATATTGAGAAAAAATTGAAATATTTAATAACTATTCTATTACTTATTTTGCCACCATTGCCATTAACTATTGACATTGTAATTGGAACTATTTCTTAAATTAAGGAGTGAGTTGGAAAAATGTTAATGATTTACATATGTTTGCTGATCAGTTTATTTTTCTATAAGTAATAGTAAACTGCTTGTTGAGCATAAACTTTTGCTTATGTACTAAACAGTGTTATTATGTACTAAAAATATTTTAGGCTGAAATTATAAATACTTATTAAAAATTAATTTCAATTTTTATATGATCACTTTTATAATAAGAACATAAGAAAGTGCTTTACGCTAAGGCATTATCAATGTAGCCTGCTTTAAAACTTGTCTTGCAGAGCAATAAAGTGTGATTTAGTAACAAATTTTGTGAAAAGACTATTTTTAAATCATATTTTTTAAAAATCCTTTAATACAGGTAACCCCTATATAACATGGTTAATAGGTTCCTAAAAATGCCATGTTATGGGAATTCATGTTACATGCAACAAAGAACTAGTACAAAAACATATAAGGTTCCAAAGATTAAAACTAAACTACACTATTTGCATTGTGCATTGTATCAATAATATTTACATTTAACACTATTACAATGTAAATAATAAATAAATAACTCAAAGTATATGTAACTGAAAAGGAAGTAACTGAAGTTTGCAATGAGTTATATCATGTTTGCAATTCTATCACAAATCACCCATTAGCCCAGATGTCAGACCAATCTCTCACATTATAGATCCATTAGAAACACTTTGTCAAGCAATCCACATAGCATGTTACAATTCAACTTTATATACTACACATATACTACATTATTTCTAGATAAACCCCAAACATATTTTTTTTATTAAATACAAATTCCATCACATCTTACTGAAACATATGTTCAAAGATATATGAAAAGGTAAATAATCCCCAAGATGCACATTTTATACTGAATCAGAACTCATCAGTTGGTCCAGATCATAATCTTTTACACATATCTTACACCATTTCAGATATATTATCCATTAACTAAGACATATAAAAACATATATATTTGATATAGGGATAATGCCTAGTTTGATAACTGATTAGTAACAGTTATTAATATATTCCCATAAAGTATATCAATGTTGTACTGCAGAAAATTGGAAAACTATTAATTAAACTATAATAATTTGCTATTTATCTATATCAAATGATGAAGATAACTGTAAGAGATTCTGATTTGTCCAACTGATGAGTGTTGGTTCAGTATAAAATGCATATTTTGAGCATTGTTTATCTTTTTCACATATGATTGATCATATGTTTCAGTAAGGTGTGATGGAATTGTATTTAATAATAAAAACATTATAAAAATTACCTTGAGGTTTCTCTAGAAATAACATGTATATGAAATAGAATTGTAACATATACTATGTGGATTGCTCAACAAAGTTTGTGCCTCTAATGTATCTATGGTGTTAGAGGTTGGTCTGACTTCTGGACTGATGGATGGCTATGATAGGATTGCAAACATGATATAAATCATTGGAAGCTTTAGTTTCATCTCAGTCATTATTATAATGATGTAAGTACATGCCTTTAAAGGGACTGATTATTTAGTTTCTTGTTTTCTCCACAAGAGTGCCTATCAGCAATTTTGACTGTTGTATTTTTTAATTTTGATTCTGAAAATGAAAATATATTTTCTATTCTTTTTTTTACACATTTATTATTTTTTTCACAAAATAGTTGTGAAATATTAATTATTTTAGAAGAATAATTCAGATTATTACTTTTACAAGAAGACAAATTGACAAAGAGATCAAATACAAATGGCTGTAATTTACAATTGGAAGTTGATTGCTATAGATTATTTTCATCAATTACAAATAAAAATGTATTTTTTTAAAAAAACTTATATTTTAGTAATCTAACAAATTATTAATTTGCATTTTAGAAGCTAAACTAAAGCAAATATAATTTTAAATGACAAATATATTTTTACTGTTGATTCTGTAATTGACCAGTCAAAAGTTTAGAACTTCAATTCAATTGACCAAAGGGATTTTTGCAGTTAATTGAACAAAATTATTACAAATTATAATCACTACTAATCACCATTAAACTAATAAAATGAATTTAAAATTCGAATAAATTCTAAAATTCTGTGCAAAGTACTGATGACATGCATGCTCAAATAAATATTGACACAGATGGTGTTTGCTTTTTTTATCCTTGCTATATGGGAATTTCCCTAATTGTCAAAACTTGCTGTATGAATGTTATGTTATAGGGGTAGTTTTTCCAATTTTTGAAACATGTTAGAGTGAAAAAATGTTGTAGAATTGCCATGTCTTAGGATTTTTCCCCTTAATTTTCAAATTGTGTTATAGTGAAATCATATTGTAAGAATGTTGAATTATAGGGAAGTTACCTGTATTTATAAAAGACAAAGCAGTCACATTGCTTAGTGAAACTCTTACCTCAAATTCAATTTCAAGTGATACATTCTTGATTATTGCTATATACAGGGTTATATTTATGTTTACCAGCTGTATATGCATCTATAATAATTTAACCAAACAAAACAATAATTTTAATGAATCGTTTGTAGGTATAATATGAGATTTTATTAAACTTTATTTACAATAAATATATGCAGAGCAGTCCATTCCTCCCTCCTAGAAAATAGCTTCTCAGTTACAAAAATAATCTAGTAATCTTGTTGGTTGTCATTAAACTCTGGTTGGTCTGATGGGGGGTAAATCTCTTTCTCCCCTTGATTATCTGTTACATTGACAGCATCTAGTTATATATTCTGATCAATCACTTGTGTACTTGCTCTTACTGGATTTGGTTTATCAGCTTGATTAATTATAAGCATTCCTTTGTTTTATAATTTTGAAGAGATGGCAGCATGCTCCTCTTCTTCATTAGAAGTCCACACTTCATTGGGTAACATAATTTGGGTGATATCCACATCTATTATTTCATCCTGCCAAAATAATAAATGATTGACATCACTCTTCAGAATTTTTCCATTATTCAATTTAACTACTCGAATATACTTAGAGAGAACTTCCATGACAACAGCAAGAAAACATTTCCTTTTTTAAAATATCACAACTCCATACTAGTTCACCTATTATAAACTTTCAATGTCAAAATTACTATTCACAATTTTTTTTAATCTGGTTAACATTTTCATTAAGTGTGTGTGACACTTGTGATATAATAACAGCTCAGATGGTGTTTTCATTGTTGACACACTAGGTTTCATTGTTGACACACTAGGGGGAAATGTTGATAAAACATCATATCAAACAAAGCTTTAGATATGTCTTTGTGAGATGTTTTATTCAATGTCACTTTCAAATTTCACACTGCCTTTTTATCCAAACCATTTGATTCCAGATGATAAGGTTGATGAGTATGTGTTTTATCCTTTTATTAGATATAAAACTTCTGGAATTCTTGCAATGTAAATCTTGTCCCATTATCTAATACTATTATTTCCAGATAATCTTGGCATGCAAAGATCTCTTTTAAAAGGCACAAATAGCACACTCTGTGCTCATGTTTTTAATAAGCTTATATTCTGCCATTTTAAATAAGATTTAATTGTAACTAGGAAGAAATATTCATTCATTGGATCCACATGTTTAAAATGTAACCATTGCCATGGTAATGTTGCTTTTGCCCATGAATCAAAATTCTTTGGAGGCAAATCAGCAGTAGACTGGAACTGAGCACAGTTTTTAACCATTTTTTCAATGTCATGATTCAAATTAAGCCACCAAATAAATAAATGAGCTAAGGCTTTCAATCATACTACATCTGAAAGTCCTTGGTGTAGCAAAGTGTGCACTTCTATCACTCAATCCATCATTAGAATACAGCCAGTACACATAGATAGGTTTTCCTGAGCATTCCAGATAGGTCTTGTAATGTAATTTGGTCGACTTTTAGGCCATCCAAATTTAATCCAATTTCTCAAATTTTTATATCCAGGATCATTGTTAGTCCACTTTTTAACCTTGGAGCTATTTACAGCTTTTTGCTTCCAAGTATCAATGTAATTCATTTCTATACATTTTTTCTGGAATTCACAAATATCCAACAAATGCAAGAAAGCATTGGCATACTTTTTTTTCTGGGCTTGTAAATTAATACATAATCATATTCTGATAACAAAATCCAACAAATCAAATGATGGCTGGCATGCTTGGGAGTTTTCTTATCATGTCCAAAAATTCCCGATAATGTATAATGATCAGTATAAATAAAGAATTTACATCATACATATATTGATGATACTTTTTAACAGCAAATATTATAGTCAGTGCTTCTTTATAAAGTTGATTATAATTTTTTTCAGCAGCTGATGGTATCCTCAAGGCATATACAATAGAGCAGATTCTCATCCATAACAGCAATGCGAAATGACAGTTCCAACTCTGAAATCCAAAGGATTGATTGTAATAATCACTTCCTGGTTGTTACTGTAATGTACAATAAGCTGCTTAGATATTAATAAATCTTTTGTTTTCTGGAAAGCTAAATCGTGCTCTATATTTCATTTTCAGTGCTGTCCTTTATGCAGTAGCTCATACAAATGTGTGAGGATGTGGGACTTCCCTTTCAGGAAACTCTCTAAAAAGCTGAATATTCCTAGAAAAGCCTGCAAATCTTTTATATTCTTAGGTTTTGGAGCAGTTTTAACAGCTCTAACTTTTTCTGGGTCAGGATATTTTCCTTTGTGGTTTATAACATGGCCCAGAAATTTAATTTAACTTACATTTAGAAAGATTAATTCTAGCTTCAACTTTGTCCAGTCTTGCATAAACTTTCAACATGCGTGTTTCCAATTCACTTTCTGTTTGAGCAGTTATAAAATGTCATCTAAATAATAAATAACTCTTTTCACGACTTGAAATAAATCATCCGTTTTTGCTTGAAATATGTTTGGACCAACTATAATCCCATAAGGCAACTTTGTTGCACTTATAAAATCCCAGCTGAGTACTGATCATTAGAAATTCAGTAGTTCTATCTGTAATAGATATTTGATAAAAAATCTGACGTTAAATTAATTTTTGCAAAGAATGCCACCTTCTGAAGTGATTCTAAAACCTCATGTACACTTACTCCTTTATTTACAAATTTATTAAGTATAACATGATAATCTCAACACAATTGCATGTTTCCATCCAATTTCATAGCTGCATCTACTGGTGTACCCCATGATGAATCTTCAACTAGTGAAAAAATGCCTTTATTGACTATATCTTTAATAGACTGTTCATCTTTGGCTTTTAAGGCAAATGGAATCTGTGAGTGGTTTACATACTATAGGCTGAGCATAACTTACAATTTCAATACCCACTGCCTGTTTTTTTAATTCAGCTAATCCTGGCTTAAATAAATGGGAAAACATCTTTCTAACTTCTGTTTCCAATTAAACTCTCTTAATTATTTTAAGACAAATTCCCAATGAATGAAACCAATTTATCCCTAGTAGAGGACTTATATTACTCTTCATAATGTGTAATGATAAAATAATAGCTTTAGCATTAATATTCACAAGTATATTAACTTTCCCACATATGTCAGTTCTATTGCCATTGAGATCTGTGGCTAATACCTGCATATTTTGAAGTGTATATTTTCTTTTACTGCTGACATTAATTTTTATCCAGTATTCATATGACAACAAAGAGAGGCCAACAGCCTCTCTACTTCCATTGTAATTTTACTTTCACAGACAGTAATGTCTAACACAATATGGCCATCATCTGTGTCAATAATCTTGTAACAGATTTTTTTGTGACTTAATCTGCTTCACCATGATTTAAAATTTGTCTTAACAGTGTTTCACTATTCTTGTCTTTGCAGATATGAACTAAATGTTCTTTAATTTTACAACCATTACATTTCTCCATTTTAAATTTACAAAATTTATTAACATGGCCTCCTTTGCCATCTTCAAACTTATAGTTCAGCTTATGCTTTATTTACTGTGATCAAATTATTTTTCATTCTGACTGAAGTATGAAATTTCGATGCTTCTTCCAACATTACTTTCTGCATCAAACATTTCCCAAGAGCTATCTTATAATTCAGGTTTGGCTCACTCAGGAAACTTCTCCTCATGCTATGGTCAGACATTCCAAACAATAGTTGGTCAAGCAATAAGTCTTCTAACTTAGAAACAAATTGGTATTTTTTTATGAGTGTATGAAGTGCTATATCATAGTCTCTATAAAGCTCATGAGGTAATTTCCTTCTCATCCTACAATGCAGACAAGTTACCCATTTCAAAAAATATGTATTTAATTTATCTTTTTAACTCATGTGGAATGTCCTCAGGAGTTTTTGAGTCACACAATTGTTTTGTGATCTATAAAACATCCTTCTGGGCAAATAACAAAAGCATAGCTATTTTGAGTCTTATCTTCATCAATTTTATTTAAGAGCATATAACACTCAATGTGCTCGACATAAACTTGCCATGCCCATGCCTTGTTAATATCAAATTCATAAATACTACTGCTCAACATTGCCATTATTTATCAAAAATAACTTAAACAGATTATTACTTCATAAACTAACAACTATAACCATTCAATTTTCCACTCGGGCTATTCTTCTGTCGACTTGCTTTATTCTACAGTCGACCTAAGCCATTCTGTTATATACTAGGATAAGATTTATGTTTACCAGCTGCATGTGCATCTACAATAATTTAATGAAACAAAATATTAACTAAAATAATATAAGCAAGTTTATTCACTTGCTAATAATGAAAAAATAAAAAGTGACACCACTTTAGCTCCTTTAAGCAATTCCAAACTGTTCATATGCACAAATACTATATATAAGTCCACTTATCTATGTGTATTCATTAGCACACAGACATTCTAATCTTATTTCTAATATTAGTCTTTAATTAATCATTTCACTGACTTCTACAATGATTAGCATGCACAAAGTCCATAGGTGGAGTTCTTACTGGAAAGTCATCCTCCGCACAGTTCGCACAGAATGGCTCAGTAAGATTAGTTTTGCAGCAGTAAAATGTGTCTTTTATATTTATTTGGCCCTTTAAAGACCTAATTTTGCTGCTAATATACTCTTTCATTCACTAAATGTCAGTTTTAGTGCATTTTTAACACAATTTCCCTATGTCTACCTTGTGCTTATCAGCATTTAACTACCTCATTCCCCCTCCCTGTTTGGTGGGTGGTTGTTCAACTGTTTCATGGACCATGAAGGGTTTTATTTCCTCTTAGTCTTTTAAATATTTCTCCTATTCCAATTCCCTGTCACTCAGAACTTGTTTATAAAGTTATTTGTGTGTTGTTCCAGTTATTTAAGCCATTTTAACGATCTTTTTTTTCAGACCGCCCTTCTCTGGGGTAACTAATCACCTAAAATTCCACTCAATTTTTTCATACTCAACTAAAATTATTAATAACAAGTTTTCCAGTGGTTTTTTTGCTTTTACATCAATATATTTAATTTTTCCATTTCAAAATTGTTTTCTTCATTTTACTTTTCATTCTTTCAAATGGTTTAAAGATGGCCACTGCCCCTAGCGGAAAAAATGTGCAGAGTTCTAAACTACATGAACTAAAACCTTCAAAATCACCCAAAGTTTATCCAAATCGAATTTCAAACAAAACTTGACTAAAAACATCATCACCAAAGAACCAAGTACAATTGAGAAAACTAAAATTACTCATCTACAAAGGACAAAAATCAGCCTGTTGCATCTAAGCATAACTCAGAAACCTCCTCATTCATCCCTGAAACCTCTAAAGACTTAACATATAGCAATTCCTTTAAAGTTAATGTCACATATGGATCCTCCCTCCAGGGCAACCAAGCCTATGAACATTGCTCCTTACCAAAGACTCTTCTTTGCCTGGACTGCACATCCTTTCCATATCCCCTTCCCATTTCATATGTATCCCCTTTCCCCTCACCATATTGTACTTGAATTTCATTTTGTCATGTAGTCATCTCTTTGTAAACTTTTTAACTGTTATGTATTTTGTCTTTTTAATGAATAAAAGCTTTCATCACTGAGAAAAAAAAGGTTGTACAATTGCTGCACATAGAATTGTATAACACTGCTCTGCCACCACAAGAACATATCCGGTTATATTTATGCAGTTCAGAATACGTAGTAGGGCTCATTTAAATATATTGACCTTGCTCAATATCAAATCCAGATTTTCAGCTTTATGCTAATTTTCTAGAGTACATTTATATCGATAATAATTTTAAAGGACCGTCTGTACATATAATACAAGATTTAGTTAAACTTTATTTACAATAAATAAACATATATACGCACAGAACAGTCTAATCATACTCCAGTTACATTTTATGGTTTAAACTAAGATTAATTTAATAACAGATGAACTTCCAGTATTGACATATATCATTTACATAATGATCTGTAGATGAAGGGAAATGGAGAACTTTGCTCACAATAGAAAATATTTCATTGTAGAACAGTTAAATATAATTTCAGCATAAATTGTTAGCTATCTTATTACCAACTCCTTTCATCAAATCCTTTTTCATCAAGTAATTGTCTCTTAATTCAATCTCCTTTTTATAGAAAAAAAAAAAAAGATTATAATGTTAATTAATCAAATGGCATATTTAGTTGTTTTTTTTATTTAAAAAAAATGTTACATTTCCATAATCCAAATATAAAAAAAGTACAGTACTCACTTTAACAATTCTTTAGAAATCAAATGTAGACTTTTAATCTTATAATGTGTTTGAAACAAAATTTGAAAAATATTTAACAATTAAAAAAGTTCCTTCTGAAGTTTATGGTATTTATGATTAAGTATCGGTAATCTTTAAAATTTAATGAATTAAATAAATTAATTTTTTTTTAAAGTAAACTATTTCTAATAAAAATTAAATATTTTGTGTTTAATTAAGAGTTAAATATTTATTTGGTATTAACTATTGAAAATGTTTTATGTCTGTGGCACTTTATCCTCACCTAGATATATATAATTGGGACAGGTTCACATAAAATCGTTAAAGTACTATTTCCAAGAATATTGATTTACTTTGCATTAACTGCCACGAATTTATAAATCTGTTTCAAATCTCATCAAATATATATTACAATGAACTTTTTCTTACATATGACGAGCATACACACACTAATATAACATGACTTATGCACACAATTATGTTTAAATTTATTATTTCAATATATAATTTGAAAACAATAAATAGATGATTAATTCAGACTATCTTTGAATGCATAGTTGTTGGATAGTAGAGTGACCATGCTGCCTTTGTAGAATACGTTGACATGTCAAAATTCAGACCAAAAAAGCAAATGTCTGTCAATTTATAGTTAATATTGGTTCATCAAACAATGTTTTCTGTTTTCTTTTTTTCTGTTTTTCTCTCTTTTTGGCTTGCTACCTTAAAAAAAGTTGATCACTTATGTATGGATATTGTGCCTAGTTACCACAAACTTCTAATGTCAGTGATCATCTCTCTGCAGTAACTGTAATAATAGAGATGAGATTGTATGCTTGTAAACTACATATACAACATTTAATAATATGAAATTTTCTGTATACATATGTAATATATAAAGAGCCTGCTACTAGTTCTAAACAAGCTTAATTATTTTATTTTTTTATGATAAATGCTACAAGAGAAAATACATGAAGCTTTTATCTATGATGGTCCCCATCCTCAGACCGGTTTCGAGCTATGGCTCTCATCAGTGAGGAGCTAGGACATAAAATTCAAAATATTAACTCAAGCCAAGCATTTATCTAATTCTTAAATATTAAGAAAAAGATCCAAATCTATACATATGTATGAATTTGAAAAGTATGCAAAGCCTTCATCATCATTGAAAATGTAATGTTGATAGCAGATTTAGTGAACTGAAAGTATTAACTTATGATCTTGCTTGAGACAGTAAATCAACAATGAGTCACATTCAAACTGTAGTTAGTCAACAATTTCATTTATTAAATGATTGCTTGCTTGGAGAGCTTTATCTCACTTCCTTGTATTGATCCTGAAAGTAGGTACTTTCTCTTTTGTTATTAAGCTAGATGATGCTAATATAATGGAAAAATGCAAATTCAATTTAAGTACTTGAGAAAAAGGTTTATGTGATCAGTGATTTTAAAATTAAAATAGATATTTTTGTAAACCTCCAGTCAGGGGATTAAAAGTTCTATGAAAGTTTTGAAAATATCTGAACAACTTTTTTGGGAAGTAGTGATTGTTGTTTTTAAATCCTAATAAGTAATGGGATGTAATATGATATAATGGAACTGTTAATGTTATGTGTAACAGCAACATACTTTCAATACAACACAGAATTCTTCCAATAAAATTAAGAAATGGCTATTGGTTCACCATTGTCATGCCTGATTATCAATACTAATGGAACACAATCAAACTGCAACCAAAAATACTACTCCATTTTCACTAAAGTCTGGCTTTGCTATTGTGATACATTTGCTACAGGGCACTATTAAAACATTATAGATTCATATCAATAACATATTTCCTTCAATTAGATTCACAACTGAATTTGAAGATGATGAAAATTGGCAATTTTAAATGTTTATTCATTGCAAAATAAGAGCTATTATTTTAGAAAATTGACACATGTAGAAAAATACTTAGCATATACTTCAAATCATGACAAAAATATAAAAGAGAACATTATAGTATCACTATGGGACAGAGCAAAAAAAGTTTGTTCAGAAGCCAGTGACTTGAAAAAGAAAAGTCCAATATAGAACAAACTCTCATAAAGAATGGTTATCCATCAGCTATCATTAAGAACTTAAATAGATAATAAAAAAGAAACAGAAAAAAAACAATGATATTATGGCATATTTATACATCCAAAGATGAAAGACAAATTAAAGAAATTCTGAAATCAACATAATATCAGTGCAACTTTTCAAAGTCATGGCACACTGCAAAAAATCCTAATCTCTATAAAAATCTAAATTTGAAATGCTGAAAATGAGAACTGCATATATGAAAGTACCATCTGGATATGTATAGGAAAAACTATCTACCTCATTGAAAAATGATTAAAAAATATAAAGTAATGATTAGAGAGGGAAAGATTCCATGTATCTTAATAGCAAACCATGTATTTATCAATGAGCACATGTTTAAATGGTACAACACAATAATATTAGGCATAGAAAAAAAAGGGTAAAAATTAAAAAATCTGCTCATATGAACAACCCAGTGTAATAAGCCATAATGTTTAGAAATAACTCATTAATTTTGCCTTAGGAAAAAAAAATTAAAAGGAATCTCGTAAATGAGTAGTAAAATAATTATTGACTATTAACTTTCACAGAATAAAGTTAATCATTTTAAATTCAATTTTTATGAATTTAAAGGTCAATAGATCAATTTCCATGCTAAGTATCACCGCCAATCAATCACTTGCAACTTTGTATTTCATACTAACCTATGCATTGTTACTAATAACTAAATGTATTTTAAAAATATAAAGTTAGGATTTTTCTAAAATTATTTAATAATTCAACTAGATGATGGATATAGTCCAACACCCAATTGCAAATTAATTGTTGCCATCATAAACTTTTAGACTCTCAGTAGTCATTTTTGCTGGAAAACTAAAATATAGTTTTAAAAAAACCCAAAAGCTTTTTCATTAGGCTACTTTAATTTCAAAACATCATAAGATTAAAGAAGTATTACAATATTGGACCGATTCTTAAAAGATATTTCTAAGCAATGACATAGCTAGAATTATTGGATCACTGTACAGAAATGATATTACTTTTTATTCAATGACTGACAGTCAAAAGATTCCTGTGACTGAGGGACTCACATACATTATCTTTGCTGCTACACAATCACTACATCATCATTTCTAAAATAAAGTACAGAACAGCAACAAATCAAACAAAGCTGTTCTTTAAACTACAATTTTTTGATCAGTCTTTAAATTCTTTTTAATATATGGCACTTTATAAATTAAATTAGATGCCATCAAAATATCTTGAATGATAAAGAATTGTCATAAACATATGAGGATTTAACAGAAATACTACTATAAGAATTAGACATTTTAATCCTTATGTCGTGAAAAAAAAATTTGTTTTCCGTGTTATTGACTATAAATCTTATAAAATAACATTATATTAATCATATTTGTTAGGAACAACTATGATTAGTTCATTGAACATGGAATGTAGATAAAAGGTATATTATATAAGTAAGAGTTTGAAATTTTTTAAGTAAAGAACTATGTTGTTATTAAATGCCACAATGGATCTCTGGATTAAGTTTATTGATATGGTTTACTCATAATGATGTTTTGTGAAGTTTAATGGAGACTAAAAGTAAGAAAATTCTTAGATAAAAATTTAACTTCTCACCTTGATGCTTTAATTCTATATTAAAACATTTTTTAAATTTAGAATTGTGAGAAGCTTAGTGAGACATGAACTTTAGCAAGTTATCTGTCCATTATCTATATGATAACTTTCACAGATGATTGACAGAATTTACATACTGTATATTTAGCACTTTTAAAGATGCTATATCCTAGAAACTTTTACAATCATTTTTAAAGAGGAAATCACATTTCTTGTTAAGAATACTGCTGATATATGAAGTATTCCATATTCAAGGTGGTACATTGCTGAATTTTAGTAGCAATCTTCTTATGCTATATTATTTTTAAATCTTATGATTTAAAAATTGTAAAATCATCAGTCATATTTATATGGGAGATAATCTTGTAGATTTTGAACAATAAAAACAAGATTGGTAGAGATTTGTATTGACATCAATCAATAGAAGTTCTTTTGTAGTTTACAGTAGGAAGCATGTTTGTCAGCTCTTTTAAGATTGAACATATTGTGATCATAGATCTTTTCTTGTATTATTACATTTTTTGATGATTTTGAAAAAAGAAGCAGTAGATTGTGCATTGATGCCAGTAAAGCTTTAAGCTTTTTTTAGAGGAAGTATTAAATTGATTATGTTAATACTAATGTTTAGGAATTGACTAGTGGCATGAAAACTAGTTACATAGCACATATACTTATTTTATTTGATTCTGATATGTAGTGTAAGCTTAAGTAATAGTAGTTCTTAATAAATGCATATCGACTGCTGTCCTATCTATGTTGATTGATCATCCAATATTACACTTTATGGCAGAAATGGAGTTTCTATTCAAAAACAATGTGTAGGGAAAGCTTTGTGGTGTTTTATTGGTTTTAATAAATAGGATAGATGTTAAAATCCTGAAAATTGTGTTTGTTCTATGAGACAATATGGTGCAATGTTAGATGGTCCAAGCTATTACAATATTTTTCCTTTTATGGGATGAATAGACAGAAACACATATGTGAAGTTCAAAAGGCATGAGATAAGTAATACAATCTGTGAAAAATAGATAATTCTAGAGCCAGAAATAAATATTTAATTTAAATAGAGGGGAAAATTTTGGATAACTATCATCTTCAATTTTTTTTATTCAAGGCTCCATACACATTTATATGTATTAGGGTCATTTACTAAATGTTATTTCTGTGAATGCTAAAATATGAGAAAAGAGCAAAGATGAATCAATTTTGGGACCTTTTTCTAGAATTAGACTTTTTAACAATGCAAATCTTGCAGTTAACTGTTTTTAAATTTGCTTACTGTCAATTTTTCTTATACTTTTTATTTCTAATGAGAATTTCTAGTATTTAATCAACAAGGTCACTTAATTGGATTGAGTCTTGACTTATTTTAAGATGACCTAAAAATTATTAATATTCACAATAAAACAATTTTTAGGTGTACTTGACAGTATTTTAATTATTGATGCAGAATAATTTTCTCTTAAAAATCCCTCAAAAATAGTATTTTTGAAGTATTTACTGACACCACTATTGACATCCATAATTCCTCCCATTTACAAAGTTCTGTTTTCAGTTTTCATCTGGAAGATGCTCAAGGTATCACTCTTCTGCCTGGATTATACTAGTTGTCCATAATCCCAAAATGATATCAGGTTGGAATTTTTTGATATGAGGTATACTTGCATGATTTTAGTAGGTCATGCAGATGGTGTGTCATCAGATTAGAAGCAGTTGATTTTTTTTATTTTCTAATGTGTAAGATGCATGAAAATTTGTTGCAGATATGTAGAATATAGTTTTATTAGGTTTAAGTTCAAACAAAATTTGAAGTTATTATTTTTGATAATCTTATTGCCATTCTAAGTAGTTACACGTTTTAATTTAAGGACTTCCATAAAAAATTTGAATCTGTTATGCAAATATTTATAGTTAATTTTCATTGGAGTATAAATGTTATGTCTGTAGTAAATATCTGAATATTTACCATTAAAAAAAAAATTATTCAATCAAATTTTCAAAAATCATTTTTAACTTTTTATAATAAACGAATTAATTTGTACACATATATAAAAAATTAAAGAAACAATTATCCAGCAAATACACATATATATTAATCTCTAATTGTAGTGAGTTGACTAGTTTTTTTGCTATCTTAGAGTTGGGGTTTATAACCTTATTCGGAACTATGGTTATACTCAGATTGCTGAAACAATAAAACCAACAAGATAGGCCTCCACCTGCTAAAAGATGCTGGCTTGACCTTTTGCTCCCTGATCTACACAAATATAACAACATCACACAGGACACATTCAAGAGAAAAGTCACACTCTGAGAAGCAAAATGGCTAATTAATCCACAGATCAGCATTATAAGGCCAAAACTAGGTCTTTCCAATCAAAAACTAGTTATGCTATTCAAATTCTGGGCATTAGAATCAAAATTCTTGGATTTTCTGATTAAAATAAATTTAAAGGCCATGTCTTCAAATTGGTTCCTGAACTATAAAAGGCAAATCAATAACATTGATCCATTGTTCCCTAACTGTCTCAGACAAGATGAAATGTTTGATCATATCATTTACTCCTGCACCGGTCTTGGAAAAATTAAAATGATTATATATCAGAACTCAAAAGTGGACTATTACTGAATTATCTCCATTAAGGACTGCTTGCTTTCTAAAGACATTCCTACTATCAGACTGCCAATATTCTTGACATATTCTGTTTGGTCAGCCAGATGCAAAACACAATTTACTCATCCACAGCCAGACGTGGATATTTTTTCCTTCAAACAATTAAAAAACTAAAGAACAGAGATAGAACTCTTGCTACAAAATTCTTGTACGAGGAGACTTGGAAACTGTTTAGTTTCCAAGTTAAGATCCACTTACCTAAGATATGATTTATATACATGTCTAATTATTACCATACATGTCACTGTATTTTTTTTGAGTTAACTGTAGATTGTTTGCTAAAGTTTTAAATGTAACCCCCTTTTTTTTTATCTACTATATTTGTAAAAATATATTAGACCTAATAAAGTTATTTTGAAGAATTGGGTTTACAAAAAGAATTAAGAGATCTATTCTTGAAAGATGTAATATGTTGGACTATTTCCATCATTTATGAGTGAATATTGAATGTATAGAAAATTTTAAACTTTATTTAAACTTTTCAAATACAAACAACTTGTTAGTAATAACACACAAATAGACAATACAGGTTAGTAATGGCCTATATGCACAGTGACAATATTCGCTTAGAAGTTGAACTCGCACCTTTAGATTCTTGTATATTGAATTTAAGGCAAACGCTCTACCAACTGAGCTATTCTGTCAAAGGCAACATATAGTACAAATTTGATATATTTATACTTGAGGGTTGGTTCAAATCCTCCTGAGTCCTTCAATTTTTTTTTTTAACAAGTCTAATTATTATTTTTTTATTATTATTATTTTTTCCCAAGAGCAAGATTAATTAGAGGCTTCCATACATTGTGTATTGCCACACTGGGTTGACTTACAGAATTATTTACCATTGTCATATGAGCAGCTTCCTTGAATTTTCTTCTATGCATTTTTTCCTCTTTATTCAATATCTTTGTATTTTCCCACTTAAGCATGTGGTCATTAGTACATACATGATCTGCTATGGTAGACACATCTGTTTTTTCTCTTTTAACCATTAGTTTGTGTTCCTTCAATCATTGTTCAACAGGCCGACAGGTCTCACCAATGTATTTTCTTCCACATTCACATGGTATCTCATAGATGCAGTTTTTGTTCTTCAGCATTTCCAATTTAGGCTTAGTGGAAGTAAGCATTCCTCGAAGTGTGGTATGGCTTTGGAAAGCAGTTCTAATATTATATTGACTGCAGATTCTTTTTAGTTTGTCCGCCATTCCTGGTATGTATGGATACACCACCGTACCAATAACTGTTTCCTCTTTTGGTGTCTTTTTCTGTTACAGATGAAGATTTCTCAAGAATTTGTCAAGCAGTGAACAGATCATATTGTAAGTTACATGGAAGGATAAAAGAACTACAGAAGAAGAAGCTTGTAAATCTACATGGGCAAGTCAAAAGTAATACTGCAACTAGTCTATCATCGTCATCAGTGAAAAATCTTAGTTCTAAACAACTTACTGATTGTGAATTATCAGTTCTGGAAAAAGGTTTGAATTTCGCCATTACACCATCTACTGTTCCACTATTGGATATAATGGCCACGACTGATGAGGTGATGCAAAATTTGAATCTAGAGGAAGCAGCGGAGTTACGCTGGAGAGTAAAACGAACACTGGAAAGACATCAAGTGCACAAGCAGAAGTCAAACATTTCATGTGATGAGAGGAGAGCTATTAAATCTCTCAAACAGGATGCATCTATAATCATTCTTCCTGCTGACAATGGTAACACTACAGTTGTAATGGATAAAACTGATTATGATAACAAAATTCAAGGACTTTTCACAGCAGGCCAATACAAAAAAGTAGCAAAAAATCCAATTCCAAGTACAGAGGTAAAACTACAAGCATTACTCCGGAAGCATCGCAGGTATTTCAGTGATTCAGAAAATAGAAAATTAACTTCGTATTTCAGCAAGATTCCTCACCTGTATGGACTGCCTAAAATCCATAAAGAGAATGGTCCATTACGACCTATTGTTAGTTCTAGAAATTCACCCTGTCAAAATTTGTCAAGATTTCTTCTCGAAGTTCTTAGTCCATTGGCATATAGAACACCATCTTTCATCAGGGACTCTAAGCACTTTGTAGAATTAGTCAGGAACATGAAAATGGAAAGAACTGACATATTAGTAAGCTTTGATGTGGAAAGTCTGTTTAAAAATGTACCATGTGATGAAGCATTGTCTATTGTAAGGAAAAGGTTATATGGCGATAACAGTCTACAAAGTAGAACAGTTCTACCTATTGATAGTATAATGGAGTTATTAACATTCTGTGTAACAACAACATACTTTCAATATAACTCAGAATTCTTCCAACAAAATCGAGGGATGGCCATGGGATCATCACTGTCACCATTGCTCAGCAACATTTACATGGAAGAACTTGAAACAACAGCCATAAATACTACTCCATGTCCGCCTAAAGTGTGGCTTCGATATGTTGATGATGCATTTGTAGTATGGCCACATGGCAAGGTAAAATTACAGTCTTTCTGGATGCACATTAACTACATATCTCCTACAATTAATTTCACGATGGAAGCAGAACAAGAACAAAAATTGGCATTCTTGGATGTTCTTGTGACAAGACTCCCTCAGGGCAAAGTAAAAACATCAGTATATAGGAAACCAACACACACTGGAAAATACTTGGCATATACATCCAATCATACAAGAAGCACTAAACAAGGAATTGTACTGTCACTATGGAACAGAGCGAAGGAGGTTTGTTCAGAAACCAGTGATTTGGAAAAAGAAAAGATTCACATAGAACAAATGCTTATGAAGAATGGTTATCCATCAGCAGTCATCAGAAAAACCTTCAATAGACAACAGAAAAAGACACCAAAAGAGGAAACAGTTATTGGTACGGTGGTGTATCCATACATACCAGGAATGGCGGACAAACTAAAAAGAATCTGCAGTCAATATAATATTAGAACTGCTTTCCAAAGCCATACCACACTTCGAGGAATGCTTACTTCCACTAAGCCTAAATTGGAAATGCTGAAGAACAAAAACTGCATCTATGAGATACCATGTGAATGTGGAAGAAAATACATTGGTGAGACCTGTCGGCCTGTTGAACAACGATTGAAGGAACACAAACTAATGGTTAAAAGAGAAAAAACAGATGTGTCTACCATAGCAGATCATGTATGTACTAATGACCACATGCTTAAGTGGGAAAATACAAAGATATTGGATAAAGAGGAAAAAATGCATAGAAGAAAATTCAAGGAAGCTGCTCATATGACAATGGTAAATAATCCTATAAGTCAACCCAGTGTGGCAATACACAATGTATGGAAGCCTCTAATTAATCTTGCTCTTGGGAAAAAATAATAATAATAAAAAAAAAAAATTAGACTTGTTAAAAAAAAAAAAAAAAAATTGAAGGACTCAGGAGGATTTGAACCAACCCTCAAGTATAAATATATCAAATTTCTACTATATGTTGCCTTTGACAGAATAGCTCAGTTGGTAGAGTGTTTGCCTTAAATTCAATATACAAGAATCTAAAGGTGCGAGTTCAACTTCTAAGCGAATATTGTCACTGTGCATATAGGCCAGCAACACCTGAAGAAGAGTGGAGAATAATACTACTCGAAACGTTGTGTAATTACTAACCTGTATTGTCTATTTGTGTGTTATTACTAACAAGTTGTTTGTATTTGAAAAGTTTAAATAAAGTTTAAAATTTTCTATACATTCAATATTCACTCATAAATGATGGAAATAGTCCAACATATTACATCTGTCATTACAAACCTTCAGACAAATCTATTCTTGAAATCTGAAAAATTCAAAAACACACAAAAAAATTGGAAATAAAGATTTCAGATTAATGTAGTTTTATCTGATAAGAAATCTGTAAACTTTACATCTTTTGTTGTTTGTTTGCTTATTTTGTGTTTAAAACTTTCTCAGATGTTTTATTTTCTATCTTTGGGTAATAAGAAAACCAATGTAAACATCCTTTGTCAGATAATAAAGAGATGATATTGAGGTTTGAATTTTTAAAAAGCATTAAGATATTTGGAATAAGTTAAGCATGGATAATAATTCCTTAGTAATGGGATTTTGTAGTGAATGTGGGAAACACTTAATTGTTTCTGGGAGTCTTCATAGTTAAGGCTTCTCTCTAGTAATTAATGTTCAAAGTAATTTATTTTTTCATTTGATTGCTTTGGACATCCAGGTGATGCCATAAAATGAGCAAAAAGTTGTTTTTTTCAATGAAACTTTTTTATCAGTAACTATAGTCAAATAATCATTAATGCTAAAATGAGGAATCAAAGTCATTTTTATTTATTCTTTTCATTATTCTATTTGATTTGAGAAAATTTTGTTTGATTCTGATATTTCAACAATGATTTTTTTTTTCATTATTTTAATTTGAACATTTTGCCATCATTGAAGATCTTTCTAAATTGTTTCATATTAGTAATTAATTTAAGTCGTTAGAAATAATACATTTTTTTTTGTTATTATATATAAAAAAGTTTAAAAATGTATCATGGTCAGATATTTCATCAAATGATTATAACCAATTTCATGCTTTTTCTTTTCAATAATTTTTACTGATATTTTCTTTTCCAATCTTTTGGCTGGTTTGTAGTTTTTATCAGAGTTATTTATTCATAGATATTATAATGTCAAATTAGTTATCATGAATAGAGAAGGAGAGAAAAAAATAATGGTAAAACAGATTCCAAATGGAAATTTTTGATAAATTAACATAAAATGTTATAATACTATAAATTATATATTCATTCTTAAGAATGAATATATTAGATTTTATAGTTTTGATGAAGATTTCAAACCATACAAATGCATAAAAACATTAATAAAAAGTATTAATAGCTCGACCTGCATAATTTAGTGCTGTGTTAAAATGATGGTTTCTGAAGCTCAAAATTCATGGATTATGGTTTTGCTCCATTATTTCAGATTCTTATTCTGAACAATAAATCATTTGATTGTTATTATTATTTTTAATTGACAATATTTGTCTAAATAACACCTGTAGTTTTTAGGGACTTTAAGTTACCCATTTCTTTAATAATATTAACAAAACATCAACACTGCAAAAAACCCAAACAAATTATATCTCAGGTTCCCAATTAATATTTTTATGGAATGCTCATTACACAAAGTATTTTAATATTACTGCTCCAATAAATTTTATAAAGATTAAACCCAATTTACCTAATTTAGCTTCCTTTATACCATCATTTATATCACTTGGGTATTGTAATCTAAGTTTGAACTCAATCTAAATGACAATCTTTAGGTGTATTAAAGTTTTTTGTAGTTGGAATATTACACGAATTGTTAGGATCATGTGTTTTCATTAAATGATTTTACTTGGATCCAAATGTTAAACTATTGTACTCGAGAAGTTC
This sequence comes from Epiperipatus broadwayi, assembly GCA_028023455.1. Taxonomy (NCBI): domain Eukaryota; kingdom Metazoa; phylum Onychophora; class Udeonychophora; order Euonychophora; family Peripatidae; genus Epiperipatus; species Epiperipatus broadwayi. Next base: position 534,330 of record JAQFVV010012678.1, on the reverse strand, counting down.
TTACAGAGACTATAGAAAGTTAGCTTATTATTGATTAATACACCGTACAGGCTTACACACACCTGCACATATATAATGTAATATATAAGGGATTCGAATTCAGACTTTCACACGATCCTCAGCTCTCCATGCCATCTCATATTGCTGACCTACCTGATCATTACACATTTAACAATCTTGTTGAGGATATAAAAAAACCAGAGAATTGAAGAAAGAGAGAAAAAAACATTTACTCTCCCACTGAAAGACATGTTTCTCTCGCCTGAATCTTATTATTAATTTGTAAGGCTTCGGGCTAGTCTGTATTAGATATAGTAATATGAAAATAATAATAATGTATTCTTATATTTGATGTCTAAAGCCAGACTTTAAAAGTTGGATATCTAATTAGCTTCTGTATTAATTACAATGTCTTTAATTTAATGAAGTCATGTATTGTAATTACTTTCAATAGATAGCAAACCCAAAAGTTTTTAAAATAAACAGCTTGCTTTACGAACACTGTTCTATCATATCAAATCAAGATCACAATCGAAAAATAACGATCATATATAATGTATCTCGTCCTCTAAATGTAATATATAATAGAGAAAAAATTTACGTAGAATTTTTCATCATTTTTCTTTAACTTTATATTTTTTTTATAATAAATTTTGTATATATATATGAAAGATTTTTTCTACGAGAATAAAGTATTTCCAGATGTAGGGAAATATATTATGAGAACGAGTTTCTACTTCATTCCTTACCTATCGTTTCTAAATTTAAAAACTGCCGTGACTTTGTTAGTGTCTTCAGTCAGTAGGAAAGAAATTTCTTCCTTTTTGTAATACTTCCGGAAGTGAGTAATCTGAACACTTGACACCACTACTATTGACGAATTTGGATAAGGAATTCCTTATACCCCATATTTGTTTAAATGATACATGAATAGGGGTGAATTGTAATATTTGCCAATGATAATTGCCTATTTTAAATGTAAACATTTTTTTTTAATCTATTGTTTTTGTAAACATTTTTTTGAAATTTATTATTATCGTAATTTAAGACACTGTTTGTGCTTTTTATATTATTTATTTTGAAATTTAAATTCATTGTTGAATCAAAATGTTATTCGTCTGCTAAAAAGATCATCTGCTTTTTTTTTTTTTAAACCCTCACTGAAATATTTTGACAAAGGTCTTGTTTTATTATAAAAGTCTAATAAAATAGACATCAACTTATACTTAAATTACAATTACGCATAAAATTTGAAGAATGATTAGAGAACTTATACAGTAAATAAAAAAAAAAAAGTTCAAGCCTGATATAGTTATGCTAATGTTATCACGTGACACGATATTTTCAAATATTTAAGCCAAGTTCTCGGAAGTCTCGTCGCATTAGTTTCTGCAATTCAGGGGAGGGGCCAGCCGGCCGGTATAATTTCTAAAGCATTTACACTCCAGTTGGTTTTATTAATACTACAAGATGAGCACTTTCAGGGTAGGATAACTTTTAAAATTATTTTTTTGCTGTTTTTTTTTTTTTTTTATAAAAAAAAAAAAACCAAAAGTTTTTAATTATTATTATTATTTTTTTACATCTAAAACAAGATTTATTGTTATTTACTTTTAAAAAAATTAAAGCAAAATGATGTTATATTGTCTTAGTGACTCGCCGATAATCGTTAACTTAAAGAGATAAAATTACTGTATCTGGATTGGAAAATTAAGATACATTCAAGGAATTAACTTCTTGCTTTTGGAATGTTGTTTCTACTGAAGCTACGAATTTGCAAAAGCATCTTTGACTTTATGGATGCCAGAACTTGAAACTGCATTTGTTGTAAAGTTTACTAATATTTAGCATTTTGGATAACTTTATGGATGAAATATAACATTTTTTAATATTTATTATTTTTTTAAAATTGCATTAGCTTTGTCTTCTATTTATAATAATTTATCCTTTTGAAACACTGCTGGAATTATGACGCCACTAAATTTGTGAAAATTTTTAAAGTATGTGTCTAAACTCAATGGAATTTGACGACCGCATATAATTCACAGCAACTGGTAAAAGTAACACGCATTACGAATGCGCAGTCGAATCTTGTTTTGCTTGTGTTTATTAGTGAATTCGCATTGGTGATTTTTGCATGATCTATGAATATAATATGAATATTAACTGCATGCATTCTTGCAAGACTTTGCATTAATTGGCTAAAAAAAAAAATGTTTTAAAATAGATTTTTTTATTAACTAACTGTTGCAGATTATCTAAAATTTTAGCTCATTTTCTAATCTTTTTAATTAAATAAAATAAAAAAATCAAATTTGTTTTATGATATTTAAATATTGTTTTTTTTCTTAAAAAAAAAAAAAAAGTATTACTATTCATTAATTACTTACATTTGCGTGTGCGTGCGCGCGAACGACCAATCCGTAGAAGTAAAATAAGACAAAATTAAAATACAATATTGCTTTATGAATATTATATATATTCTCATATTTTTTATAAAAGTAAAAGTGAGTTTGAATATTTATTTTTGTTTGATGAAAAAAATATTAAATTACTCTAATAATCAAAACTACTGATTTGTTATAACTTTTTCCGAATTATGAAATTAAATCTGAGAATCTCCGTCGTTCAAAAGAACAGTGTAGTTTTGATTACCTTAAATGGCAAGACCAAAATGACCCTTTAAGTTCTGATGTTTCGTTAATTTTTCCCTTAATTTTTTTTGTTCCTCCTCTTGGAGTGAAAGCATTGCTGGCTTCTGGCCAATAAAATTTGTAATAATAAAAAAATGTTCTAAAGTGATTTAAAAAATGAATAATTACTTTTAAAGAGCCAATCTGGAAGTGCATACAGCAATAATATGTGATATTAAGTTACATATACATCCTCAATATATGAGTATCTGTGGAATACTCAGTATTTAATCAGATATATTAAAGATTTGTGTAGATGATTGGCATTTTCCATTTATTCTGACAAATAAAAATAATTTTGACAAATAAAAATAATTAAAAACATGGTATGTCAAATGTAAAGTGTTTTAATAAAACTTAAAATGTATTCTGTCAAAAAAAATAATTCTGCATAATTTTTAATTTTAATCTCTGAAAGATAACTCGAGAAAGTGTTATTACGATATATATGTGTGGGTATAAACACATTTTAAAGTTCGCGATGCAATGAAGAGAATACTAAAATACTTATTTATTAGTCTGTATGTAGATTGTAATAATTGATAGCGGGCATTGGGAGACTCATTGATGATGATCGAATGTTATTTTTAGTTGCTTGATTTCTTTGACTTTGCCAAGATACTTTCCAAAGTTATATAATTTAATTTTGTCGTAAGTTTTATATATGTAGTATGTGTGTGCATGCGCATGTGTGAAGGATACTGTATTTACCTTTACGAAAAAATCATCAATAGATTTTTATTGTAGAATCTAATATGTGGGCGTTAATATGTCATAAATAGATGTGTTATAAAATATTCGATTTTTACATTTTTAAATAATGTATAAATATATCCATAAAAGATGATAACATAACTTTCGCAGAGGTCTCGGTCCTTCCAAATATTATACTACTTAGGGTACTAGGTAACATCAGTTTAAATTATGTTTATTGGCACTTGGTGCAATTTTTATTTTGTCACTCATCAAACTAATATATATAAAAAAGAGGTTCCCTTTACATTAGTTTTTGGCGACCTTTTATGGAGTGCAGCGCCTGTAGTAAAACTAGACCAAAAGTTCTTCCTATTGGAGTGGGAAAATTTTGAGAAAATATGATTCTTCTTCTCTCCACCTTTTTTAAATATCTTGCCAAAATCGTCAAAAAATGAGATTGGAATTAAAAAGTTGATGACTTTGATTAGCTTTTTTTTTTAATATAAATAAAGAGCTATTACAGTATTAATTTACTAAAATACGCAATTTTTACGATTTGGAGTATGATAAAACTTATCTTGAAGAGATTATAAATATAAATCCTGCTAATTTACATTTAGACAATATTTAATGAAATGTTAACAGCCATATGCAGACAGTTTTTAAAGCTATCCAAATCTGCCTTCTAGAGAAATGATTACTGTCAAATTCTTTTAAGGTTGTAACAAAATATTCATAGTAAACTGAGCTCAAAAATTCTAATAAGGACTGCAATTAATTTTCTAAGCCGTAAAGATTATTATTTTTCATTTGAATAATTAATGACTGTCGGCATATGCAACCTTTTTTAGTCACATTATTGACAATTCAAATTTTTAAAATAATTTATAAATAGTTTGTAAAATATCTTGAGTAATATTGTTTAATTATTGTAAAAAAAAGAAAAGTCCTCTAATTAATTAAGGAATATTATATTTGAAGTTCATTATTCCAAAACAAGCTATAAATTTTCAGAATATGGGTATCTGATAAAATAATAATAACAACAATAATAAAGAAGTAATATGCTTGATTGTAACTTAATTAATTACTGTTGAATATAATATTAACAAATTACAAACTTCCGTATAGATCTGACTATCTGCCCTTATTTTAGATAAATCTTTGAAAAATTTTTCAAATGCTAGTTAGGTTAATAATTTTTTTTTTCATGCGACTAGCAATCTAGCTAACTATCTAATATTAGTTGGTAAATAGATATCTATCTACTTTTAACCACAGAGTAAAACAAGAAAGGAAAATTGTTCAACCCTCACAACCAGGAAATTGGCAGCAATGACTTTTTGCTTTTCTATTATAAGGATTAAAGTAAGAGCTTTTGCTCTGAAATGGACTATTTAGAGACTGTTTTACATTTGCCTCCATTGACAAATATTAAATGTGGATCATAATATATATTATAAAGTTTATCTTATTCTAGTATTTTTTAGAATATACATATTTATAATAATATTAAAGTGTGGTTAAAGAGCAAAAATGAAATGACTTGTATTATTTTACATTCTTTAATTTTTTATTTCCTTAGTTTTTATATATATATATTAATTTCTACATTTTTTAGACATTAAAAAATATCAATTTTCTATTTATTTATTTTTTGCTTTGATCCTATATCTCTATTTATGTAATGACTGTTGGTTGAATTGTCTTATTTCAATACTTTTTTTTTTCTATTTGCATTTTTTTAAGCTTTCATTTTTTGTTTTTGTGGTCTTTGAAACTATTCCTATAACATCATTTTCTTTATTAGATTCTTTTCTTTCTTGATCATTTATCCAGTCCTTTGTTGATTTTTTGAAAGTTTGATAAAATGTCACTTTCATTTTAAAACAGGTAAAACTCTCCATACAGTAGTGCCACTCAGTGCAAGCCAGAGTAATCAATGGATGTAAGAAGCATAAAATCCCTATCTAATGCCCCATCTCGGCACTAGATAGGGATTTTATGCACAAACTTTCTTGCATTCATTGATTACTCTGGCTTGCACTGAGAGCGTTTTGCCCATTTTAACAGCTTGAGCAAGCATAAAAAATGGTGTTCATGTGATGTTTAGTTGTTCATTTTCATTTATTTCAATTGTCATATTACTCATTTCATCTTTAAATAAATTCCATAATAAGATAAATAGTTCATGACCATTTTGCAACAAATTAATATCTGCATAATTTGGGGCAGTAGTAGAGTAGCAGCTTCTGAAGTTAAGATACCTAGATTGTACCCTCTGTCACTTTCAGGTTGAAAATTCTTATGCATTCCTGAACAATGAATCCTTTGATTGTTTCTTTGATCTGTGTGGATTATTGCAATAATAGAATTGTGCATTGTGGAGCTCAAGATCTATGAATTGCAAATATAGTTGTCATTTTTGGTATTAAAACTTTTTATAAAGTATTTAATTATTATTAATAATATCCTCATTTTCTTTATCCCATAATTACATTATAAGGCTACTAAAAAGTGAATTGTAAAGTAATATATATTTTTAACTTATTGTCTATACAGAGTGTTATATGTATATGTTATTCTATGATGTAGTGTGTCTTTAATATTTCACATCTTGATATTATTATTATTTATATCTGCTCTTTTACAATTGTGCAAGTATAACTAATCATTTAATCTATGAAATATTGAGAAAAAACATAGAAATATATATATATTATTCTTATAGTTTTTTTCCAAAAGTTTTTTATTTTTAAATATCATGAAAATATTTTTTTAAATGTAAATAAATAACAGAATTCTATAATCACCTGATAAAACTTGAAATGAAATAAGTAATCAGTAATAGTTTGTCACTGATTGTCATTTTAAACCATCAAACATCACATGATCACCATCTCTATACTAGCACATAATTTGTTGTAAACAAAGGCAAAACTCCCCATACAGTAGTGCCACCCTGTGCCAAACAGAGTAATCAATGGATGCCAGAAGGCTTGTGCATAAAATCCCTATCTAGTGCCTACTCATCCAATATCCCCAGACTAGTTTCTGGCTTGTGGCCATCATCAGTGAGGAGCCTTGGATCTGAGAGCACTGCACCTAGATCTTAGGATCTAATGCAACCCTCCAGCAGCCACCTTTTAACTCTACTTTACTACAAAACTATGAGAATGAAATTGAAAACATTGTTAATATCTTCAATCTAAGCTCAATAGCTTATATAGTCATATGGGTCTGAACTCAATTCAGCACCCATACATTTTAGTGTCTTTGGCTCTTAAACAACCATAGCCACCATTTTCTTAATACAGTTTATTATTACAGCATTTTAGTTATAGAGGTATATAACTAACTCTAATAAACAGTTACATCATTAGACTTTTAATGTAATATTTGAGAGCAACACTGATTGTGAAAAGCAGATCAAATAGCAGAAAAATTCTCACAGGTGATAGTACATTTTTTGCCCTGTTCAGAATAGTATCAGAGACACTTAAGCAACCAGATTGCAAAAAATATTTATGAAGTAGATAACTAACATTGGTCATGATCTCTCTCTCTCTCTTCTTTTTTACTAATTCTTCTTTATGATTCAGTACTTTATTATAAAGCTATCTAATGTTATTTTGGAACATAATAATTTAATTTTCAATCAGATACAGATTGTTCAAATTTTGAGGTTAATGCTGACTTTATTAAGTTTTTTTTATAGATAATAATTAAATGGCTTATTGCTCAGGATCTCATAAGAAGTTCAAGTACCAGAACTGATGGAGTTGGGTCACAATCCCATGAACCTTGAGTTCCAGAATTTATGATTTAACACTGCATCAAACTATATAGGGCAAAATTATCAAATAGTTTATTTGAAGTACAAGCATAATTCATATATTTAGAGTTTAAATGTAATTATAGGAGATTTGAACACAGACTTTCAAACTCTCCTCAGCTATCTACTCCACCTCCCTCTTATACAACTGATACACACAACTACACACATGTGAAAAAGATAAATAATCTCCAATATATGTATTTTGTGCTAAACCAGCACTCATCAGTTGGTCCAGATCATCATCTCCTGCACATATATATTCAGGGCTCAGTTTATATTAAAATAGCAAATCTTCAAACTTTAATAGACAGGCTTTAATCTACTCCATCCTCCATCTCCTCAGTGATTCATATCATTGAAAATCTGATGATGGGATGCCCAAATCCCTTGATAATGCCAATATTATTGTCATGTCCATGTTGACTTCAAGTTACTTTGACCCCTCATATATAGAACCTTGTTATTTTAAGTATACAAAAGAGGGATGGGCAAGATAAGGCTAAATCTGTAATTTTTAAAATGCATAATTAATATACTTGGAGTTTAAATGTAATTATATATTTAGAGTTTAAATGTAATTATAGGAGATTTGAACACAGACTTTCAAGCTCCCCTCAACTATCCATTCTATCTCATATAATCAATACACATGACCACACACATGTGAAAAAAATAAATGATCTTCAATATATGTATTTCTGAACCAGTACTCATCAATTGGTCCAGATCTCATCTCACACATATATATAATCAGTGCTCAGTTTATATTAAAATAGAAAATATGTGGGAGATAATGATTTGGACCAACTGATGAGTTCTGGTTTAGCATAAAACACATACATTGGAGATCATTTATTTTTTTTACATGTGTTGTGGTTATGTGTGAGTTGTATGAGAAAGGGCTTGAAAGACTGTGTTCAAATCCCCTGTAATTACATTAATTATGCTTGTATTTCAAATATTACATATTTAGCCTGTATACTGCCCATCTCTCTTCTGTGTATTTAAATGGATAAGTTGCTTTACATGAAGGGTCAGAGTGACTTAAAGAACATGGACATGACAATAATATTGGCATCAAAAAGGTATTTGACATTCCACAATCAGATTTTTAATGGAATATATGACTGAAGAGTTGGAGGGTAGAGTAGATTGAAGTCTGTCCATTAAAGTTTGAAGATTTCCTATCTTAATATAAACCAAGGACTGATTATATATGTATGGGGGTGGATGATGATCTGGATCAACTGATGAATTCTGGTTCAGAATAAAATATATATTGGAGATCATTTATCTTTTTCACATGTGTGTGATCATATGTATCAGGTGTATAAAATGGAGTGGATGGCTGGAGTGAGCTTAAAAGTCTGTGTTCAAATTTCCTATAATCAGATAATTTATTATTTAACAATTCATATGAAGTTTGAGTACTGGAAGTGACAACAATTGGCCATGATCAAAGGATCTTGAGCTTCAGGGTCTATCATTCTTCCATTTGCACTAACCTATACAGAATCTCTTAGTAACTTAAACTAGAAGTAGAATTTGTTGACTCAAAAGATTTTCATTTTTGAATTAGTTTCTAATAGAAATAAATTGAAACTCTCAGATCCACTGAATAAAATAATTGAGCTTCAGAATTACTAGAGAGCAACAACATAACAAGTTTGAATAAATGAATGTATAGCAAATATTAATTATATGTTGGGTTTCCAAAATTAAATATTAAATATTGAATGTCTTTAGAAAAATTCAAACTTTATTTAAATTTTCCAAATACAGTCAACTTTTAAAATATCACGAAGATTAATATACAGCACAATATTTGAGTGATATTATGCTCATCTTTTCTTCAGGTGTCGTTGGCCTGAACAGAATTTTTAGATTTGTGAAATATTGAATTTAAGGCAATGCTCTGACCAGTAGAACTATTCTGCCAAAAGCAGCAGTTGGTAGAAATTTCATATATTTAACCATGAGGGTTCTCCTGATGCTTCCACTTTTTCTTTAGAACAATTAACACCATAAGTAAAACTATTGTGGTATTAATATCACTTGAAACATTGTATTATATACTAATCTGTGTGATATTTACTAATAGTTTAATGTATTTGGAAAATTTAAAAAAATTGAATTTTCTCCAAGATATTCAATATTTAAAATATTAGATGATAGAAATAGTGCAACATTTAATTGCTATTAAAATGCCATAGTCACAAACCTTCAGACAAACACTATAACAATATGTTTCAAAAATGTCCTGTAAGAAAAAAATCAGAGTTATTAATTGACTTAAGCACAGACATGTTTCAATATGATGAAATAAGTACGAGGTGGGGGAACCCAAAAATAACAGGAATTATTCTCTGTTTTTGCATGCCTGTTATAGTATATGCTTCTACTGTTACTCACTTCTTGCAGGAACCCTTCTGCATTAATTTTCCAAATGACATTGCCATGTAAAGTTATAGTGCCATTTAGCACATTTTTTTTTGTAAAGTGTGTTTCATCTATTTGTCAATCATAATGACTGAAAAGTTTAAACAATGCTTACAGAAAATTATAGGAAAACAGTTGTACAAGCAATCTGATGTCATAGAAACATAAGGTTATGAGTGATGTAATTGAAATGTTAAATTTACCATGTCGCAAAAAAGTGTCGCAAGTGATGTCCAAAATCAAAACAATGCTTTTTTATATACAAACATCATTTTTCTGTCAGATTTAATTCATAACAGTCAAGCATTTTATATGCAAGTTCTGAAACATTTATGTGATGTGGTAAAATGTAAATGTCTCCTTTTGTGGCAAAGAAAAAAGTGCAAACTTCATCCCAACAAAGTCTCATCTCTCAAAACTTGAGTGTGAAATACTTTTTAATTAAATTCAGCATGACCCAGCTTAGCTATCAGCTATATTCACTTGATCTCACTTCATATGATATTTTTTTAATCTCTCAAAAGAAAAAAAATGTCCAATGTTTTTTTTTGCAGACTTAGAAGTGGTAAAAAAAAAAACCAATGGAGGTATTAAAAAGCATCATTTTGCAAGTCTTTCCAGACTACTTTGAAAAATAAAAAACATGGTTAAACTGATGTATTGCATCAGTTGAATAATAATTTGAGAGATTAAATTTATTAAACGGGCAAAACTCTCCATAGAGTAGTACCACCCTGTGCCAATCAGAGTAATCAATGGATGCCATAAGGCTTATGCATAAAATCCCCACCTAGTGCCTACACATCCAATATCCCCAGACTAGTTTCTGGCTTGTGGCCTTCGTCAGTGAGGAGCCTTGAATCTGAGAGCACTGCACATAGATCTTAATGCTCTCAGATCCAAGGCTCCTCACTGACAAAGGCCACAAGCCAGAAACTAGTCTGGGGATATTGGATGTGTAGACACTAGGTGGGGATTTTATGCATAAGCCTTCTGGCATCCATTGATTACTCTGGTTGGCACAAGGTGGCTCTACTGTATGGAGAGTTTTGCCTGTTTAATAACAGTTATGTGCTAGCATTAGAGATGGTGATCATGTGATGAGATTAAATTTGCTACATTTAAAAATAAACAATTTTTATTATAAAATTCCCATTATTTTTTGGTATCCCTTTGTATATGGAATGTTTACAATATAAGGTCTAGCATTATTATTTTTTGAAAATTTCACTTTTAATATTAATAAAGTTGGAAGGAGTGGGGGGGGGGGCACTAATCTAAGAATTTTATCAATATAATATTGCCCTGAAATTTCTTAGAAATTAATCATAATGATTAACTAATATGCTACAACTTCTTTATGAATATAGATTTTCTCAATTATTCCTTTAATCTTAATTTTATAAATGTAATTATCACTTAATGTTTTCTACTGAGATTGCAGTAAAATTATCAATGAATATAAAATCCTATTCTCTTAATGTTTCTGGTTGACAAAAGCTTGAAGTTCTATTTATTAAAGTTTTGATCTTTTTTTTTCTTATTCATTTGGTGAAAGTTTTCATCACAACAGTAATACTTCTCGACCAGTAATCTTCTTAATTTTGTTATGGTTAAAGACAGAAAGATATTTTTAAATATCCATCAGTAAAAAATCTAACAATCAAAAATTAATTAAATCTAGATTATAGTAAATTTATTAACTTTTTGATATTTTTAAATTTATTTATACTTTTATAATCGTAAATTTGAAAATATACACCACATACAGAAAGATAAGCTTATATTGGTTAAGATTGCAAAGTAAAGCTTATGAACAAATTAAATTTTATATTAATTATTTTTAAAATTTAAGCGTATGCATGTTATGAAAATGTCAACAGGTTTATTTTATGAAATTTAATGTCCATCAGTTAATAACCCTTGATTAAAATTTTATTAATTTGTTTATATATAATTTAAATTTTACAAAATGCCATTTTAATACTCGTACATATATATCAATTTTGACCACTGTAGGATGATGATCTAGCTGAACATTCCATAGTTTTTTCCTCCATACCATTCAAAAAACTTCATTATTTCATTTATCTATCTCATATATTATCTCTTTTTAGATCTTTTACAATATCATATGATAAATATAGTACACTTTTGTAATTACAGCTGAAAAGATGTTCAATAATTAGCTCACATATTATTATTTTGAAATTAAATATAATTTTAAGTGGATTCCACCATAATGGATTTTGTGCATTATATATAATATTTTTGAAATACAAGCATAATTCATTTACTTTGAGTTTAAATGCAATAGAGGGGATTTGAATACAGACTTTCAAGCTCCCCTTAGCTATCCGCTCTATCTCATATAACCAATATACATGACCATGCACATGTAAAAAAGATAAATGATCTCCAATATATGTATTTCATGCTGAATCAGCACTCATCAGTTGGTCCAGATTATCATCATGGACATGGCAATAATATTGACATCAACAAGGGATTTGAGCATACCATTATCAGATTTTCAATGGTCGGTATGGCTGAAGAGTTGGAAGGTGGAGTAGATTGAAGCCTGTCTATTAAAGTTTAAAGATTTGCTATCTTAATATAAACTGAATTATATATATGTCAGAGATGGTAATCTGGACCAATTGGTGAGGGCTGGTTCAGCATGAAATACTTATATTGGAGATCATTTATCTTTTTCATGTGTAGTGGATCAGTTATATGAGATAGAATTGATAGCTAAAGGGAACTTGAAAGTCTGTTCAAATCCCCTATATTATATACATATATGTGGTTGCATGTCTGGGATATATTTCTCTTAGAGAAAGTCGCAAATTTATATGCATAGACTATGTATTAGAGATTGTTAGGAAAGTTAAACATATTCTCTTTGAATTGTTATATACCACATGTTATCCTAAATGAATCTACTTCTTTATCACCTTTTTATTCTTTCTATCAATAATTATCAAATTCTTCGTCTAAAATTATCTTATTTCTTTTATTCAATTTTATTTTTAATAAAAGCTGCTTGTTAGTTTCAATATTTTATCCTCACATTCCCCCTCCTTTTTATCATAAAGACCTAAACAAAAAGCAAATGTCTCTTTTATCCTAATAACAATATCACATGATTTCCCAAACTGCTTATTCATATGATTTCAAGAGTAATTATTTTCATTCTATTCTAGAGCCTACTACAATGAACTTAAATAATCAATGGATACTAAATGTTAAAATGCCATAATATCTCTACTTCAGAGTCCACATCTGAATTTTTCCTTTGTTAATGAGAAGTAGAATTCATTTATCTAAAGGGGTAAAAAGTGATTACTAAATTCTACTTTTCATTGATGACAAAAACCAGAAAGAAGTCTGGAAATAACATATTATAGTTCTTCATCATCTGGTATTCATTAATTATCCAAATTGTAGTAAATAACTCTAGAGTAAGGTTTATTGCTTTTTTTAATTTTTGTTTCTTACACTCTCTTTTTATTTTTTCTTGATTCCTTTTTAACACTCTACACTAAAAATAATATACTACATATAATTTTTTTTTAAAATCTCTTTATTTTGGTTTGATGACTAATATATTAAAAAAAAAAATAATAATAATATTTGTATTCCAATTTTGGTTATGTATAATTTAAAATAAAAGTTTGGGGTATCCATAAATTAATTAATTTGAATTTTTTATGGCATTTGGGATCCAAATAAATACTCTATTATGGATGTCTCATGCTTTTATTTAAAACTACACATAACAACTAAAATTCTGGGTCAAGTAAAAAATGTTTTTGCTTTTTAGTTCATTTGTCATCAGATGAAATAAAATCTTTCTTTTTTTTTTAATATTTTTTAATATATTATTTTCTCTTTTATTAAGCTTTGAATAATTCGCAACTAACTTACCATATATATAAAATCCTAAACAACTTTTATTCATATTGACTTCCCCTAAACCTATTTCTTTTTATTCAATTAATTTGTTTATTATATTTTCTCACAACCATTATTATATATTCACCTTCACATTAATATAATCGCTATTTCTATTTATTATTTATATGCATAAAAATAAATTCTCTATTTTATAATTTTGCATATTATAAAACTTTTCTTGATCAATATGTTTGTTGTAATTAAAAACTATTTTTATTAATCCATTTTTATTCATGAGTTGTAGCTTTCCAAACATTTTAAAATTTAATTTTAATTGCTTTCATTAAGAACAGATTCATTTTATTTTTATTTGCCATCCACCCAATACATATCTATCTTTTTTTTTTAAATATTATTTAAAAATTTCTAAACCTTCCTTCCAATACAAAATGCTTCACTTTTAAATATTAAAGTAAGTCCTACTATCCATTTCCAAATTATTCTAAATGCTTCATATTTGTGATATAAAAATAAGACCATATTTTAAAAAAATCTTCATTCTATTTTTTCCTTTTTATCTATTTTAATTTCCAAATGTTCTTATAATTTCTTTTTCCAGCCAATGTAATAAATATACTTTTCAACTTTTTTTAGAGAAATATTCACACAATTCATCTTTCAGCATTATTTTTCCTATCAATTACCAAAATTTTAGTTTGTTTCCTATTGAATGTAATTTTCATATTTTTTTTCTTTAGCTATATACTTGTAACAATTTCATATGTTTTTCATTATTTGCAAAAAATTCATATCATCTGCAAAAAAAGAAAGAGAGAGAGAGCTATTACAATATGCATATCTCCTGGTTTCTACTATCATAATCTCCACCATTGATAATTTCTTCTAATTTGACCTTCAAATAAACATTTAAATATATATATAATAATAACCATTCTTTTTTTAAAGATTATACATTTAATTTCCACAAATTTTCTAACTTTCAATAGGTATTTATAAAAATTATACTTGTTAAAAAATCTTAAACATTTCTAGCAATCCCAAATTTATTCTCATATTTTCAAGATTTCTTTCCTGCTTATTCTTATGTATCTTATTACAAATTTTTTCTATATCTAAACATGCTATAAAATAATTTTTAATTTTCCCTATAAAATCTTATTTATCTCTCTGAATGGAATCTATTCTGAATCTCTTCAAAGTTTTACAATTTATTTTTTTTAAACTTAACAACATAAAAACTTTTACTTTGTATAATAATTTAATTCTTATACTTCTTAATTTGTATGGAATGATTATTATCTGTAATTTTATTAAAGCTAGTGAACCTCCCGATACCTTTTAACTCTTCAGATACCATATTATTTAGTTTTGTTTTGCTTTTACTATTTTAAATCTATTTATTATTCTATTAAATTCTGAATCTCATCATCATCTTTTTTAATGCATCACATTATTTTCCTAACTTATACTTATAAACTCATGGAATATTTTTTAAAGTTCTTTCCTATTATTATCTCTTTCTATGTAGTTAACAATAATCATATTTTTCTTTCTTATTTCTTTTGCTATTATATTTTGAAAAATTTTCATAATTCTGTCTTTTTGCACTGTTAATTTTTTCTATTTTTTCTTAAATTTATCTTTTTTTTATTTCTTAAGCAACTATCTCATCTAAACGTAACTCCTCCTCTTTTAAAATGTTTAACTGCTTCTTTATAATTCTTATATTCTCTTTCCCCCTTTTTTATAGTTACTATGGAATTGACTATTTTTCTAATTAATCTTATTATTTCTAAATAAATATTCATTTTCACATTTTTATTTTACTAAACCCCAATTTAGCTATATTGTTTTTTATTTATTCTTAGCAATACTCACCTATTAATTTCTTCATTTAACCATTTGGTTACTTCTTATTTTATCATCACAAAATTATGATCACTATTACATCGTTTTTTCTTTATCCTCAAACACTTGCATTCTTTTTATTTTTCTTATTTCCTGATTTTTTATGCCAATACATAATGAATAATGCACTTCAAATTCTACTTTAACAATGTAAACTTTCCATCATATACTCTCATTTAGACTATTAATTTTTATTCCATTTATTTTGTAATTCCTTTTAAATAATACCTCATTCATATTTTCCATTCCATCTATTTCATCAATGTGACTTAGAATCAAATATCATGCAATTATTCTTACTAAAATCATCATATCCCTATGCATATGTGATGTGATGCACTATGGCTTCTCCTTTCTCAGAGTCAGAAATCTCTCAGTCACTATGCTCAGAGAAACCTGTTATCCACATTACCTTCCCTTTCCATTCTCCAACCTAAGTTTTTTCCATATTCTTCTCTATCCTGCTCCATCCAATTTCCACAACATTATCAACTCTATGGCCTTTATATCTAAATCCCCCTTATCGGTTCCCAAACCCAGCATAAAAACCAATAACCTCTTTTTGCATAATCACTTTGTTTATATTTATTCTTCCACAACTTTATTATTTGTACCCTTTCTTCTTGTAAGCATTTACATTCAATTAACAAATGTCTAATATTTTCTATGCCGTCTTTACACAACTTATAGACTAAATCACCCATATTTTTTCATTTATGTGTATATTTTCTTTTTGCTAACGATCCTGTTTGAACCTTAAACAGCAAACTACTTTCCTTGCTATTATTATAAATTAACTCATACCCAATATTCTGTTTACTTCTATATATATTTAAACTCTTTTTACTCTCCATAATAATTTTCCATCTCTCCAACTCCCTATTTTTTATTAATACATCTATTCTTCTATCTTATTCTTTATCACTATAACACTCAAGAATTCTCCTAACACAATCCACGTTTTGTATAAGTATAATGATATAAAGTCTTTATCCAAATTTTCTGCATACTGTATTACCTTTCTCACACATCTTGTTGCCAGTCCTTTATTCATAATTCAATTACATACTATTTTGGCTATTCTCTTATTATTCATAAATTACAATCTATCGAACATTTTCATTTGGCTTTTTGCATCTCTCATATATAAACTTGATCATTCCATTTATCCTTGAATTGCTTCCTTTCTCATCCACACATCTGCATCTAATGCATGCTTTCCTACTTCCTTTTGTACTTTTTCTAAGTAATCTAATACTCCTTTACTAACACATAACACATCATTATTATAAGTTAACTCTGCTACTGCCACTCCCTCCCATACTATTCTTGCTACATCATATTATTATGTGAAAACACTGTTAATTTCTTTTTATCAATCCCTTTCTTTTCTTTGTTTCATTTACTAATTAGTTCTCTCATTCATCTAAGCAATTTCTCTGATCACTTAAGATGATTCCCAACTAGTTATTCCTATTCACCACATCTAACTTTAATATCCCCCAATAAAAATTCTCCTTTTTCCCAGCATTTATCATCATTATTTTTGATTTTTTTTCACTAAATTTAATCCCCATCTCTTTACCCATCCTTGCACATGTTTTCAGACTAATGTCCACATCTTTATGTGCACAAGATATCATCAGTAAATAAAAGACCCAACAATGTATGTACTCCCTTGCCACCTATTAGTGGTATCCCTATCTCTCTTTCGAGTTTTTCTATTGTGCTCTTCATTTTTCTCAAATATAACAAAAACAAAATATATGACATAGAGCATCCTTGCCTTGGTCCATCCCATTTTTAACTTTAACTGATTCTATATTTCCTAATTGATATGTATAGTGATTATTTTCATACAATCTCTTAATAAGATCCACTAAAGTTCCATTTATTTGTAAATTTACTAAATTTACCCATAATTTATTTCTATTTACTCTATCATATGCCTTCTTTATATTTATAAAGACCATATATAACTGTCTACCTGTATTCCTATTCAAATCTATAAGTTGTGTAACTGCAAATACACCATTTCCTATATGTCTATCTGATCAAAAATCTCCTTGCATTTCTCTCATTACATTATTTGCTTCCATCCACTTTGCAATCTATTGAGCCACCATATATGCACAAACTTTATATAACATTGGCATTACCACTATCAGTCTATAATTGTTTAACTTTCTATGATCCTTACCCTTTCCTTTAAATAGTAGTCTTACTCTTGTATTACTCCAGCTATCTGGAAATTCTCTCTTCTGTGCTATCTTATTAAAACATGATAATAGACTTAATTTTGTCTTATTTCATAAATTTTCATCACCATTTCTGCTGCCCATCCATCTATAAATCAAAGAATTGAAGCTCTCTCTGGTAATTTCATTATGAAGTAATATACATATTATAACAATTTTTAACATACAAAATATGATTTTGTAGATGATATATCTTTTCTAAATAAAACTTGCAATAACAATAAGAAATATGAAAATTAAATTATAGTGAGGAAAAGTAAAAAATAGTAGTAATTAATAGAAAAGGCAAGATTGAGGGGGGTGTACAATATGAAGATATTTATTGTGGAGAAGGATATTTAGATACTTTGTTAAATAAGAAAAGTAATGAAATGAAGATTAAAATTTAAATAAAAAAGCAGGAACAATTAAAAACCAAACATGATTTTTATGTAAAAAATATAGAATAATTAGACAATGTTTTTTAAAATTTGAAAAGGTCTTTTATATTGACCAAAAGACACAAAAATTTATAGATGAAATTTAAAAGAAAATATGCACTGATGCTGAATTGCAGACAGCAAATGAGATTACTCAGGAAACTATAATATATATAATGAAACTAGAATAATAAAACAGTATTTATATGGATTATATGGAAAAAACAATAAGGATGTTTGAGCTAGAAAAGTTAATATAATATGTAAAATTAATAGAAAAAATTATTTCTTTGCATAAATGAGATATATGTTTGCAAAATATATTGCTGATACATAATTATAAGGTAAAGAGAAAAAGATGTGTTATGTTGATTTGAAAAAAAAACCAAAACAGGTCTATGGAAAATGAATAAATTTAAAAAAAAAAAAATTAAAAGTTCCACAAGAATAAAAAATATAGAATATAAAAGGATATATGACAACAGTAGGAAGAATTTATTCTTATTTGCATCAACGATAGGATCCTTCTATACCAAAAAAAATGAGATAAAATTGGGATAAGAATTTTGAGTATATATATATTATTAATATGAAAATGGAAGGAGAATAGAGAAAAAGTTACTTATTTAAAATGCAGGATATTAAAAGAGCAGCAAAATAAGTTATACAGAAAATGAAAGTATAGAAACAAAATAGATCAAGTTTTTATGATTTCGTGCTTAGGTCTTTATAAAGAGAACAGGGAATATAAGCAAAGAAAACTGTGAAACAACTTTATTAAAATGTGAGCAGGAAAGAAAATGTGTCAATGCTGGCAGATGATTTATTAATTTGCAGATTGGATTAGGTCAGTGGGTGATAAAAAAATAGATGGATTTTTAGTTATATATATAAGAAAATTAATATTTTAAGGCATATATATATATACAGAAACTTTTGATATTATACCAAGACACATAAGTTTTAGCTATTTAATATAATAAATTATATATAATTATATTATATATATACATTAAGATAATATCACCCAATTCTTTAGCTTGATTATATTGTGAGACCAAAGAGTCAAGTGACATTATGTTAGTATTTTTTTTTTTTTTTTGCCATAAGAAAAAGTTACCTACAGTTAGCAAAGAAATCAAGTTACTAAAATACATAACTATTGACATGGGCTGTTTTATATAATTATGCAAGCAGATTGGTTTCAAACTTTTAATTTTTTGAAAATTCACACTATTAGATTGATAGTAAATAAAGATGGTTGCAGGCATAATTGCATCAGTTTCAGCTTTGATTTTCAAATGAAAGCAAACACCAGAATCCATTCTGATGATAATCTAAATACACTACTATTTAACAAAACTCTCCATACAGTAGTGCCACTCAGTGCCAGCCAGAGTAATCAAAGAATGCCAGAAGGCTTGTGCATAAAATCCCCATCTAGTGCCTACTCATCCAATATCCCCAGACTAGCTTTTTGTTGTGGCTTTTGTCAGTGAGGAGCCTTGGATCTGAGAGCACTGCACCTAGATCTTAGGATCTAATGCAACCCTCCAGCAGACACATTTTATCTCTACTTAACTACAAAACTATGATAATAAAATTGAAAACACAATAATATTTTCAATCTAAGCTCAATAGCTTATATAGTCTGGGGATATTGGATGTGTAGGCACTAGATGGAGGGTTTATGCACAAGTCTTCTGGCATCCATTGATTACTCTGGCTGGCACTGAGTGGCACTACTGTATGGAAAGTTTTGCCTGTATTAATAACAGTTATGTGCAAGCATAAGAAATGCTGATCATGTGATGTTTAGTGATTTTACACTATTTAATAGTATTTGCTATAGATATTACTAGAGCAAAAATTGCTCTTCTTTATATACATGTATTGTATAAACATACTAGCTGATACATATATAATTCATAAAACTTTATACCTAAATAAGGAGAGTTACTTTGCAAATATTATTGACATTGATTAGGCTTTTTGTTTCACATAATCATGCATATTCTATGCTTGAAAGGTTTTTATTTCTTTCTTAAGAATATTTTAACACTGTGAGGATTAATTAAGTAACTGTTACAAGAGGATGTAATATTATACTTTAGTAATTACTGTTAGGCAATCAACATAAATTTAACCAGTTGGGTCACAGAATAAGATTTTTTATCCAAGAAAAACGGATGGCTTTTCTTCAGCATTTTAAAGAATCATTTCTGCTTTTTCTGTTATAACAATAACATTTGAGTAAACCTTTATGAAATTTTCACTTTAGATTATTTCTAATAAAAATATTGCAGTGTGTTGCATCGAGAAATAATTGCTTAAGCATTACAATTTAGAATGTCAATGAAAAAGCATTCTATTAATTCAGATAGGATAAAAATCTAATCATTAGAGTCTTCAGAAGAAAAAAAGGCTTTCATAATAAACTTTTTGTTCTTTTAAATGATTCCAATTGTATTTTGCTCCTAATCAGATTCTCCGCTAAACTCTTTTTATTTATCTTTTTTCCTGAATACATTGGAAGAATAAAAAAGAGAGAAAGAGAGAGAGAGAGAGGAGCAGTTCAGTTCATATTGCAAACGAAATTGACAGAATCAAATTTAGTGAATTAGTTAATAATATTTACCAAGGCACTAAACCTAAAGCATGTGCGGTTGAAAATGCGAAGGTAGGAATCTCTACAGGTCTTAACCACAAGCTTACGCATTGGAAGAAAAGAGGGGAACATTATTAGATGTTTAAGTAGATTGCATAACAGTTTCTTTATTAATCTGCAGAAGAAGAAGAAACTATATTCTGTATTTTGTTCATTGCTACTAATGAATAAATAATATTTTATGATTAAATAAGTGAATATTTTTATCGATATTTTAGTCATTAATTGAGGCATATAAATCAAAGTTTTATTATTTATGATGTTGATATTTGCTAATAGTAAACTCATATCTTCTCAATCTATTTTTATTTGTTGCTAGCAATTTGAAGAATCCTCTCAAAATCTATTTAAGCCTTCTCAAATCTATCTTATTTTAGAATAATCTAAAAATCTGGCGATTAGCCATATATCATAGACATATATTATCTTTTTGCTGCTATGATTTAATAAGTATTTTCAGTAGTTCCAAATACTTTCTGTTGAAACTATTTCATTCACTAGAATTCTTTAATATATATTATAAATTATTACAATTTAATCTAAAAATGACGAACTTCCTGCACTTAACTAGGACACCATTCTCCCAAAATAAATATTTTGTTGATTATTATATTAAAAGTGATCATTTTAAGCCCAGACAGTTTAATCTTTAATTAAAAATTAATATATCTTTTATTTTTAAATACAACAATATGGAATAATTAATTAAAGTCTATTTCACTTTTATCCATGTTTAAAATCTTAATTATACTTATAGCTTTCCATTTTCTCTCTCTCTCACACACACACACACACTCTCTCTCTCTCTCTCTCTCACACACACACACACACACACATATATATATATAACACTTTATAGTGAGAAGAAAGTGTGTTCCCATATTTATAATAGATAATTTTAAATGCTTTAATAACATTTTATATAAAAACATGTGTAGTGTGTGTTTTTTAAACTAAGGCAGAGTTGGTGCATTTTAAAACAATTTTTATTTAGTCATAAAAAACTTATTATTTATAATTTATATAAAAACATTGCGCTATATAAATTATAATATTTACATATGTTTAAGTTACACCTAAATTGTTAAAATTTCGCAAGTGTCATTGACAAAAATAATGTGATTAGTAATTTAAAGTGGTTAGTTAAATCTTCACGCTCTCAATTACAAATGCTTCAGATTGGCCCATACATTATAGCTTGGGTGAAAAAGATAGAGTGATCCATTCTGTCTTTTAAAAAGACTTTATCTTGTGTTTGGCAAGGAGAGTATTCTGTATAAATAGCATTCTAAAGCGCATGTGTTGTGGTTTAAGCTACATTATTATTTATAATATTACCTAGAATGTAAAATAGTTGAATTTTTTTTTCTAAATGCCATGGTGTGTATAATAAATTTTAAGTTTGTGATGGTATTATGTAAATAAATTTTGTATTATATTGTACACTTTATAATAGATTGCTTTTAACCAATTCATTTGTAATTATTTTCAACTAAAACATTTAAGATAATAGGGAGCCTTGAGGGATCAAGACATGAGGTCTGAAACCCTCTAACAATGAACAATAGATCTCTTGCTACAAAGACCAAATATTGGTTTTTGGAGTTGAAACATATTGACTTTATCCTAAAAATAAACGATTCTCTCCCGACCAGTCAGTTCCTGGTGTCTAGAAGAGATTTCAAGAGGCTAAGCCCCCAGTGCCAGCTATGCACTTTGGATGATGAGTCCTTTACTCATCTGCTGTACGTCTATCTGGTATTGGCTCCAGTCAGAGTCTTCATTGTTGAAAGGGTGTCCCTTGACATCAGGGTTGCCCTTTCTGTGACAGACTCCATCAAAAGGGGCATGTTTGCGTCAATCAGACTCTCTATCTTTCTGACATTTGCGGTCTGACTGACACAATGTAAGATGATCTTCAGAACACCAAACATCACAGTTCTGGACATTTTTGTTAAGCTTCTCCGACAAACTAAAACCAGAGATCATCTATTGTTGCCTGACCTTTTGCATCAAGACACATGGGTTCAAATAGCACTCCCTAATGATTGAGCTTGTTCTGATGGGGGCTACTACTGGGAGGCCATGTTTCCACAAGAGACTGATAGTATTGTGCAGGGACAATTTGATTTGAATCTACAGTTGGACTCTCATTAAAGAACCTTAATGGGACTTAGTGACCTACCACATGACCATGCAGTCCAAGATGCACATTGTGTTCTCTGATTGGTGACATGCAACTATGTATCAGTTTTCATTGTAAATCCAGTTAACCTTTTCGAATAAATTTGTATTTTTAAAAAAAAAAAGGTAGTTGTACCAAAAAAACATTTCAGATAGTAATATTTTTAGTGAGCTTAGCTTATAGTAAACTTTTGAAAAATAGGTATCAATATTTTTCACTTGTAGCATTAAATTAATTTATTATTTTACCTTAAAATGGAAAGATGATAATAGCTTAAATAGCATGTATTTTCAAAATGTAAGATTTATTCAATCATATGACGAAATCTACATATAACAATGAAAATATTAAGATATGGTTATTTATATGTATTAATGATAAAGCTGTCAATATTTTATTAGATAAATTAAATACTTAAAATAAATTATATAAATAGAGGATAGTAGTCAATTATTAAGGTATTTTGATAAATTTAAAAGTGAATATTTTAATATAGCATACAGCTACACAAACTTTAATAGATTATTAAATAATATGAAAAATAAATTAATAAAGAGTAGAAATTGTTTGTGAATGTCGGTAATTATATATTAATAAATTGAAATCTACTCATTAAAAAAAATTTATAGAACATAAACTCCCATGTGAAAAAATTATATCAAAATGATAATGCAAAGAAGAGCACCATATATGGCACCTTTCTAATGAATCTAGTTTCATAAGCTGAAAATGCATATAGCTATAATTAACAAAGTTAACATATAGAATAAACCTTTACTTAGTTAACATTTGAAACATTTAAGCAAACCAATTAATAAAGACCATTTTTATTTTAATTTTACAAAAGGTTAGTACTTGAAATATTTGCAAACAATTATTGTCTTTTATATTTATAAGCAAACATGACATTTGCCATTGCATAATTTTCAGATTAATTTGTTGTAATCTAGCAAGTAATTAGAATTTTCCATTCTTATGCAATGATCTATATAAAAATTGTTTCATTATGCAGGGAACTATATTTGAAAAAAGAAATTCACAAGAATATGTAGAAACTCAAAATGCATTTTATAGCAAACTTTTTAAATAAAGAGTAGTTATCACTGTCTAAATTCCAACATACCTCACTATTCTGATATGATCTTAAAATTATCCTAGTTTTATATTTATAATTTTCATTTCCAAGTCCTTCTATTACTGATTTAAAAATAAGCTGTAATTATAGCAAATAAATTTTTATCCGCAAACATTTGTGAAAAATATTATGCATTAATCCAATTCAGAAAACTTCTGAAATCTTTAATAATATTTTTTAATTAAATGCAACTTCCTTCATACCAGTTGAGTTTGGAATGAATATATTATGATTATCCTTTAAACAATATCATGATTTCTGCTCAATTTTAAATTTTGATCAGTAAATCAGAAAGAAATCCAAAAGCAGGTAATCAAATTTTATCTAATTGTAAACAAGGTTTATTCCTGGACATTCGAAACTCCTTTACCTTAGGTAACAAATTTAAAAAGTGCTAAAATATTACAATTTTATTAATGTAAGAAAACCGTAAAATCAGCATCATTGTCTATCAAAAGAAATTTAGATATTACATTGCACTTTCAATGGACTTCATAATTTTCTTTTACTTAGTGTTATTTTGTAATTATAAATTTATTAAACGCACATTGATTACACATTGATTATGTAAGTAATATTTACTGAGGCTATAACCTCGAGCATATGTATGTAAAATGTGATAGTAGGAACCTCTACAGGTGTTTAACCACAAGCTTATGCTATGGAAGAAAAGAGGAGAACCCTTCCTTACTTCAACCTACTTTCTATTTAAATAGGTGAAGCTGAAGCGGTTAGATCTGCAAGCGTGAAGCTATTCAATACTTCACTGATTAAGTCCACATTTCTTATTACATATTAATACTCGCGAAATCTTTCGATTTACAATGAGTCAATGGAAAGATTTTTTTTTATCGTTAGAAATCTATTGCAGTAATTTAAAGTTGTAATTATAAATTTATTAAACGCACATTGATGCATATTGATTACGTAAGTAATATTTACCTCGAGCATAGGAGAAATGTTTATGTAATACAATTAATTCATATTATCTTCACTTCCCCCTCCTTTTATTATTGGCACATCATCTATTGGAATTGCATTTATTGTTTTTAGTAAGTATGATTTTCTTTTTCATATATATTTTTTAAAGATTAAATAAAAATGTTCACACTATGTTCTTTCTTTAAATTGAAAATTTGAGAAATTCTTTTTATAGAAAAATTGTCAGAAACTATTTTTACAATAGTTATCTGAAAAACATCTGATATGTTGGTGAATTTCTCTAATTGCAAAATATATTGTTTTTAAATTTTGATTCGGTCTAAGTAGTGATAGCATTTATTCTTTGTGCTCTTGCTGATAGTTGAAATATATTTATTGCTGGTGTTATTTCTTTCTTATTTTTATAGTCATTTAAAAGTGACTTATTAACTAAAATCATGATTTCTTTTACAAATTCACACCATCAATAAATGTTTTTTTTTTAGCTAACAAATAAGGAGTTTTAAAAGAGGTAACCTATTGTTGTTGTTTTTTTGACTATGCAATAAAAGCACTTTTCTGTTTAATTATGAAGAATTTCAATTAAAAATTTCTTTTTTTCTAATTTCAGTTTTATAGGAAAGTTTCTTAAAATAATTATGAATAGTCTTGAAATATCTCCCCACATCAGTTTTTAGAAAAGTACATTGGATGCAAATATGTATTTTTCTTTAAAATGTTCTTTTTATTTTTTATTTTTGTTATCTTTCCTTGGTTTCAATATCATCAATAAAAATTAAATAATTCAAATAAACAGGCAGAACTCTCTATAAATATTGCCACTCAGTGCAAGCCAGAGTATAATCAATGGATGTCAGAAGGCTTGTGCATAAAATCCCCATCTAGTGCCACTCATCCAATATCCGCAGAGTAATTTCTGGTTTGTGGTCTTCATCAGTGAGGAACCTTGGATCTGAGAGCACTGCACCTAGATCTTAGGATCTAATGCAACCTTCCAGCAGCTACCTTTTATCTCTACTTAACTACAAAATTATAAGACTTAAATTGAAAACCCTATAATATTTTCAATGCAAGTTCATCAATTTATATAGTCATATAGGTCTGAACTCAGTAATAACAGTTAAGTGCAAGCATAAGAAATAGTGATCATGTGATGTTTATTGGCTATTCAAATAACCCATTAAATACATATTACAGATTAGTTATTTCCAATATGCAATTAAATTAAAAAGATTATAACATGACCAGCTGCACCAACAATTAGTGGAAGACTTTGTGGTGCAGAAATGTGTATCTACCAGCCATGTCCATGAGCTGGGAGTCAAAATTGTGTCAAGTAAAATTCTTTTCAAGAAAATTAGACTTTTCTTTCAAGAAAATGCCCCATAGACAAACTAGCTAACTACACAACATTAATCAATAAATGAATGTTTAATTATCCTTAGTGAGAAATTAACATAAAGATGAAAAACCACTCAAAATTTCATTATTAGCATCACATCAGTTAGGTAAGGTCTGAATTTTCTATCACTGCTCCACTATAAGGGACTATTACAGAACTCTTTTATATAATGAACTATTTATCTAAAAGGCTGCTTCACTTTTTTTAGGTTAAAATGGTCTATGAGCACTCTGGTGTTAACTCCTGAAAAATGGTATTAGGTTGAGATCACAAATTCATCTGCTGAAAAAAAAATAGTTTCAACAGTATAATCCTATCATATTAAGAATAAAATTACAAGATTGTTAAGAATTATAAAATGTTTAATTATCAAACTCATTCTACATGAAATATATAGATATGTTTTATAAGATATAAAATAAGAAACTCCCAGTTTTTGCTTAATGCATTTTCAGTGTTGTTTCTTATTTTATATCTTGTAAAACATATCTATATATGTGTGCTCTAAGTTTATTACATTTATATATATTAATAAAGTAATAATAGTGGTAATAAATTTTACAAGTAACTTACAAAACGTAGAAGAACTTTCAGTTATTTTTATAACCTCCAACTGGAAACTGTTAAAATTAAAATATAGCAAAAATAATTGTTAGCAAAGATTTATTTCTATTTATTAAAATTGCTTCTTTGAATGTTCTTTTTTTTATGATGTCTTTTCTCATGAAGAATCTTAGTATTTTCCAAGTCAAAATTGAAAGTAAACTCACGTTTTTTCATGATAGAAAAAAACAAAAACAGATGCTGTCATAAATCATTATCATTCTTTTTTTTAATATGTTTGAATAACAATTGATCCTCTTTAAACCACATCTCATTACTACATCTCTATTCATCTATGCATGATGTCTTGCACTTGTAAAAAATTGATATGTAATATTACTTTATGTTTCAAAGGTATAATATTGTTTGAATTACTCACCAATCTATTAACATTAGGTGAAATACAAAATGAAACATTATATAACTCTATATATGTTTAATGAATTTAATTTGATCATTTGAAACATGGAATAGATATCCATTTTTTATTATTAACTTTCTGCTCCTTTAATTTGATTTATCTTTTTTTTATATATAGACATAAAGTATAGGAAATATGTTTATTATTATACCCAAATTTAATCAGATTTTTTTTGTAAATTTTCAACATTTTGTGATTTATCATTTTCATAACAATATAATTTCTCATTGGAGAATAAAAACGATCTAAGACCTTATGCTCAACTGGTATTTCTTATTTATAAGGACAATCACTTTCTTATAATGGTCTGATTATCAATTTAATAAACCAGCATATATTTTTACAAACAAATCAAGATATTTAATTCATTTATTCTGTTCCTTTTCAACTGTCAATTTAAAACATTTAACTTGTTCAATTCAACCACAATGTAATTTTTACTATCTTCATGTCCACAAACCAAAATATCATCAACATATCTTTTGTAAATCTTAATACCTAGAATCGACTTTAAAGTTGATTCTCACAGAAGATTGCACAGAGATTTTAAAGCACATCCTCTGAGGAGTCACTCATTCATAATATTATATATGAAGGTGTGCTATATAAGTAACAGTTTATATTACAGTGAATCCTAATATCTGTAAAATTACAACTATTGAAAATCTTTTTTCATATGTAGTCCAAGTAAAATAAATTTATGCAACTATAGGCAGACACCCAGGCTACCTACAAAATGTATAAAAATTGTCTTGTGTGTCTGCCTATAATTTTACAAATTTGTTATTTTACTTTGGTCTATATATAAGATTTTCAATAGTTATGATTTTATAGGTATTAAAATTTACAAAAGATACGTTGATGACATTTAATTATTTATTTTATTAAACTAAAATCAATAATTTTATTTATAAATAATATTTACTATAAGATCACTTTCCATTTAAGCAAAATTGAGATAAAAAGTGTAAAATACAAATAACTATACAACAAAAGATATACGTATAGTGAGTTTTGCCTATTTTAACAACAGTTATACACAAGCATAAGAAGTGATGGTCATGTGATGTTTATTGGCTTAAAACCAATCCTGCCTAATAGGCTAGTGGTGGCTATGGTTATTAAAGAACCAAAGACACCAAAATGTATGGGTACTGAACTGAGTTCAGACCCATATGACTATATAAACAATGGGCTTGGATTGAAAACATTAAGGTGTTATCAGTTTAAGTCTCATAGTTTTGTAGTTAAATGGAGATAAAAGGTGGCTGATGGAGGGTTGCATTAGATCCTAAGATCTAGTTGCAGTGCTCTCAGATCCAAGGCTCCTCACTGACGAAGGCAACAAGCCAGAAACTAGTCTGGGAATATTGGATGAGTAGGCACTAGATGGGGATTTTATGCACAAGACTTCTTGAATCCATTGATTACTCTAGCTTGCTGTGTGTGGCAATACGTATAGTGAGTTTTGCCTGTTTTAACAACAGTTATACACAAGCATAAGAAGTGATGGTCATGTGATGTTTATTAACAAAAGATATATCATTTAAATTATTCTCTTTTATTTTAACATAATAAGGTGGAGTAGCTGAACATTTACTCAAAACAAAATTGAGGTGGGTGTGGTGATGACTAAAAAAAAGTTTCTCTATTAAATGCAGATTCAGTGCTAGTCCTAGGTTCAATTACCTCTTGATTAGGTTTTCACAAAAAGTTTGAACTATGACTCTTTTTGTGCACATGTTTGTATTATGTATTAAAGCTAAAGAAATATTCATTCCACAACTATGATTACATCCCTCATCACATACTTTTGAACTGTATTCTTGTCTCTTTAATATTATGCTTTTTATTATCAGGATTTTTTTCTACATCAAGCTTGATCACCCCATTTTCCATGATTATTTCTTAATTTTTCTATATCATCTTTATTCATTTGAGTATAAACTTTTTAAAACTTTTAACAATTTTAATTGTGTTTGAATGTTTCATCATATTTGCAAATTCATACATTTCTTCATGTGATTTCCTGTCTCTTTTTATAATTCTGTAAATGTTTTTTTTTTTTTCAAAGTTCTTGAAGTCTGAATTCATAGTTGAATTTGAGTATTCTGACAAAAAATGTTCATATTATGTAGTAGACTTTAAAGTTGGAATTACTTTTAGGTTCATTAGCTGCAAAAGAAAGTGTTTGAATATATAGAGAAAATAATTCAGTTTTGATTTAAAAGCTAAGTGCATCATCTAGGATGAGCAGAGTTTTGAAAGGGAAATTATTCTATGACAGTATTTTTCAATGCTGGGGAGGGGAGGGCAGGGAAGAATCATACTTAAACACAAAACAAATATTAGGCTATTAATCAAGAGCAGTCTCCAGTTCTCTAAAAGATATCAGCAGCTAATATTGATCTCTTAATCTGAACAAGAATGGTTCATTATTATTTAAACCAATATTTGTCTATGTGGTATATTAATTAAAAATTAATATTTTGAAATAAAAATATTTTGACTAGAAACAATATTTGTAGAAGGGAATCCTGTTTTCTCCCAAAATGCTCAAATGGTATATAACTGCAACAAGTTTCTACATAGAAATTATTGGACAAGAGAATTTAATATGGCTGTCTACCCACCATGCTTCATAATTAGGAGAAGGTAATCTGATTGATATATATTCTTTCAGTAAACACCAATCAATTTTTTTCCAATAACTGGTTTATAATGAAAATGATAAATCATTCATTATCATATGAAGTGCTTCATTCATTCTATTTTACTACCATTTCTTGGTCACAGTGTTCACATT
Source organism: Epiperipatus broadwayi (assembly GCA_028023455.1). Lineage (NCBI taxonomy): Eukaryota > Metazoa > Onychophora > Udeonychophora > Euonychophora > Peripatidae > Epiperipatus > Epiperipatus broadwayi. The sequence continues at coordinate 503,996 of JAQFVV010012678.1, read as the reverse complement.
AGAAATAAATGATCTTAAACAGCAGTTTAGTTACGTATATTCTGCTAATGATGCTCATGATAAGTTGCTTTGGTAGCTTTTGAATTTTTCCATTGATTGTTGATCTTGGAATTGTTAATCCAATATAGTTTTTGGCAACAATGCTTCATAATGTTCTATGTCTGTTTCAGTAAACATTGATTTCTGATAATTTATAAAAAGTTTCTCCACTTTTATTGCATGTAGTCATTATCTATCCTTGAGTCAATGTAATTTGATTTCTTTTGAAGTCATATATGACTTTTTTTTATAATCTTATAAAACTGATATACTTGTTACCATTTTCTTAGGGTAATAAAAGAGCTTCTCTCCCATTTCTGTAAGTATACTTTTGTATACTTAAAATATAATACATATTCTTGCTATTTTATTCACATCTTATGTAAATATATGGAATAGTTATGATTGAAAAAAATATAAGATTCAGAGTGGATATAATATGAGGATAAAAGTCTATGACCAATCTTCTGCATAAAAATCAATAAATGAATATACTGTTGCACATATCTGTAAAAAATGTTTAGAAAAAAAAAGTTATAAATTTTGTAACAAAAATATATATATATATATATATTAAAAGTTTTATTATTATATAAAGAGTTGATTCAAAAAGTCAAAAACATAACAATTCTAAGCATTATTTATTTATTTAGGTATGGATTTTTTTCATTAGATAGCTTAACTAACTATTAAGAGGTAGGATCATTGGGTTTCAATACTGCTACTATTGTTATAAACTTGACAGCCATTAACTATATGTTTCATAGCTTGTATTTATTAACATGTACATAGAATAGTAATTGTTAAATTCCATTTATGAAGCAGATGAGTACAATAGCTGTGGTTTATCTTTAATCTGGTGATAAGATTCCAATAAGGTTTAGAAAGATATTAAATTCAGCTGGCTTTACTGAAGGATGAGAAAGAAACCCAAATATTTATAGGGGGGGAGGAGGCTGTAATTCTCAAAAACTACAATGTTAATTACCACTGAAATAGAAATGCATTTTTTTTACAAGGCTTTATGGTGCAATGGTGAAGCTTTCACCTTTTATTGCAGATCTGAGTTCAAATTGATCCAAATAAACTCGAACATTTTTGCAATTGGTTTATCTATGTTCAATCTATATAACCATCCAACACTACTTTCTAAATGAATATTTAGCTATTCTTAGGTAGAGAAAATACACAAAAGTAAAAACTGCAAATTCTCACTGTAAAGCAGTTTGCAAGCCTGGCGAGTATTGTCTTCTCCTTCATAGTTCTTCTAGGAAAGACTTAAAAAATGGTGTTTGCCCTTCAATTTTACTTTTAAATATATTTGTATTAATCGATATATGCTGGTCTAGTAAATTAAAAGTATTCTAATGTATTTCTTATTCTAATATATTTTTTCTTTTTTAAGAATATTTAAGTAAGCAATTAAATTAATTATATATGTATTAACATAATCACATTTTCGGTTATACTATATCATTGGTGCACAACCTGAGGATTGCGATCTCTTAAAGAGTCACAGAAAAAAATTGTTGGGGGTCGTGAAAATTTTGAGAAGTTCTCATATTGGATAATATGCAGTTTTTCCAAAGATCTTATATCAAATCGTGTGTACTGAAATATAAAATAAAGATATATATTTGTATATGATAAACGACTTTTGTTATTACTATACTTATATGCTTATAATAGGATGGTAACAGCATATAATGATCACGTAAAATTTTAGTCGGAGTATGGGGGTTGCAAGTATAAAAAAGTTGCGCACTACTGTATTATATTGTTTTTTAGTTTATAAAAAAAAAAAGTTAGCGAAAATTTAGAATTAGGTTTTTATCTAATTTAACACATAGTAGCAATAGAACAATTTAAAATAGATTTTTATAGAAAATTAAATTCTTTAAAAGATGCTTGAATCTAGTTTATTTTAAATCCTTTAATGTTTTACAGATTTGTCATCATTAGCTGCATAATAGATTTTGCGATTGTAAAGAATACTTTAATAAAGTACCATGTGACTAATTAAAATAAAAGAGAGCGAGAGAAGACCCTGGAATCCTTTCTGCTAATCTTAGCAAAAATATGTATATGAATTACAAATCAAAATTTCCGTTAAGAAAAGTTGAAATAGCTGTGGTTTGCTTGAATTAATAGAAAAATCCTGCATGTAATACTATTTGTGTTAATGCCTTTGTATATGTACTTATAATTTATATATGTGTAGACGTACGATTTAAACTTTCCGATAAATGTGCAAGGATGTACAAATGTAACATGCGGTATAAAACCTACCAATTGCTTCCTCATTCCACATATTTATTTTAATTAATGAATGAAATCTTTAAGTAATATTTTTAATATCACTCATCATTCACCTTCTTAACATAAAAATACTATTTACCATTTTAAAATAATGATTAATATAAATCACTTGTAATATAAAGTGAACTAACGTTTAATTATTATTTCTAACTGAAAATTACTATTTTAATGAAAAATGCGAAAACATATTTGCTTTTTTCGCTTTCTATTTTTGGAAATCTCCAGCGAGACTACTTATTTGAACAGATGCATTAGCTTCTAGTCTGTCTATATATAGTTATAATACAGTCTGGCATGAAGTTTGTACAAATGATATGGGTTCTTTAGTTTGGCAGGAACGATGATTCATTTTTTGCCAAATATTTTTATATATACGTCTTTATATATATATAATGTCCATAATTAACTTCTAAAACAAGCATATATGATAAATTATTTTATTTAAGAATAAAAGTAATTTTTTGAAAGATTTTAATTTTAATATGAATCGAACGAATCATATTTACTGCCGGGTGACTAAAGTTTTTCTGGCTATTGGATAATAACTATACAAAAAATTAGCTCAAATGTAAATATAATGATGATATATGCGTTTACTATAAAAATAATTTAAAAAATATATATATGAAAGATGTTACTGATAATCTTTAATTATATCTATCAGCAAAGACTGTTTTCTCAGATATTGTAAAGCATAGTTAATAAATATGGAGTGGGGATAAATATTCACTGTACATTTCATAGTTCCGGAGTTTGATACTCTATTGTAGGGAGCATTATTACGGTGCTTGAAGATACCGAAGTATCCGTGAGTTATATTTAAAGTATTGCCATTAAACGCTGATACAATCGGCTGGTTTTTTTTCATCGCATAAGCACTCATTTATTTTTCTTTCCGTTTTGTTGTGATTGTTAGCAATTTAGTTATATGTCAGTTGTATTTTATCGTTGAGTTTGAAATTAGACATTAAAACTATATACATTGTTATAATTTGAAAACGTGCACGAGTCTAAAAGGATGAAACCTGGAGTTTTTATCATCGCCGTTCATAAATAAACGAAAATGGACATTTTAACTCCAGAAGAAAAAAATATTGATAGACAATGAAAACATTGAAACTTACAGAAAAAACAACAATATTGAAATCAGAATCTATAATTAAAGGCTGTAAATATGATTGCACTAGAATATAATCTCATTGTCATTGTGATAATGGGTTTATATGATTAAGTTAGTGCAGAGAAATGACCATGGCATGAAAGACTTAAAATAGCTAGGCCCAACTCCAAGTGATCAACAGTAAGATAAGAGAATATAATACATAAAAAAAAGCTAAATAATTTAATTATAATTGTCAAGACCAAGATATCAAAAGCGACTTAGCATATATAATAAACTTTTACACTTAAGCTTTTCTTATTTAGCTTTCCTAGCGTTTATAATTTAATTACAATTATCAGTAAATATAGGGCATTTAAACTCAGACTTTCAAGCAACCTTCAACTATCCACACTATCTCATACCACTGATACACATGACCACACATATGTAGAAAAGATAAATAACCACCAATATTCGTAATTCGTGCTGAATCAGCACTCATCAGTTGGTCCAGATTATCATTTCCCACACACATATATAATCAGTGCTCAGGTTTATATTAGGATAGCAAATTTTTATACTTTAATGGACAGGCTTCAATCTACTTCAACCTCCAACTCTTCAGCCATCCATACCATTGAAAATCTGATGATAGAATGCCCAAATCCATGCTGATGCCAATATTGTTGTCATGCCCATGTTGATCTCAAGTCACTCTGACCCCTCATGTATAGGACAGTATCTATTTAAATACATAGAAGAGGAATGGGCAGAATACAGGCTTAATGTGTAAAATTTGAAATACAGGCATTCTTATACTTGGAACAATTATAAATATAGAGGATTTGAACTCAGACTTTAAAGCAACCTTAAACTATCCACATTATCTCATACTATTGATACCCATGACCACACACATGTAGAAAAGATAAATAATCACCAATATACATATTTCGTGCTGAACCAGCAAGTAAATTATAAAAATTACAATCCTCATCCATCCATTATTCTATTATAAACACACATTCTATCACTTCTATGCTTCAAAAATAAAGTTTTTTCTTTTGTTTCTTTTTTGGAAATCTTAAAAAAATTGAATAAAGAAAATTTCTATCATCCATCCCATTCTAGTAGCTGTTTTTAATATGTTATTATTCATAATGTAAATAAATATGACTGCATCAGCCAGTGTGATAAATTTATTGACTTTTTAATTGGCTTCGTCAATAAACTAGGTTTCTCAGATGCTTGATATTTAACAACTGACACTATTGGCTATTGGGTAAATGTAGGAATGTGTAAGTGTTGCATATCTATTTTATATATGTACTAAATTTTGTTAGATAATAAACATTTCACTTAGGAGAAATATGCCTAACAATAAATTTATTATAGTGGTTTTAAATAATACAAAATAATATGATGCCCAATTTTCTGATCGTTGAGCATCTATGCATCTTTGACGACCTCACCTATTCAGATTAGGGTAAATGTGATCTAGTCAAATGCCAAACAAGCAAATGTATGCAATAAATTCTTTTTTTCTTTTTTTTTTTTAAATAAACTTTATTAGACTATAAGATACAAGTCGTCAAGCATTGTTAGCCGAGAGGTCAGCGCAGCTGCCTTGCAAGCAAGCAGTTGGTTGCAGACAGTCGTTGCGGGTTTGCATCCTGGTCGATGCTATGACATATGAAAAAAAAAGTTACAAGTTTGAGCCCCGAGGGTATAAATTCTTTACTTATGAATATCAATGTTTTAAAAGATGCGTATATATATATTGAACGAAACATGCTAATGCTAAAAAGCAATTGTATAATCAAATCACTAAGTCTTGCTATTTAGTATTATGGCTAATTATTTGTATTTGTTGGTGAATGATTATACATTTAATTTTACATTTTTAGCAGTCATGAGAAACAAAATAAATTATGGACCTCATATCCTAAAGATTGTAAAGTTTTAAAGTATCAGTTGATGATTAAATATACAGATGCTAAGAATCACAAAATTATGAGCTGAGGGATGTCATCGGGATGACAATATTTTTCCAGATTTTTGCATTGAAGATCATTTTTAAGTAAAAAAGATTTCAAGAATTGGAAGATAAACTATATAAATGGAATATTATAGATTTTGCTTCATATATGAAGTATTTAAAACCCAACTATGGAGCTAAACAAATTGATTCTCACTTAGACCATTGCTTAAGAAGTGAAAATCTAATTATTTTTTGAATTATAACAAAGTAATCAAAAATATTCTATGCAACAACAAATATACATAAACAAACTAAAATGTGGATATTTTAAATAACAGTTTTTGAATTTAAAAAAGTTGATTTAAAACAAAAATGTATTTGATGTATCTTAAATTCATAATTTTCCCATGCTAAAAAATTAGTGTCAGAGTGCTTTTTGTTATAAATTTATCATTTTATGGTTACCACTCCCTGATGTTTACTAGGAACCACCAGAACTGTTCTATTTGTTGATATAAATTTATAGATTGCTTTAATTATTTTGCAATCAAACAATTTTGTCTTTAAATATACACTTTCTTAATCACTAATACCTTTATAAATTGATATTTCACTACTAATTTATATATAATCTGATAAATGCATATATAAGTTATTATTTCTAATGATGATGATTTGATAAAATATATAGATAAAGTTTTCAACAGTTTTAAATATCTCCAATCAACCAGCATCGTTTCTATGTATGCTTTAAAAAAAAAAAAAAGATTAAAAACAATTAGCAATATAGAACAGATAGCTTATTAATTAAAAAATTGAGTTTAGAATTTTAAGTCTCTCCTGTTTTAAATTTTGACTTTTAAGCTAAATTTTAACAGAGGCATCCTAAGATAATTCTTTATTAATTTCAAAACATTTTTTCAACTTTTTACATTCTCTCTTTATCATTTTTTGATGATATAAAAATCTTAAAAATATGATAATTCTCATTCTATTTCTATTAATGATGGCACACTTATTTAGACTAAAATGTCTTATCTATAAATTTATTACCACCTTGATAGTTAATTTTCAAAATTCTGGAATATTAAAACACTTTTACATGCAGAAATGAAAACATAATATAATATGCTAAAAATGTAGAATTCAGTATATATATAATCAAATCACATAAATATTTAAAGAAATCCAGTTATGCCATCTAAAAATTAACCTCAGTATTAGATCACATGGCTGAATTCTTTAAATAGTTGTTGGTAAGTGGTTTTATTACATAACTGCCAGATTAGTATTAGCATGTGTGGTTTATTGTGTATATGTATGTATGGGTTTCAAAACAAAGATATTCACAAGCAAAAGATTTATTGAATGCATTTGCTTGCTAATGTTTGTATTATACTGACATTTTGGCTAGATCATGCCTACTATTATCAGAATAGTTGAGATCATTTGCAGAGTTGCTCAAAAAGTCAGAAAACTGGATATCATTCTGACTTTCTTGAAGAGTTGCCTACCATTCGAATGCTGGCAGGTATGATCTATCCAAAATATTGATATAGCAATAATATTAACAAGAAAATGTTATGTAGACAAATTCAGATTATATTTTTTAAATATATATATGTTAAAGTGAAGATTTTCACAAGTAAAAAGATGGGAACTTATATTTAGAATTTGTCCATGTAGATATTCACATGTTGTTAATATCATAATTATACTTGGATCCAACCAACCATCTTCCATATAGTGAGATAACTTAAGGATATTGCAGAGTTGTCCATAAATTAGAAAAGTTTATTTTAATTTTAAAATGTTTTAAATATATGGCTTTACATCTGTCAGACAAGTGACAGGTATTTTGTCCAATAAAATCTGAAAATAATATGTGAGGCAGAAGTAATGATAAATGAAAAGTTGGGTTTGAATATAACATTTTTTGATCAATAGAAGATAGTTTTTGTCCAATAAATATCTAGAAATAGTTTAGAAATAGAGGGAGAGATATTGCAGAATAACAAATTAGAATATATAGATAAAATACAGCAAGCATTCCTACCACTATTGATAGATTGAACATTATACATAATCTAGATAAACCTGTTTCACAACACTATTCTTCCTAATAATTCTCAAGAAGACATATATTTATACTAAGTAATAAGAAAGAGAGGTTCAACTGCACTTTAATTTCTTTTCAATCCTTAATAATTAATGTAAAATTTTTGCATTCACTATAACAACTATTGTGCATATTTTTTGAAAATATATATTACTTAGATATACTTTATTTTTATACTTTATTTAATTTTTATATAAAGTCATATATTTTTGCATTTTATTCCTCTTTTTTTTTTTCTAAATGTTTTTTTTTTAAATTTTCATTAAATAGTAATAGTAATAATAAAAAGTCAGATGTCACATGACTTATATATAGCTTGCATTTACCAATATGTAAAATTAAGAGCATGCTAATGAGCTCTAAACAAGCTTTTTTTTTTATTATGATAAATGCTACTACAAGAGAAGGCATTTCAAATCATCTTTATCTTAGATTGTCCCCATCCCCAGACCGGTTTTGACCTATGGGTCTCTTCAGTGAGGAGTTGGACACTAGATTCAAAAAACCAACTCAAGCTAAGCATTTATCTAAAAGGTAATTGTCAAGAAGAAGATCTGAAACTTTTAGACATCTGCATGTCTTTAAATTCAGCTCTCCAACTGAAAAAATTATATGGGCCTGAACTTAATTCAGATACTCCATATATTAATAGTTCAGGCCCATATAATTTTTTCAGTTGGAGAGCTGACTTTAAAGACATGCAGATGTCTAAAAGTTTCAGATCTTCTTCTTGACAATTACCTTTTACATAAATGCTTAGCTTGTGTTGGTTTTTTGAATCTAGTGTCCCAACTCCTCACTGAAGAGACCCATAGGTCAAAACCGGTCTGGAGATGGGGACAATCTAAGATAAAGATGATTTGAAATGCCTTCTCTTGTAGTAGCATTTATCATAATAAAAAAAAAAAGCTTGTTTAGAGCTCATTAGCATGCTCTTAATTTTACATTTTAAATAGTAATATAAATATATATACAGGCATGCTCTTAGATAGTTCAAAACACAGTCAATCCATCTGAAACATTCTTCTACCTGAAAACTTCCTAAACAGACATGGGAAAAATTAAACTTTGTATAAAAAAAATCATTGAGCTTTTTTATTGCTGTGAACCCAGATCACAAGACCCTTATTTATTTTAAAAATATATAACTATCTCCGATAGTAAATGAGTATGAGAAATAAGAGAATGAAATGTATTTTTATTTTATCTTGTATCATAATGGTTTTGAAATAAAAAAATTTATTATTAACAAAACATTATTTTTAATATGCTATATACATCTATACACGCACACCTACATAGATCATATCTATATTTTAATATTTTTTTACATTTGCTATAAACGTTTTCTACGTTATTTTAATATATTCTTCTGACTTTTATTTTCTGAATTTAATCTTCAGAAATCTCACTGTTGAATTTATTTTTATTTTATATTCATCTGCTTTAGAATTTATTTCCCCCCACTCTTTCTATCATTATTTATAATAAATATAATATAGATGATTTGAATACTGACTTCCAAGCCCCCTTCAACCATCCACTCTATCTCATATAACCGATTCACATGACCACACGCATGTGAAAAAGATAAATGATTTCCAGCACTCTCTTCGTTGATCCAGATTATTATCTCTCTGACATATATATAATCAATGCTCGGTTTATATTAGGATAGCAAATCTTCATACTTTAATGGACAGGCTTCAATCTGTATTCAAATTATCTATATTACATCCAGACTCCAGATATATAAAATATACTTTATATCAAATGGTTGGTAGGTAATTTGATGTTTAACACAAGAAATGACAGTTTGAGCTAGGAACTTTTTTGTTCTCAAATCAGTCACTTTACCATTATTTTAAAACTGCAAAGGACACGATAATTAATTAAAGTATCACAGGTGGTAATTTATTAATTTTTGCTATTACTCTCATTAAAATAAAATCTCTCACTATTTGTACTAAGTTCTTTGTTGAAAACAAATTGAAGTTATTAAACAGTAGGATTCTATGACTAAATAAATTTGGTGGTAAATTAGTTTTGCTTGCCAATACTTAACATTGTTTGAAAATGTAAGATATTCAATACTTCTACTTTTTTTGCATTGCTTATACCAAATCTTAAAAAAAAAAACCCACATTCCTCCTGATGCACTATTCACAAGATTTTTATTTAAATCTCAAACAGTTCTGAATACCTAATAGTCTTATGCAGATCTAAAAAAATAAATATTATATTATTACTATTCAATATCTGTAATATTAAAACAGGCAAAACACCCCATACAGTAGTGCCACTTAGTGCCAATCAGAGTAATCAATGGATGCCAGAAGGCTTGTGCATAAAATCCCCATCTAGTGCTTTCTCATCCAATATCCCCAGACTAGTTTCTGGCTTGTGGCCTTCGTCAGTGAGGAGCCTTGGATCTGAGAGCCAGAAACTAGTCTGGGGATATTGGATGAGTAGGCATTAGATGGGGATTTTATGCACAAGCTTTCTGGCATCCATTAATTACTCTGGCTGGCACTGAGTGGCACTACTGTATGGAGTGTTTTGCCTGTTTTAATAACAGTTATGTGCTAGCATAAGAAATGGTGATCATGTGATGTATCTGTAATATATAGTGCTGTAATGTAATTAAATATGTAGAAGACTTCTAGACAGCAAAAATTGCCAACGTAATAAATAAAACATGTAAAGTTCATTAGAAAGAATGTAATTTTTAAAAGATTTTTCATAAAAATACAAAAAAAAAAAAACGTATTTTTTTTTATTTAAGATTTTGATATGTGATCTGACAATCAATTTATTATTTCTATTAAAATTTTAAAATTATTTATATTTTGCAGTGCAATTGTTAGAAATGTTTTTCCTACAAACAGCTGATAACTCAGACTGCTAAATTCTATAGAATTCAAATGAGGGGTAGGACAACCCCCCCCCCCCTGAAGGAAATATTTCCTTAGGAAAAAATCTCCCAAAAAAAAAATCTACTAATGGAAAAATTAATGCTAAGTTAGAGTTTGGAATATAAGACATAATTTAACATAATCAAATAAATAAGAAATCAATAATAAAAATATTTATATATTTCGTAAGTTAAAGAATTTATTTGGTGTGTGTCTGTTTCCTTTAAAATACTTTCTTAATAGTATTTAAATGTCCTGGATTAAAATTTCAGGTTTTGAATGTTTCATTAACTTTGCTAATATAACAACCATATATAATCACTAATTAGTTCATTTTTAAATGTTTGTTTTAGCTGTATATTTTTTTTCAAATAAAGTCACATATCCAGAACTAGGTTGAGAAATGTAGAAACATAGATTACCCTGGCAATCATTAGCTTGAATATATTTCAAATGAACTGCAGAAAATGTAGAAGTCATAATTGCCTAAACAAAAATAGATTGAGGAGAAAATATCTGCGTTCTGCTATCGTTTTGTCATATACTGTATATATATAATTAGCTATCAGGCAAGAAGTTAGAACAGTATTTAAATAGGCCATAGCAGGTCAAAGACCTCTCTAGCATGACAATAAAAAGACAGTGTATGAATACTATTCAATTGCAAAATAGTAAGTGCCTACAGATTTTTTTCTTCCACTGTTTTACTCTTTAACTAAAATAGTGATACTTAATTATATAAAAGGAACCTTGCTTTAAATTAAGAAAAAGAAAAGTTTTATCCACATTTAAACTTCAAGTTGTTGATAAAATGAGAATTTATTTTCAAAGTAAACTTTATTGGTCCTGAATACAAGGTTACATGAGTGAGTTACAAAATTCAACTATAAAGTAGTGAATATTTCAAATCATCTGTTTACACAATGCAGTAGACATATAATATATAGGGTATATGAGCACAGACTTTCACACGACCCATCCCTTTCCACACTATCTCAAAACACTGATACACTTGAACACATATATGTCGAAAAGATAACTAATATGTGTTCAAGTGTATCAGTGTTATGAGATAGTGTGGAGAGTGATGGGTCGTGTGAAAGTCTGTTCTCATATACCCTATATGTTACATATATAGGCACATGTATATAATAAGCCTGTGTTTCAGTTATTAAATAGACATATAAGGATTTTGGATAAAACCTTTTCAACCTTTGTTATAGTCACACTTCACTGCATTTCTAATCAGTGTTGTTATTGCACAATCAAAATTGTAACAGCTGCAGGAAGTTTAATTGAAAGAATAATTAGTTTAGACCAGTTTATACTTTTTAGGTGAAAAAAACAAAAGCCAAATTATTGGCATTAAAAAAATAATTAAATAGTTTATTACTGATAAACTCATAAGAAGTTCTAGCATGGCATTACAATTCATGGTTTATTAATAAATTAAATGCATCAATGGTTGACTGTACCAATGGTACAATCAATGGTTGAATGTCTCATTTCAGTAGAATTTTATAGTTTGATTGCAGAGTCTATTTTATAGTTTGATTGCAGAGTCTATTTTCCAGACAAGAATTCAACATGCATAAATGTATTGCTTTCTTCACTGATTTTTTTTCTCTCTCACTGCAAATTCATACATTGAAAAATCTTATTTTAATGTCTAAATTCTGTGAATTTGATACTAATTTATTGAAAAGAATAAGATATTTAGTTTATATTAAAAAAATAAATAAATTATCACTCAAAAATTCACATGAAAATTCATGGGAAGTTTAAGCAGCTGAAGTTACAGAATTATGCTACTGCATGGACCTTGATCACTAGAATCCACTCACCACTATTCTAAGTTGCAAGGTTTAGTTCATGCCAATAAGTATTTATTATTTATAAGCTGCCTTCTTATAATATACTTGTGCAATTTTCTAGAAGCTTTGCAATTTGTTTGGTTTGTATGTAATTATACACAGTTTATCACACTATGAAATCTCTATTTTTTTTATTGATCAGATCAAATGATTAATCAAATGAAGTGAAACAGGCAGATACAGCAAAATGTCTCATTTCAGTAGAATTTTATAGTTAAAGGTAACAATATGGTGACAAATGTTTCTTTGGAAAAAGAAAATTAAATCTTGTCTTTATCTTTATTTTGAGAAAATTTGTTAGTTTCATCAGTTTAACTTTGACTTCCATTATCGCCCATCGTACCTCTCACCGGAAGTTTACATTTTAAACTGAGCTGGCACCGAATCAGTGCATCTGACACTTAAGGTTCTCACATCATTCGATCTGCCATTTTGTTACGTTTAATCAGAAGAGAGAAATAACAAGGTTTTTACAAATTGTTTTTAGTTTTTTTGTTTGATGATATGAATGATTATACATATTTCTGTTGAAATACTTTTTTCCCTAAAGTAAAATATTTTCTCTGATAAGAAATGGAGTAGTAACTAACCAATGTGCAATTATAAATCTGTCTTAATAACATATTCTTCTGCTGCATAATTTGGTGCAGTGGTAGAGCATCAACCTCTGGAACTCAAAATCCATGGATTGTAACCAGTTCTATTGTTTCCACTGTTCGAACTTCTTATGAACTCCTAACAATAAATCATTCAATTATTTATTTTTAATACATATTCTTGTCTATAAATTCATATTTATACATAATGTTTATCAAATAAAATGACTATACTTGAACATATTTCCAGGATGCATCTCTTAAGACTAGTCATTGTCATGATCATCATCATCGAGCAGCAGTAGTTACTTGCATATGGGTATAGTCATTCCAAGTTCAAAACAAAAAAATAAAATAGACAAAATAATAATCATTATTCATTTATTTATTTAATATAGACATTAAAATATATGACAAATCATACCATGTTTTCTATCAACAGGGGTGATGAATGAAGCAGGTGGAATAAACTAGTATACATTATCTTAAGTTCCATTTATGTAAAATAATAATATAAAAAACCTTACAATGTATACAAATATAATTTAAAATATGTAAAATTGCAAATGATAACATATAAAAAATATATAATAAATATATATAAATAGAAAGAAGTAAAATCTTTTCACATATTTATAATCAAGTATTATTACCTCATTTTTTAAGAATTACAATATTATTATTTAATGAAAGTTTAAATATTCATTCATATAGGATTTTTTAAAAAAGATTTTCCAATTTTGTCAACAGATATTTTAATATCAGAAACAAATTTATTAAATAGATCTAAAGCACTATATCCTATTTGTCTTTTACATCCAATTTTTAATAATTTGGTAATTCCAATATACATAAATAGTAATTTCTTATACCATAAATGGCTTTAACCCGATTGAACCACATCTATCAATAAAAACTTCATAAATTATTCTATATCTAAAATTTTGTCTAATATTAAGCAAACAATACTTATTACAAATATTCCTAACAGATTGACCTTTTTCCATCACAAAATGATGTGTAGAGCATAATTTTGCAATATTTGCAGATTTGAAATTACATATTCAGATGCATTACCCCAAATAGAAATTCAATAAATCATGCAACCCAATAAAACATGGTTCATATTGTAATGGAATGTTCCTTTTCAGATAAATCAAGGTGGTCACATCTAACTATAGTCAGACTTAGGGTATTCATATAGGATGCCATGGATGAAACAATGTAATTATAGTCTAAAATTGAATCCATATTAAGCAAGATAATTTTAAATCAAATTATTCAATACTGTTACAATATATATCTAAAATAATATTCTTTTGAAGCACCTGCCAATATTTCTACTACAAAAATACATAATTCCTACTGCTAAATTTGAAAATAATACATTTAAATAAAGTAGAAGTCAAATAATTTCATAATTTTTAATACTGTTTTATAAGAAAATTAAAATAACTTCCTTCTCATTTAATAACTTGACAAAAATTAATTTTTACCATGCTAAATAGTCTGTTCTTACCATAATAAAACAATAATAAACAAAATGTTTAGATTAAGAAATTTTATTAGACATTCGTTAGACTAGAAATTATCTCTAGAATGTTTGACATTTAAATAATAAATTATTTTATTGATAATATGTTGGCAATTTATCAAACAGTGTTTGAAATAGATGGTAAGATGAATATGAATAATAAATAAGTTTCTTGTCTTTATGCTTTTATAAATCTCTCAACTTTTAAATCATATCATCTGATAGTCTAGCATAGTGCATGAAGCATATATACTGAATAAATTAAAGAATAAATGCTTGGGGGAATTAATTTCAAAGTAAAATAACAATAGATTTTAAATAGACTATTTTTGTTGAAAATACTTCGTAAAATAAGTTACAAGTATGAGAGATATTGTTATCGAAAGGGAAATATTTATGATAACAAAAGAAATTTAATTAGTGTGAACTATATATACTAATTACATTTACAATGTTGGATCTAAACTAATTAAATTGATAATATACTTCACGATGTCTATAATCACTCTATTTGCTAAAATACTCCAGAAAAAATAAAAGAAAGGAAAGGTATATTAACCATAGCAGAACAAGAAATTTCCTCTTCTTTGTCTTCCAGCCCAGTTGAAAGCAGAAAGTTATATATTGTCATATACATTAATAATAGACTGTAATTAGTTTGGTAAATGATACTAGTACAAAAATTAATTGCTGAAATCTATAATAAAAATAGAATGTCTGTATTTATATATATTTCTAAATATAAAATATATTAAATGGGTAGAATAAGGCATTGAGTCGTTGGTTTATATTAACAAATTTTGTTATTCTTAATCTTAGAAAATTAGGGGTTTTCTTAATAGGAAATTAGGAGCTAAGACACAGCAGTGCAAAATGTCTCGTGCTCAACAAATGGTTCTCCAACAATCATTTACAGAGGAACAATGAGGAATAAAACCTTACTGATCAGATTTTCCATTCACTGGATGAAAAGGTTTAAGTGGTTTTCCATATTTGCTTTACTCTATAGATAAGACTAGCTGGATACTTTATTTAATGATTAATATTAAATATAGCTATATGTTAGTTATCTGAAAGAAAAAAAAAGAGCCTGGTTAATTTATTGAAGACGTGGTCCTTTCATTGCATCACATGACCCTTCAAAAATGATAATAAGTTAATTAATTTGTTAGCATATCCAATATTTTTTTTTGCTTGCAGAAATTCACTTCACTCTACTTCTCTGTCATCTAACATAACCTTAAATAATCAATGGGTACTAGTTGACAGTGCTATTATATCCACATCCATTACTAATCATTTTACATTCAACTAGTTTCTAATTTACACCTTTGTGAGGATTTTGAACCGAATGCACCCGACTTTCTAAACCTAATGCATTTTTCAACCAGCAGCCTTTTTTACTCATTTTTGTAAAATAATCAAACTAGCAGTCTGAAATTCAAAAAATATTCTGAACCCAATCCATCTTGTTTATATAGCTATGTAAATCTAGTATTAGATCAGTAACTATATATTTTAGTGCTATCAGTTCTATAATGATTGTAGACAGCTATCACCCTTTGGCTAGGTTAAACCAACAATATCATACATTTATTTCAAACTTACATTAAATAACTCTGCTCTTAACAATATGCATTGTATGTAACAAATAGTTTTGATATGTTGTTGGTTTCCTAACATTTTAGCAAACTAATGAAAGATGATTACAGATATTATAGAATTGAGGATATTAAGATTTATAATTATAAACTTAATATCAGTTTTATATAACTGTATAAGCAAATATTAAATATTTTTGAATTTCAAACTAATAGCTTGATAGTAAAAAAAGATTAAATGAGAAATGTTTTAGATCCAGAAAACTAGATGCATTAGACCAAGCTTCTCATTGATAAAAGCCAAAAGCTATAAATTTTTAAGAAATCTGACTAAACATATGTAGATAAGATTTATCAAATTCCAACTAAATATATGACTGAATGTGATTAGGAAAATATTGAATATGATTACAAGGTCACTAATATTCATTAATTACTTGTCCTTACTTAAAATATATCAGGAATGGAAATAATTTCTTCTAATAAATGCATAGTTTAGTGCAGAGATAAAATGGCAGACTCTATAGAGTTGAAGATCTATGTATTACAGCTTCTGGTGATTGAATTTCTTATAAACTTCTGATCAATAAAACATTTAATTATTATTTTATTTATATGTAAGTAAAAATCGTCATGCGATATTTGTTGGTTTATATTCATCATTCCTAATTAATGGAACAAGATACAAAATACCCTGATTAATAGTTTGCATTCCAAGATGAACCTTTCAGGTATTGTGAATTGTCTGACATTATTAATTCAGCTGAACAACTTGATACACTTTTGAATATCCCAAAAGGATCATGTGTTGACCATAGTTTACCATCTATCAATGGCTTACAATTCTGATAAAAAAAATTTGTTAATAAACTCTATGATAAATTCACAATAAAACAGTTCCTAATTAAGAAGATTCAAGAATCTGTACCATAGGTTAAGAGATCTTTATGCTGCCTGACTTATGGACCTTCACTTTTACTGACATATTCAAAAGCAAAAACCATATTTTATATGCTTTTTTTACCTAGATCTATTCATATATCATCTTAGGAGAAACTAATTGGTACAATTATAAATAGAATCGTACATTTGGGAAGAAATAAATTTCTTACAAAATAATTCTCACACAACTTATGAGTGCTTGCTCCAGAAGAAGTACATAACCAAAACATATAAGAATATTATTTCTTCTGATCCATTAAGCCAAATGGCTAAAAAAAAAAAAAAAAACTAAGGCAAAAGATGTGACTAGAATGATTTGTTAACTAAATAAAAATTATGAATGAGCATTGCTAATAATCTCCATATAGATGTATAACTGAGTTTATGATGAAAACTGACTCAGAGTAAAAGTAGATTGAAGTAATAATTTTGCACACTAGATGGTGAACACTTCCATTACAATCTCAGTCTATCTGAGATCTGATTACCAGATGTATCTTTTAGTATACATATTGTTTCCAGATAACACTATCAATGTTCTAAGATGATTGCTCCAAACAAGCAATTATTTGTTAAGAAATATAGAAGTGCTATTACATATAATGCACTGTTTTCTCTAACAGTCTGCTTTAAATATTATTCAGCATTAAACAGAAAAAGAGATATCTTGATATCTTCCCTGACATTTCTCTGTACTTGTAAAAAAATATATAATTTTTTTAAATAGACAATAATTGGTGAATAAGAGATGTTTTATTTATTTATTGCATGATTAGTTGATTGCAACTTCTAAATAACATTTGAACATCAAAATGATATCTGAGTTTATCAATTCTATTTATTTTTTACTGAGTAAGATTCTTTTCTTAGTACACATCCTCTCTTCTCTTTCCACCTTTCCTCCTTTTTTACCTTCCTCTCCTTATTCCTATTCCTGAAAGTTTTAGATATTTGTGTATATAAATATGATACCTGAGTGTACAAGTATTTTTATTCAATCTCCTCTTCTCTCCTTCTCATCCTTTTCCTTCTCTTTCATTCTCTTCTCTCCTACTTCTCTTCTTCTTTCATCCTCTTCCTCTTTCTCTACTCTCTTTTCTGTTCTCCCCCCCTCTCTCTTCTTCCTTTCCTTCCTTCTCTCTCCACTTCTCTTTTCTATTTTTCTTTTTAATTCAGAAATCTTTAGTTCTAATCTTTGTGATAAATCATTACAATATATATAATATTTTGATTTTTATTAACACTTCCAATGAAAATAATCACTGCTTTTCTTATAATAAATGCTGTGATAAACAATATTCTGCATGTATAATGTAAAAATTTATTAAAACTTATGATATGGCTCAAAAATTGAGATACCAGAATGAATTGCAAAGAATGATGATAAATTATCATTGATGATGATCAACTTTTATTGCTTAGTTTTAGTATACTATAGTCTTATTTATTTTTAGGAAACCAAAACTTAACTTATACACACACACCCATATATATATGTAATCTTGTAATTAAATATGAATAAATGCAGTAATGTAAATATATGTAAAGTACAACTTTAAAAACTTTTATCCATCTAGTAGCACTTTAGACTAGCATTATAGTCTTTGTTAACTAGCATTTTCAAACACACTTTCAAAGTCTAACTTTTCACAATTCAATGAATTTTATGTTTGTTTCCTCTCTGTTTATTAAGTCATGCTTACATTTATATATTAACATAGCTTCCTTTATTTTCCTTTTATTATTATTTCTTTCAATTTGTAATATTTTCACATTATTATAATCCAGATTAAAACCATATACTGTATATATAATCTATTATGATAATAAAAAATATCAAAGTGTGTTTGAAAGTGTTACTTGATAAAGACTATCAAGCTAGTCAAAAGCACTCCTAGATGAATAAAAGTTTTTAAAGTTGTACTTTATATACATTTATGTTACTGTATTTATTAATATTTAATTACAAGATTACTTATATAACTTTGAAAATATACAGGTATTAAATTAGAATATCATTACATATATATATACATTTAATATGCAAATGTTATTGGTTTTGGATAATCATGTAATTAGCTGAAAGGCATCTTAAAAATTATTAACAAATTTTTACCCATTGTCAGCAATCATATGTTTAAAAGTATAAGAATGAGATATTAATTATAAAATATATGTATTAATATGAACCCCCCCTCCCCACTTAACCGTTGCTAAATGAATAGTGATTTTTTTTAAAAAAATGTTTATTCCCCCCCCCCCCCCAATTAATTTGAGCAATTTACTAAAAACTATAATTAGTTATCCATTATTTGCAACAATAAAAATTACCTTGGGGGGGGGGGGGATGGGACACTTGTTACAAAATCTACAATTAGCTATTTTTTTATGAATACAAATTTATATATTATATAGAAATTTATAACAAAGCAATATTAATATTAATATATAACAGTGATTACAAAATATATATATTTACAAGTATACAAAAAAGGCCTTTTTAGTATATAATTTTATGTTCTCTTCATTGTAAAACATTACCTTGGTTTTAAGCCTTAATATATTATTGCATTCAGAATGATATCTATTATTGGTACGTATATAGAATCCCTCCTCCAGAAGCTTGCCAGGGGGTTTTGTTTTAATTATCCAATCTCAAGGGCCTTGACTAAATCTTGAAAAAATATGGTTGACTACAAGCTATTGTATTTAATATTTTCTTTTATTTATTTTTTAATATGTTATAAAAACAGAAGAAACTATACAAAAGTACCACAGTTGATTGTAATTACATCCTTACATCTGCCATTTACTTTGAAATGTTCAAATCCAGAACAGTGAAATTCCTCAGTTTTATAACCCTTTCAACAATCTGAATAAATAGTAGATCCCTTGGCAACATTTTCTTTGATCGAGACCATAAGAATAGGCACTGTTCTACATGCAGTAGTTACAATAAAGCATCCTCTGGTCTCTTTGCACAAAAAGCCATCGTAGCATCCCCCATTGCTTCTTTTCCTCCTCCCACTAAAAACACTTTTGGTAAATGTAAAAAAAATATGACAATGTTCAACAACGTGTTAATGTTTGTTATGCTATAATATACATAAAAAAAGAATTAAATCTTGTGACTGGAATTTATAAGAGAAGTATTAATCTTTTTAACAGTTAATTAGAAATTTATAATTGATTTCTTAAGTAACATGTTCAGTAAAATAATTTTGAGGAAAAAGTTAAAAACAAAGCAAACATTTAATATTTGTATGTTATAATATATATATAAATTACTCATTAAATATTGGAATTTGTAAGACAATTATTAATACTTTTTAAAGTTAACAGGGATTTATAATCGATTTCATAATATTTTTTAAAGTTAACAAATAACGCATGTTTGGTAAAATAATTTTGAGAAAAAAACAAATACTCCAACATTCTTGGAAATGAATAATTAAAAAAAAAACACCTGGCAAGCTTCCAGAGCGAGATTGTACACAAATATCCTATTATTTTATAATAGAAAGAAAAATAATAATAAATAAAAATAAAATTATGATACAGTAATCCAAATTGTAAGAAATTCAATAAAAGTTGAAATAAATTAATTACATAACATAAAAACTGTACAGTTTGAATTTAAAAAAAAACATACTTTACATAAATTTATATAATTTTTCCATTCATTTTTATTACTCAGTTTTTAATTAAATTTATTGAAGTTTTATACATATTCATACAAGTATATTTGTTATGTTTAATATAATTTGTTTCATATATTTGTTTTCTTTTTAGAACTTTAATGTAATTTAAAGGTTTAATATCTTTTATAAAACTTATTTTATGTCCATATGTTAAATAATGAATATATAGAGCAGATTTATCATCTCTTCTATTAATTGCGCCATTACATTCTTTGGCTATGTTATGCTTCTCTGTGTGGCTATAATAAATTATATTACGATGTCATAATTAATTTTACATATAATTCCTTTTTTATATTTTATAATTACATATTTTTTTCAGACTTTTACTATTTGACCCTCTAATATTTATATCTTTATCAATATAATTTGTTTTTTTAGTAATGTATTATAAATTTTAGGATAATATGGAAGTTTGATCCATTTTTTATTTGAATTATTGTTACCATTTTAATTATAATCATTTTGCATAGAAATATTATTTAATGCAGATTTTTTTTACAATTTAAAAGTACATTTTTAATATATGATTTTATAATCTTTCATTTTATTAAGCAATTTTATGTATTTTATTTTTATTGTAGTAGTAGGGTCTTTAAATAACTTATTTTATTCCTTTTTTATTTCATATTGCCTTTATTTTTTTACATATTATATTTTTCCAATATTACAGATATTCTTAATGTCTTTAATAAGTCTTCTATATTTATAGCCTTTATTACTAAGTTTTTTATAAGAAAGTTTATATCATTCTGTATGTGATAATATATATTAAAATAGATAACATTTAACATCGAAAAGAGCATAAAATTACATGCCGAAAAAAGGCTTTTTTGCATATAATTATAAATATTAAAATTAGTCAATACTTATACAATCCCAATATAAATATATATATATTATAACCACTATTATGTATTGATATTTATATTATATTAGGTACTTTGGGATTAATGCTGCTGTGACATAATCATCCAGTCATAATTATTCTAACTTTGCAAATTATTCTAAAACTTTAGGTTTGTTATTTTTTTAGAGATTAACAAATAAGTTTTTGAATTCAACTAATTTTAAAAAATTATTATGAATATGAACTTTATATTTAAAAAATTTGAATTCAAGTTAATTTAAAAAAATTATTATGAATGTAATATAAATAAAAGATTTTTTGGATAAAAAAATTAGTAAACAAAAACAATTTTTGATGTTCAGTTTATTTAATTCAAATATTTTATTTAGGTCATATTCATAAATTTGTTTAAAAATTAATTTGAATTCAAAAATGCATTTTTTTAAATATAATGTTTGCCAAACTAAAGTGATATTCCACAGCAATGAAAATATATTTGCAAAGTTAGAATAATTATAACTGGATGTTTACAGTACAGCAGTGCTAATCTCAAAGTATCTTATATTTTTATAAATTTATTTTTTAAAAAAATAACATAATAGATTTCTTTATTTTCATTTTTATTGATTTACAGAAATTATAAGACTGCCCCATTGTAAGAAAAAGTTTCTTAGACATTGTTCAAAATGTTAGTTTTTTAAACTAGAATGAATATTTCTATCAGCTGTTCTAAAAACAAACATTATTAAAAAAAATATTTAAAAATAAATTTTGTTTATAAACATATTTATTTTAATAACTTGAATAAAATAAAAAGATACAATTGTTGCAACTATGTATCAAATTTAATAGATGTTTGATTGGAGGGGAAGTGTATTTTTAACACAAATAAAATTGATTTATTACTAATAAACTTAATTTAGTAATAAGATTCTATTTTTTACATAAAGAAAGTTGATTTTTTTATATTATAAAATTTAAAAGCAAGAAAGGTTATCATCAATTTCAATGATACCAAAATTCAACAGACACCAAAAGAATGAGGTCATCAGGTACACAACATTAAACATAATTTAATTAAGCATTTAAGAGTCAAAGCAAAAGAACGTTTTGAGTTTTGAAAATTTTTCACAATAATTCATAGCAATATTTGTGATATTAATTTATATAAAATTATTATTGTTATATGATCTATCTTAAATTTTATAATCTACTCTCTAGATGGTGTTTTAGCAAGAGAAGAAATGAATAAATTAATCCATAAGGAATTTAAAAAAATTGAATAAAACTGAATTGTTCAATGAATACTAAATTGAATTTGAATTAATGCCATTTTAAAATTTGTTTATGCATTATATAGAACAGTATCTTACCTAACAGTTCAATAGTGTGATAATCATTTATATTTGCTGATCATAAATCAATAAGAAAATTTTTTTATTAAAAAATAATTTTTTAAAAAATTAATATTCAAAAATGAATATGGGAGGGAGGTCCAGTACCCCATATTCGTAAATCTGATTTATATTTTTATATCCAATTTTATATGTATCCATGCATTACAAAAAAAAATCATTTACTCATACTAATACTTTTAATATTTATAAGGAAACATTTTCATTATTTATAAACACATTTTTACAACAGTTGCCAACATTTAATAGAAAGAGACATTAGGGTTAATAAATAAATGTGAAGTGATGCTAGGAAGAATAATTAATTTTTAGAATTAAATAATAACAGGCATTGTCTGAGTAGGACAGGATAAATATTAAATATTATATTCTGATTTGAAGTAGTTAAACAATATATGCTGCAAACTAATCTCACTTAATACTGTTATGATATAGATCTACTTTAAATTTCACAATATATCTTATTTAATGGTGCTCAATGAAGAAATGATTAAGTAAATAAGTATTAATATTTTTATTGAATTTCCTAACAACCTTTTAGTTAGCAAAGCAATGCAAAAAGTAAACCATAAAAAATTAATTCATGGCAATATATGTGTTATATAAAAACAAAAAGAAAGTAATTAATAAAAAAATTAATTGCACTTGCATGTATAATTAACTCTGATAACACCATCACTGAAATGCATTATTTTCAATGTTATCTCTGAATATATAGAATTAATAGTGATTTCCATTAATTTGTACATGCATGTATGCATTAGTATTTGGGTTGGAAAGAATAAGTGGATTCATTTTATTCTTTCATAAATACTATATCTTGTGTTGGGAGTGAAAGTATTCATTTATTATTAACACTCGTAAAAAGCGCATGCACAATAGCTTGAAAAAGCTAATCTTTAATGTATTACAAAAATATTACAAATAATTAAAAAATGTAATCCATAATAAATTGACAGTATTAGTTATTTGAAATATAATTTCAAAAATCATATACTAAAATATTAAAGTCACTGGATGCATCTACTTTTAAAAATGTAGTCTTTACATTAATAATTTAGTCTTTTCTTTTTTTTTCATTAAGAAAATCATATATGTCAATGAATACATCAAACTTCTTCTTTTCAAAACTTGTTTTTATATGACTATAATAAAAATAAAATACATTCAACGTTTCAACTGTTTTATATAGTCTTTTTCAAGGAGTACTAAAAATAATAAAAATACAAATTTCAAAACTTGTTTTTATATGACTATAATAAAAATGAAATACATTCAACGTTTCAACCGTTTTATATAGTCTTTTTCAAGGAATACTAAAAATAATAAAAATACAAATATATAATAATAAATACCACATATTCCAAACAAATGCAAAAATATTAAAAAACATTAAAAATTCTCTTTACCTCAATACCTTTTTCTATTACAAACATAATATATGGAAAATTATGAACTATTTTGAAAAGAAAAAAAATGTGTAGATGATATTTTAAATTCATTAAAAAAATTCAATGAGGATCTTGATCTTTTATTGCCATTTGAGATCTTCCTCAGTTATTATTTCAATAATAAATTGAAAAAAAGTCATTTGCTTTTTTAAAATAAATAAATTCCTCATATAATATTTATTAATTTTATTGTATAATAAATTATTTTAACATTGTTGTTATCATCACTCATTGTTTGTATGGATCTTTTTTTTTATTATTTTCGTATTTTTGGAAGACTTTTTAAAATTTTTTTTTGGAGGACTCATAAATATATACATTTTATTTCTTATCAATTTCTTCATTGCTTTGTTCTCTAAAACACCATCCAACAAAAGTTCAGAGACTAGATGGCAAATATTATATCCATGTGAACCTTATTTCATGGACTCTAAAAGCAGTCCAAGACATTAATTACATAACCCAATTCACTTTACAAAATTATAATTACTTGTAATGAGACTGCAAATAACTGATAGTAAAAAAAAACTTCATATTCATGCCATTACAGAAAGTAATGAACCAGAAAATCACTATTGTTAATAGATGTTTAATATACTCTTATTGTGAGGATATTAACAACTAATTATAAATCAGTAAGTCATCATTTGTAGTAATGGATGTTGAACCAGCTCAATATTATGGATAATAGTGTACTACAATCATCATAGGGCTATTATTTGTTGCAAAATGCTACAAGTTAAAGCATAAACATTTGAAGTTGCAACTGTTTTCAGAATTGATAACTAGGATAAACGAAGATTTTCACTTGACCTTATAAGGAAAATAATCTGATATAGATAAAGTAATGAAAAAAGCAATATTTAATCTATTTTTAAAAAAGTAATTGTTTTTGTGTTGTTACTTTTAGAGTTTCAACCATTACAGTATTTGTGATATGATCTTTGTCTTCCATTACTTGACATTCATAGATTAAGATTGGTAAGATTATGAGAGGCAAACAGATTATTGTTTGAAGAATTTGAAGTTTTGTTGATTGTAGAAAAAAATTAGACCGATGTGGAGAATATTTAATGATATTATCTTTTATAATACAAGAAAATTCCTGATTGATGTATGCATAAGTTTATTCATTTAGTGTATGAATTTTTTTTAAACAAGTATTAACAAACATAAATGAATCAATAGAGATTTTAATTGGGTATATATTCATGAGTAGTTTTTATTAAGTTCTTCAGTTCTGTAACTGTATGTGAAGATTAGATAATTATTGATTATGTAGCTACACTGCATAATTCAGTGCCATAAAAGTACATTTTTAATGCAGATAAGCTCAGAATAGTGAATAACCACTAAACATCACATGATCACCATTTCTTATGCTTGCACATAACTGTTATTATCACAGGCAAAACTCTCCATACAGTAGTGCCACTCAGTGCCAGCCAGAGTAATCAATGGATACCAGAAGGCTTGTGCATAAAATCCCCATCTAGTGCCATGAGGAAACTAGTCTGGGGATATTGGATGAGTAGGCACTAGATGGGGATTTTATTCACAAGCCTTCTGGCATCTATTGATTACTCTGGCTGGCACTGAGTGGCACTACTGTATGGAGAGTTTTGCCTGTGTTAATAATAGTGAATAACCTTTGAATCTGTTAAGGAAATTCCTGCAACATATAAGGAAATCATATCAAATTGTCTTTACTGTTGAATCTGAAAAAAAATTGTTTGAGGTCTCATGAGCAGTCCATTTGTTACATAATATATATATATATATTGATTGTTTGTTTGAAGGGATTCTTTGTCAATTGATAGAATGAGGATCTTGATTTGAGATATATCTTAGATAGTAAAACTATATCTTGGGTTAGTCTGTAATGAATTAAAACATATTCTTTTTCAAAATTTCACATTCAGTTAGCTAAGAGATTAGTAAAATATATTGTGTATCAATTGTCTTTTTTTACTTCTTTTTTCATATCTCAACATAACAGTCCTTCACACAACTATTTTTATTTTATTTCGAAAAGCCATAAACTACAGGAGCTATTATATATATATAATTTTTAAAAGATATGGAAAGTTTATACTAATTAAACGTAGAAATTGTAATATTGTTTTGGAAATTAAATATCAAACATTTATAGCAGTATTAATTATTGTACTAAGAAGTATTTAATCAATAGTTTAAAAAATACTGAGGATATATATAATTGTAAATATAAAATAAACAAAGCTTTACATATTTTTGAAATTTAAAAAAGGAGTAAACAACTTTTCTGTCAGTTATGAATAAATAACATTCACTTCATTACTGATAATAAAGCAAAAAATGGAATCACCTATCAAACTTCTTGCAGTTATAGCTTTGACACCATATATTTTAGACAAATACAGTAAAATTACATGATTATAATTAATCATTTATTAGCCTAGACATTATTATTTTTAGCCATGAAAGAAATTTATTTAAGATTAAAATTATTATTATTATTATTATCATCATCACTTAACATCTATAGGATGCTTCAGTTTTGTAATTTATTAAATCTCATTCAATATAATTCTTGTATTAATGCAAATAATAATACTTTAGATTACATTCTTAGTAATTTTCCAAATATTCAATGCTTCTCTGTATCTTCTATGCCATTTTCAATTAATATTCATCATCCACCATTAGAATGCATTATCGATGTTAAATATTCTAAGACTTTCGTGTGTATTATTGCAAGAAATTATATAAAAAAAAGATTATCTAGGTATGTGCATGTAGCTCACCAAATTTATTGGGGTTATCATGTTATTGATTTATTGATCCCCAAAAAACCCATCACCAACAATCATTTTCTTTCATGCTTTTACAAATTACTTAAAACATATTATTAGAAGAAAATTCTATCATTGTAGGCAATATATAAAAAACAAAAATATGTTTTTTTACAATAATTTTATTAATTACAGAAGATTACCAAAGGTCATTTATAGATGAGACTATCAAAAAATTGTTAAAGATATAGAAAATAAAATTGTGGATAATCATAAAGAATTTTGGCCATTAGTTAAATATTTGGGTGTCACTAAAAGAAAAATATAGCAGATCAATATATCTTCTTTAGCAGCTGATGACATTTTTTCAATATTTTTCAGAATTTTTAGTATAATCACAACATTGTAATGATAATACTTTGATCATTGAGAGTGTAAGAAAAAGTATTTCACTCAATAAATTTACAGACTGTGATATTGTAGCAACCATTAAACAACTTAAATTGAATTTCAGTCTGGATCCAGATAATATCTCTCCTCTCATTTATAAAGGTTGTCCTGAATATATCTCTTCACCTTTTTGTTATATTCTCAATTTTCTATAGCAACTTTTCCTCCATTTCTTTAAAATTTGTTAAAGTCATTCCTATCATTAAAAGTGGAGATAAAAATATGGTCAATAATTATAGGCCCATTTCAGTTTTGCACATCATTGCAAGGATATTTGAAAGATGTGTCTGTAATAAAGGAATAATTGATATCAACAAGTTACTGGCTCCAAGAAATATGGTTTTATGCTAAATAAATCAGTAGAAACAAATCTCATTACTATATATGACCACATCGCACATGAAATGAAAGAACATGGTATATTGGATGTTATCTATTTTGATATGTCTCAAGTCTTTGATAAAGTTGATTATAACATCCTTCTTATTAAACTCTACAACCTTGGTCTAGAAAACAATCTAATTTACTGATTTGAACCCTTTATAAAAGCTAGAGCAGCTTTTGTTAAGTTTGATGGCTGAATATCTTTCCAATATTATTAACTTGGAATGTTAATGACCACAAAACCTGTCTACAATACTCTCATCTCTTGTATTATGTTGATGATTGTAAGATTCTTAGATATATCTACTCTATTCATGATTCTATATTATTTCAATATGATACCAATAGTTTTTTCTAAATGGTGTGAAAAAAATGGAATGGTAATCAATATAGATTAACACTCTTCCGTATCTTACTACAATAAATATTAAATTCTAAAATTTAAATATTATATTAATAATCTTAAAATAAACTCTGCTGACAATCTTTGGATCTTGGAATCATATTTTATAATAGTGGCTCCTTTCATTATAACATAGAATCTATAATAAATAAAGCCCTCAAAATAGTGGGAACTATTTACAGACATGGTAATGCTTTTGAATATATTCACCAAATATAAACTTTTTGTCTTTGTGGTCTTCCTATTTTGGAATTCAGATCAGTTTTATGAAATCTACATTCAAAAAAAGAGAGAAATAAAATGCAATTAATTTTTTTTTAAATTTCCAAGTTTTGTCAACTGAAAGATGACTGTAATATATCTCTTTTGGAAAGGAGAAAAGCTAGAAATATTAAATTTGTATGCAAAGCCATTACCAATAATAGTACTTTTTTATAACACCAGGTGGGTCAGCAATATAAGATGGCACTGAGAGTTGTGGGTCGTGTGAAAGTCTGAGTTCAAATCCTGCATATCTTACATATATAAATGCAGGTGTTAAGCCTGTACAATGTATTAAAAATATGCTTTCAAAACTTCATTTGAATTCTTGTCAATATGAAACTCATGAACATAATTATTTTTTCAGTGAAACTTATAAATGTGATATTTTGAAATTTCTCCCTTTTTTCATCTAACCAGTACTTACAATTTAGATTTTGTTGGTGAAAACTGTTTTGAATTTAATATTAATGAACTTTCAAAGGTCTTAAATATAAATATTATCTGATTTTTTTATTTTTTATTATCTCTTGATCCTTTTGTTTTATATATATATATATCTTTTTTATATGCAATCTGTATTTGACATTTGGCTGTAGATATGATTATTAAATAAAAAATGAATTATTATTATTATTAATAATATTATTAAATATAATACATAAAATAATTAATCTAATGTTATCCCTCATTTTTCTTTGTTTTTAATATATTTAAAACTTCCATTCCAATACACATTTTAAAAGCCAAGAAAAAGACAAAAAAAAAGATGAATGGGCTCCCAAATATAATTGATGCTGAGACAGCTATTTTCAATTGGCCAAACTCTTGTATATGTCTTCATCATTTGTTCAGTATTTATCAGTGTCAAATTAATACATCTTAAAACATCCTTTTAGACAAAAACATTAAATATTCTTACTAATCATTTACTAGGCTAAAAATTGAGGTTAAAATTCATATCTGGGCTTATATAATAACCTCTACACTATTAAATGATTAATAATAATTAATATATTTGTCTGAAAACATATGTCAAAGATGTGAGAACAAGAATTTTAATCCTTATAGATTAAATTATAGTAATTTGATGTTAATAAATACTGAACAAATAACGAAGATATGTATAAGAGATTATGGATTGAGTTAATTAAAGAATGATAGTTCAGCATGAAATACATTTTGGGAATTTATTTACTTTTTGTAATTATACAATGAATGGAAATTTAAGTATATCTAATATATAGAAAAAAATAAAAAACAGAATAATATAAAAATTAAACATTAGAATTCTATAATCAAATCATCTTTTTTTTCTTTTTTATATGTCAAAGCATTGACTGGGAAGCAAACTCAGACCAGCTGCTTGGAAGGCAGCTATGCTAACCGCGTTAGGCCACCAACGCTTGACTAATCAAATCATCTTTGATGATAATTAGCTAGCTTTTACCACAACATTAATATAGTTTATTGTAGAGTCTCAAAAGATGTTTCATTAATTAAGCTGTATTCCCCCCATTTATGTTTCCAATATGTATGCCTTTGTAGCAAAATACATATCTACTTTTACAATCAATTATCTCTTCACCATTTCTTTTAACTTCATAAAGTCTAACAACATCCTTTTAAATATTAAATGAATTGGAAAAAAATCTACGATTAAATGGCATGTTGGACTTTGTGAACTAAAAAGAAAAGATGAAGAGATAATTGATTTAATAAGTGAATGTCATTTATTGTAGAACAACAAATATTGCTTCATACAAATGGAGTGGAATTTAGTACAAATAAAAAGAGAACGAACAACTTTGTGGAGATTGGTGATAAATTAGACGGATTGGCAAGATAAGTTATTCAACTTAACAAATGGTACTAAATGCATATACTTCAGATTTGTGCCTCAACAAATTCTCATTGTGATGAAGTTGATTTTTATATGGATATACAAAATAGTTTTGATCAGAGCAACATTTTAACAATTGTTATGAGAGATATTAGTGACAAAATTGGTAAATATCTGAAAAATGAAAATGTTGTGAATAAATTTGATTACGGAAGAACACAGACTTGTCAAATTCACAGGAAAATAAAAACTGTTTATTAAGAATTCTTTCCTTCAGGAAAATGCTAAATGGAAATGGACATAGAAGCATCCAAATGAAGGTACAGCAGAATTGGTTTATATTTTGTCTACCAGAAAATATATTTTTAAGATTGTAATGTTCTTAATAGGTTCAATACAGGAAATGATCATCAATGAGTAAGAATAAAATACCTATTAATGTAAAACTAGAGAGAGAAAAAATATTTTTTGAAAAACAATATTAATAATTGATATTTCTAACTTTCTGAATACTCCAATGAAATTAGAATTTTTAAATTATTTCATAATAACAACAAATTTTGAAAATGGTTCAGATTTGAATGGAATCAATAAGAAGATGACTGATGTTAATTAATAACTACAACAAAGCACAAAAAAGAAACAGCTTACTAATAATTTTTTTTTACTGAGAAAAGACAGTGTATAAAGAAAAGTAGGAATAAGAAAAAATATATAAAAATGATTCATTAAGAAGAATTTAATAACTAAAGATTAGTAAAATGGTATAAAAAAGAGTTAATGACAATATAAAAAATATATAATAATTGGCAAGGGAAGCTATAGAAGAGAAACAAGAGTGTAAAACAATATCTTAGTCTTGAAAGGAAAATTATTTCACCAATAAGAAGAGAAGATAGAACTATTATTAAAAATAAGAGATGACATCATAAAATGTATTGAAAAGTTTTATAAAAAATTATTAAGAATAAGAAACCAAAGTATTCCCTATAGTTTTCTGAATTGCCCAGCAATTTAAATGAACTGAGGCATGTAATTAGATCTATAAAGAAGGTAAATGCTTCATGAAATGATGGAATTATAACTGATATCTTAAAAAAATAGGTGAAGAAATAGAAAAATTATTGGCAAAGATA
The DNA here is from genome assembly GCA_028023455.1 of Epiperipatus broadwayi. NCBI lineage: Eukaryota > Metazoa > Onychophora > Udeonychophora > Euonychophora > Peripatidae > Epiperipatus > Epiperipatus broadwayi. Next base: position 472,306 of record JAQFVV010012678.1, on the reverse strand, counting down.
TACAACAAATGTATAAATGATAAAGATGTACCAGATGATTAGAAAAATGCAGTAGTAATATTGATATTTTAAAAATATGATTAAAAAAACCTTAGAAATTACAGACCTACTAGACTTCTATCAGATGTGTACAAAATCTTTTTCAAAGTAATTACAACTAATCTACAATAAACTTTGAATTTTAAAAACAAAAAAAAAAGAAATCTAGATTTAAAAGTCATTTTAGCATAATGAATCGCATCCAAATATTGAAAGAAGCCATAGAAAAGGCCAATGAATATGATTTGCCATTATGTATTGGATTTATAGATTATGAAAATGCATTTGATTCTATAAGCACTTCTACAATGATTACATTGGATCAACAAAATATAGATCCAGAAAATGGTCATATTTTGAATATTAAAGCATAACAGCAATGCTAAGATTACATAGTGGTATCGAAAAGATTAACATTGAAAAGGGTATACAATGGGTGATTTTATAGCTTTTCATAAGAGTTTTACAAGAAGTATTTTGTGGATTAAATTGGAAAGTTAAGGGAGTAAAAGAAATGGAGATTATTTAAGTCACCTAAATTTTTGCAGATGATGTGAATGTTTTTTCAAATAATGCTTCAGAGCTTCAGGAAATGTTACAAGAATGAAAATAAGAATATAGGATTAAAGATGAATTCTAAAAAAACTAAAGGGATGTTCAATGAATTTTTTCAGAAAAAAATAAATATTAATAATTATTAATTAGAAGAAGTTAGCAACTACACATATTTTGGTAAAATTATTAATACATATAAAAGTATAATGGACAAAATTAATTATAGTACTAAACTTGGATGAAGTGCTTTTGGTAGAAATAACTTAATATTAAAAAAATGCTTATTTTTAAAAAGGAAGATATTTAATATATGTGTTTTATCAATTTCTATGTGTGGATCTGAGACTTGGACACTTAACAGAAATATAATACAGAGGCCTCAGATCACTTAATGAAGTATGGATGATGTATGTTAAGAGTAACTAGAAAGGATTGAAAGCAAATACATGAATGAGAGAACATAAAGATATTACTGATATCATTAAAAGAATTAAGAGACTGAAATGGAGCTGGGATGAATGTATTTCTAGAAGAAATGATAATAGATGGACAGCTGAAATCTTAACCTGGATCCAAAAGATTGTAAAAGACATAAAAATAGACCAAATGTGATGTGAATGTAATAAGAAAATTTGCTGGTGTGATGTGGAGAAGAGTGGCTGCAGATCAGAGAAAATATATTAACTTGGAAAGATCTTCATTGTGCAGTGATCAATAATATTTGAAAATGATAATTCTTTTAGAAAGCTCAACTATTAATAAACATCATTAAAAATCTGTAGGGGTTTCAACCAAGTGATAGATTCACTGGCAGCTTTATGAAATCTTTTACATTTGTCATTGGAATCAAATTTGACAATCAGTATAGTTCATGGTTTGTACTTGATTTTATCTGTATATGTTAGTGGCTGTTAAATTTTATTTATGAAGCAAGATAAGTGTAAAATCACAACGGTTCTGAATTTGTTGGTGAGACTACAATAATATCTAGGAAGATTAAATGCAACTATTACTAATTATTATTTCTTACTTTATTATACTATTATTGGCATTATAATAATGTAATCCTACAGTCAGGGAAAGTTCAGCATCTTAAAAGATATCATTTCTGTTATGATTTCAAGGAAAAAAATAAAATTATATTAAAAACTCAAATAAACTACCAGATCTTTGTTTTTATCATAATTTTTTATTCATATATATTATCTAGGTTGGGATGGTTGTTTATGGTTAATATATTAATAGACTATTGAGTATTTATTAATATGTTATTATTTTAGTTAGTGTTGATAATTATGTTTTTATTATATACTGATTGGTTACACCAATAAATACTATAATGACTTTAAATCTTTACAACAGCCGTTGTACATAATCAATAGCTTATGCAATACATTCTGCTTTCTGTAGTTCATTATCAAATATAACTTTTGTGAGATTTAATATCTAACATACAGGCTATATATATATACCTGTGCAAACAATGTAATATATAGGGTATTTTGAGCTCAGACTTTTACATGACTTTCAACTCTCCACACTATCTCATACCACCAATATCCTTGACCACATATAAGTCTAAAAGATAAATAATCACCAATATACATATTTTGTGCTAAACCAGGACTCATCAGTTGATCCAGATTATCATCTCTACACATATATACAGATTTATATTAAGATAGAGAATCTTCATACTTTAATGGACAGGCTTCAATCCACTCCACCCTCCAACTCTTCAGCTGTCCATCCTATTGAAAATCTGATGATGGATCGCTCAAAGCCCACACTGCTGCCAACAAGAGTAATTTCAGAGGTGTATCTATTGTATAACAAAAATTTGCAGACTATAAACCAATTAAGTGGAAATATGCCACTAAATGTATTTAAAAGACTTCCCAAGTGTAAAAGTATAAATACTGTTTATTTTCCTTTATAGAATTTCTTAGTTATAATATATATATATATATTTATTATTTGTCAAATTGTATTCTAAGTTATGACAATAATTGTAAAAATTTCAAAATCATAGAAAATATTAATGATATGAAACAATTTCAGAATAAGATAAGCAGTTTTTTTTTCAAATGAGATAATGTAATTATAGGGAATTTAAATAGAGACTTTCACGCTCCCTTTAGCTATCCACTCTATCACATACAACCAATACACATGAAAGAGATAAATGATCTCCAATATAAGTATCAATGTTGACAAATGTTCTGAATTGTCATTTACAAGAACCACTTTTGAGATAATAGCTAATTACAGGATTAATAATAATATAATTAAATTATAGAATAATTATAAAACCTAGAAATAATTTTTAAAAGTAATAGTTTATTTTTTGATCAAGTCAACAAAGCAAAATGATTAAGTGAAAATCTTTGAACTGTATTTGTAAATATGTATTACTTTTTCAAAGTTATTAAAATAAAACTATGTCAGTTTTTGGAAGTCTCAGTGTTATGTTTTGAATTTAAAATATGGAATTCAAAACATAAATACATAAGAAATTTAGAATCTCTGTATAATAGAATCCTACATGGCTTAAGCAAACAAGAATTATAAATTAATGCTATTATTCAAATAATGATTATCAGAAACATAAGTTATTTTTTCAATTTTTATAAAAAATGGTTTATTTTAGGTAGGTATTTATTTAAAATTACATTATTTCGAGGAATTAGGATACAAGAGAAGTTCCCATTATGCAAGCATATAAAAGCACAGACTATTGAATAAATTATAGATTGGTATGTTCCAAGATTAAAACAATAGTTGCATTAAAAATAGATATTCCAATCATAAAGAAAATTGATGTTTATTTTTTAGAATAATCTACCATATATACTCTTCAGAATTGTCGTATTCCTGTAACATGGAATTCTCTTAAAAAGTGTGTCATAAATGCAAGTAAATTTCTTCTTGGATTAACTTAAAAGAAGAATCATGATTAGTTTTCTGATAATCATCTTATTAGTACTAATTTAATTAAATGAAAACATGGTATTTTCTGGTTGGAAAAATAATAGATTAAATATGGAATTTCATAATAAATATAAGGATTTGAAAAAGTTCAGTGACTGACAAAAAGGCTTAAAAATGACTGATAGATTAAAACTGCAAAGAAGATACAGTCACCGATCATGGTCACATACATTATTTTATGATAACATTGAAAGCAACATATGGATTGGAAAAATGGTATCACAGTCTTATTATATACAGCAATGGCATTCTCTTATATAATGACAACGATATTTTGAACAGGTGAAAGAAGCATTTTGATCCTCTTTTAAATAATAATAGAAGAATTGGGATGACAACTTTTAATAATATATTTATTTTATCTAATTTTGATTTGGACAAAGATATCTAACTTAGTGGAGTCAAAATAGCTCTTTGTAATCTTAAAAATGAAAACGTTGCAGGTTCTAATAAAATATTTGGAGAAGTTTTAAAATATGGTGATAATATGTTAGCTTCAAAAATATTAGAATTTTTTAGGAGTATCGGGACCCATAAATTTGTGCCACCTAATCTTAAGAATGCTTTTATTGTTACAATTTATAAATGTAAAGGGAATAGATAAGATTGTAGTAATTATTGTGGAATATCATTATTATTTACTATAGTAAAGGTACTTTTAAGAATTTTATTGAATAGATTGATTCCAGTTATAAATAAATGAGAGAGATTTTAGAGAATCAAGAAGCACTAAGAAATTGTAATAAAAATGTCAAGAACAAAGAAGCTTTTTATATATTGCTTTTATTGATTTAATCAAGGCATTTGATTCAGTTAATAGGATAGGTCTATGGCATTGTTTGAAATTAGTTGGTTGTCTACCAAAATTTCTTTATATTGTACAGATTCTACATGATGAGATAAAAGAAAATATTATTATTACAGGTAGAAATTCTAAGGCATTTGAAATAAAAACTGGTGTTAAACAAGATTGCATAATTTCACTAACTTTGTTTCAATTTCAGTGGTCTTTGAATTGTTTATAGGTGGCTTAATCAAACAGGAATCAAATAAGATACAGATTTTATGATGGAAATTTTAATTTGAATTGATTCAAAGTGAAAACAAGACTTTCTTCTTGAATTTTGATTTACAGTAAGCTGATGATTGTGCTGTTTTTGCCAGTTCAAAGGATGATTCTCAGAATGTTCTTAATATTTTGAAAGCAAACCTGTAAAGTCTTTAGTTTGTTAATTAATGAGTTTATGAACCATTGATCAAAGAAAAATCTTCAGAAACTTTTAGCTTGAATGGTTATCAACTTGAGAATGTAAATTTGTTCAAATGTTTTTGCCGTGTATTAACAAAATCTTTACTCCGTGTTATTATTTATAATACCATAATGCTTTATTTAAACACAAACTTCTACAGTACACTCTACTTTTAAAACTAATTAAACTACAAAAATATATACATGAAAAAGTCTTTTTATTTGCTGTGTGTCGAAAAGTTCACACCTTTACGGATTTATCTGTTCATTGGTTCAATTATCTCATTATTTCAATTCGTCTGTTCTCCTGCATTTCTACCAATCAAATTGTACTCCTAATTTCTCTGTGGTCGGGCTTGTTATCAATTTCTCTAAACGTAATCCTTTGTCTTCTATAATCCGTTTTATATTCCGCCATTTTAACAAACAAAATATATGTTGTAATTTCACTTCTGAAATATTTCTTTTTCTTTTATCAAACACTTCACTTCCTCCCCTCATTTCAGAAGTCGAAATATTTCCATTACACATAGTCTTTGAATCGTTCGGGTAATCGTCTATTTCTTGTAGGCCTGGGTGACTTATTCTTGTATTGTTCGTGTTTGTCTTCACAATTTGTTTCTATCGCAATTTGTCTCTCTTCTTCCTCTTTCCCTGTACTATTAATTCCACTCTCCTTAGTGTCAAACTTCTTATCCTCGCTTGGTATCCAATCCCATTCATCTGACATTCTTTTTCGCATGTGGTTTATGTGTCTTCTATATATTCTTTCATTTGGACCATTTATTTCATATATCTTGTTTGACATCCGTTGTTTAATTGTTCCCTGAATCCATGTCTTCCTTAATATGTCTCTGAACCAGACTGGTTCTTGATTCCTAAATTCTTTATCCATTTCGTCATGTTGTATTATATTGCTCTCCTTTGGATATAATGCAGTTAATTTTGTTCTCAATTTCCGTCCGCATAGTATTTCTGCTGGTGATTTACCCGTTGCTGTTGATGGTGTTGTGTTGCGTCATCATGAACATTTGTAGCGTTTCTTGTATATTTTTTGTTCCAGTTTTCCTCAAATTTTGTTTCACTTGTTGTACTGCATTCTCCGCTAGCCCGTTTGATTGAGGATGATATGGTGGTGACCACACTTGTTGAATATCATGTTCTTCACAAAATTGTTGCATTTCTGTTCCAGTGAATGCAGCACCGTTGTCTGATACTAATACCTCCGGGTATCCATGAATCGCAAAAATATTTTTAAGGCATTTGATTGCTTCATTCGCCGTCGTGTCTCGTACTTTATGTGCTTCTATCCATCTGGATTGTGCGTCTACAAGTATCAACAACATTTTCCCATCCACTGGTCCAGCGTGATCTATGTGTACTCTCTCCCATGGTTTCTTTGCTGGCTGCCATGATGTCAGGTTCTTTTATGGCATTGCAGCATATGTTTGGCATTTCTTTATATAGTGTTCGATGTCTTCATTTATTTTTGGCCACCACACGTAACTACGAGCTAGAGCTTTAGCACGCACAATTCCTGGATGTCCTTCATGTAGTAATTTTAGTACTGCTTGTCTTCCTGCTGTTGGTATTAGCACTCTATCGCCCATTACAATACATCCCTTACATATTGATAACTGTTGTCTATTTGACCAAATCCCATTTGCTACGTAACTTGGTTTAGTTTCTGGCCATTCATTTCTAATCCATTTTATTAATTTTTTATATCCCTTGTCTTCTCTCATCCACATTTCCACAGTTTTACTATTTAATTTGTTTGATTTCATCGCATCAATGTAATTAATTTCTAATTCTTCCTTTCCTGTTTCATCTATATCGGGCAATCTTGATAGAGCATCGGCATGAGCTATTTCCTTCCCTGGTTTATAAATCAGCACGTAGTCATATGCAGCCAGTATGTTCCGCCATCTTAACATGCGTGGGCTTATATGTTCTGGAGCCTGTCGGTCATTCCCTAATATCGCTAGGAGGGGTTTATGATCTGTGATGATTTGAAAAGGTCTACCGAAAACAAACTGATGATATTTTCTTAGTGCAAAAATAATTGCCAAAGCCTCTTTGTCTATCTGACTATAATTTCGTTCTGCCTTCGATAATGTCCTTGATGCGTATGCAATCGGTCGTTCGCCGTTTTCCATTGGGTGTGCCAAAACCGCTCCCACACCTATTTCAGACGCGTCCGTCGTAATTCTTACTTCTAACGCGTTATCAAAATGTGTCAACAGTGTATCTGCAGAAAGTAGTTCTTTTGTTTTTTCAAACGCTTCTTCATGTATTTGCGTCCATTCCCATTTTTGTCCTTTTCTTAACAACTGATATAATGGATTTGCTATCATTGCTTTGCTTTTTAAAAAATTTTCAAAAAAATTAATAAGCCCTAAAAAGGCTTGCAATTGTTTGACATTCTTGGGTCTCTGTGCATTTTTTACCGCTCGCACTTTATCTTTTATCGGTCTTTTCCCATTGTTAGAAATCACGTGTCCTAAAAATTCTAGTTCTTGCGTTTTCCATAAGCATTTTTCTTTGTTCAGTTTGATCCCTGCATCTTTTAATTTATTACATACTTTAGTCAATCGTTTACGTAGTTCACTTTCTGTTGTGGCTGTGATCAGAATATCATCATAGTATGGCGTCACTCCCTGTATTCCATGTAATAATGTGCTGAGTTTTGCCTGAAAAATATTAGGTGCTGTTGTCACTCCGAACGGTAGCCTATTGCATTGAAAAAGACCAAAAGGCATGGTTAGTGTTAACATTTGAGCTGTTCTATTCGTTACCTTAATTTGATGGTAGGCGGTGTTTAAATCTAACTTTGCAAAAAAAAAAATTTCATTTGCTAAACCGGCTAACAGTTCGCGAACGTTTGGAACTGGATACGCCCCTTTGGATAAAAATTTGTTTACCGTTACTCGGTAATCCCCACAAATTCTAACTTGTCCATTTGGCTTTGTCACTATTACAATCGGTGTGGCCCATTGAGCGTCTTCTACCGGTGTCAAAACTCCTTCGCTTACTAATTTCTGAATTTTTTGTTTTACTTTTTCATGTTGTGCAAACGGAATCTTTCGGGGTTTGCACACAATTGGTCGGGCATTTTTACTTAATTCTATGTCTACTGGGTCTGATTTGAAAACTCCTACTTGTTCTGAAAAAAGTTCCGGATACGCTGTAATGTATTCCTGTTCGAACGACATGTTTTTTATGATTGTTACAGTAATTCCTAGTTGTTCGAAACATTCTCTTCCTATTATCAGGGCTATGCTTCCTTTTACTATATAAATAGGTAGGTTTAATATTTCTTCTTTGTACCTAATTGGAATCTGGGTTTTTCCTTTTATTATTACTGCGTTTCCGCTGACGTCTTTGACTCTAATATTCGTTTTCTGTATTATGCATCTTTTATGACCTTTGGTAATATCGTTCCATTTTTCTTCTGATAAGAGTGATATTGCCGAACCACTGTCGATCTCCATTTCTATATCTTTTCCATATATATTCAGTGTTATCATGTATTGTTTTTGGATTTGTGCGCACACATTTTTTTTTACTTCATATTCCGTATGTTGTTTATCTTGAGTTTTTGGATTTCTGCAGACTGATATTAGATGTCCTTTCCTTCCACAATTATAACAGGTATATGAACGCCATTTGCAGTTTTTCGATATGTGTCCTTGTTTTCCACAACAGAAACACTTTATTTGTTTTCCTCGGTCATTCCATTCTTTCGTATTTGTACTCTGTTTTTTCCCTTCTGTTTTATGTATTTCCCACGACTGTTCATCATTTATCTTGCCTCTGAAACACATTGCTTGTTCAATTACGAGCTCGTACGCTATCCCTTTCCGTATTGCTATGTCGTAGGTCAAATCTGGTTCCATTAACAAATTTTGCCGTAGCCGGTCTTCATTCATTCCCCATAACAACTGATCCAGTAGGGCTTGTTCTGCGAACTCTCCGTATTGGCAATCTCTTACTAATTGTCTCAAAATTATATCGAAATCTCTTATGTTTTCACCTCTCTGTTGTCTTCTATTCCGCAAAGTTAATCGAGCCATGAACTTCGATGGTTGTGGGCTAAAATAATTGGATAACTTGTTTATAATATTTTCGTATTCTGTTTCATCCGTTGTTGGCCCATTCATTAGTTTATGTATCACTTCAATTACTTTTCGTCCCGCGAGGCATAAAAGAGCTGCTACTTTTTTATTATTCTCCGTAATGTTATTTAATTTAAAAAAATTTTCGAGTTGAGTGACGTATAACGGCCATTCACCTGCATTTCCGACGTCGAACTCCGAGATGCTTCCTTGTCCTAAAGACATTTTAACTTGTCCGTCCGTAGGTTCAACTTTTCACGGCGACTGCGCCAAGGTTTGCCGTGTATTAACAAAATCTTTACTCCGTGTTATTATTTATAATACCATAATGCTTTATTTAAACACAAACTTCTACAGTACACTCTACTTTTAAAACTAATTAAACTACAAAAATATATACATGAAAAAGTCTTTTTATTTGCTGTGTGTCGAAAAGTTCACACCTTTACGGATTTATCTGTTCATTGGTTCAATTATCTCATTATTTCAATTCGTCTGTTCTCCTGCATTTCTACCAATCAAATTGTACTCCTAATTTCTCTGTGGTCGGGCTTGTTATCAATTTCTCTAAACGTAATCCTTTGTCTTCTATAATCCGTTTTATATTCCGCCATTTTAACAAACAAAATATATGTTGTAATTTCACTTCTGAAATATTTCTTTTTCTTTTATCAAACACTTCAGTTTTTGTAAAGTGAACTTAGATGTTGAGGTACAACACAGGCTCTAATGTATGTTAACAAGTTTAAACAGAGAGTATTTTATTACAGGAAAATAACTACTGCAACTAAGTTATATATATATTTATTTATATATAGTGTTGTTATTTCACCTAATTTATTGTATGAAAGTGAAAGTTGGACACCTTATTGATGCAACGTAAAGGCATTAGAGAAACTTCCTTTAACGATGCTCCATAAAATTTTAAAAATACAATCGCAAGATCGTAAAACCAATCAATATGTTCTACAGCTTTCTATGTGATACTACTAAGTCCACTATTGTAAAATCACACCTCCGTTGGATTGGAATATAAAATAAATGAATAATTGGAAGACTTTCTAAAACAATATTTAATAATGAATGTAAGCATAGTTTTCATAGCAGAAATCTATGGTATAAGGATTATCTCAAAAACATTTTTAAAAAATGTAATATCAATTATTTTCATTAAGATATGACAGAGAATAAAATACATTGCAGTATTTCAGAAAAATAAGTTTTCTGCTAAAGAAATTTAAATATTTGTTGTAATATTTTGCGGGCACAGATCTGCACTCCTCACTCCTCCCTCAGGGGACTGGGGACAGTCACTAGGGATCTGGTCTATGGTACAGGCCATTGACAATTGTTGCATTACCTGAAAACCTGCTGGAAGGGTATCTGGTCAAAGTTTCTGCATCATTTTCCTTTCTGATGGACTGCTGCGCCTCCTTGATGGGTTGGTTTTGGACGGTGCAGATCTGTGCTCATTATTAATTATGTTTTCCCAAGTTGGCTTTTCAATTTTGTCCAGGTAGACGGTGCCTGCACATTTGGACTGTTAAATTGGGAAACAGAGGTATCTAGAATGGTCTTTGCATGGCTTGGCTGTGGGTAGAGGGTTTGTTGTCCTGTGGACTTGGGCCTTGGACCTTGTTGCATGTTGTGGTAGTTGATGCAATGCTTGACATGTCCACCTATTCAGCTGAAGCTTGAGTCTTCACCTCAGGGTCCCGGAGGTAAGATTATTGGGCTATGGATAACTTTTCGGTGGTTGGGCCATGTGGACCCATGGACAGATACACCTTGGGCAAGATTATAGTAACCCTTTTGTGAACATAATTGTAGTCTGGAGTATTGTCCTTATGTAAACAAGATTAATAAATTGTTTTGGTTTTTTGTACATTAAATGCTTTGCAATCACACCAGGTAATTAGACCCGGAAGACTTTTATGTCATCTTTAACAATAAAGGTTGCTTTGAAAGAAATTAAAATAGTCCATCCTAAAATATTTAAACAGAAAAATGGACCAGTATATTCTATATCAGATTTATTTGTGGTTTACCGATTAGTTTGCATAGTTTATTGCAAAATTCATTTTTAGAGTGCCCCCCCCCCCCTCCGGTATTTCTTTTTTTTTTCCTTTTTTTTTTTTTGGAGTTGGAATGGCCATACTTGTTTATAAGACTGTTTATTATTATTATTCAGTCAAAATTAATATAGGCTACAAAAAATATATATTAGGAAAGACACAATATATATAAAAGATAATTTTAAGAAAAATAATAAAAACGTTTTATTAAATAAAGACTGTTAAAAAAAATTAACAGCTTGCCTATTAGAATTGATCTTTTTAATGTGGATAAAATTGAATTTATTAAATATCATTAAACAAAAAATTGAATATCTTTTAAATTGGTTTTAAATGACCTGTGTGCTACTATACTTTAGATACTATACAAATTTAGATTCCAATTAATAATTTTATATTTATAGTTTATTGGGTAAGTGAAAAGAGCTGTAATAATTGAATAAATGATTATCTCATTATACATTGTATATTTTACATTTTTAATTTTTTTTTGTAAATACTTGTTTATATATTACATAGTAGAATCTTATATATCTAATTAAAATTTGTTTTAATAAACATGTCAGTCATTTTCTATACTCTGAAGTGTAATTATAAGGGATTTGAACACAGACTTTCAAGCTCCCTTCAACTATTCACTCTATCTCATACAACCGATACCCATGACCACAAACATATGAAAAAGATAAATGATCTCCAATATAAGCATTTTGTGCTGAACAAGCACTCATCAGTTGGTCCAGATCATCATCTCCCACACATACATAAACAATGTTCCGTTTATATTACAATAGAAAACCTTCAAATTATAACTGAAGAGTTGTAGGGTGGAATAGACTGAAACCTGTCCATTAAAATTTGAAGATTTTCTATCTTAATATACACCAAGTACTTATTATATATGTGTGTGGGAGATTATGATCTGGACCAACTGATGAGTGCTGGTTTAGCACAAAATATGTATATTGGAGATCGTTATCTTTTTCACATGTGTGTGGTCATGTGTATCGGTTGTATGAGATAAAGTGGATAGCTAAAGGGGAGCTTGCGAATCTGTGTTCAAATCCCCTATAATTACATCTAAACTACAAAAATATATATTATACTTGTATAGAAATATTCTGAAGTACAGTAAATAAGAAAATATTCGTTTTTCCAAAATATAATTTTCTAAATGATAAATGTATAAACATTATGTTATACATAGTAATACAATATCCTAGGTGAGACTTTTCAAATTACTTTTTTGGTGAAAATAGATTATTTCATTAATTCAAGTTAGTAAAAAAACATCAAATTTCCTGAAATTAGCGTCCTTAACATTCTTCAAAATTCTCAAACCTAGTAAATATTTACTTATATAAAAAATTATTCTTTGATTGGAATTTATCCAGAATAAAAACTTGTTCCTAATTTAATATTTTAAATACCAGAAATGTTTGTAATAAAAATATTTACGATCTAATATTAGTTTCTCAAAGTAAAATCTAAATGATAATCATAAAACAATGAATAACTTCCTATTGTTTCACTATCTATAATAACCTTGAAAAATCAGTGATTACTAGATAGTAATGCATTTAAATCTCAATTACTAGACCCATTTCTATTATCTTTATCACTGAGATTTAGAATTCTAATCTGGAAATAATGCAGTCGTATAGCTAGCAATCACCTTTAACTGGATTTTATTATTCAAACTACAAGTCTGGAAATTTCAAAACTTACCTAAGGTTCCAGTCCTAAATAGTTATTTATATCTGACTCTGGGTCAAAAACTCAATGTTTTAATTATTTAAGCTTATTATAGATGGCAAAAGAGTAGGAAATTGCTCTTGTTTTATCATATATTGTATAAGCTAAAAAAAAACAATGATTTGATTCTATCATTGTATCAAGATAAAAACATTTCTTCAGTTTAGTACCATTTATGATAAATTAATAGGAAAAATGTTAATACTTCTAATAGTGGTAACTAATATTGTTGAAGCTCTCAATAAAATAATCATATCTTTTTATAAACCAAGATTCCTATAATGCTATCAATTTTTACATCCAGAAAAAGTAAATTTTATTTAGTCTTGAATTTCTATGAGTTTATGCTTCTAACTACAATGATACATCTTGTCATTATTGTTATATAAGGAATAAACTCTCAGTATCTTACCTTTTACCATGATGATGGTAGCAGAAAGAAGTTTGTTATTAACTAAAAGAAGATCCTGAGCAAGGCAAATTCCTAATATTCAGTCCATATATTTTTGTCATTGCAGTTATTATTATGTGATTATTCATGTGGTAAATGAACATAGATGTGATGCTCATGAATATGCATCAAACAATGTGGTCAATTTATTGGCTTTTTACTTCTGATTTTAAAATCATGCACACCATGATCTTTTTTTTCAATTGCTTGATAGTTCTTAACTGAAACATCACTTAACTTTACTTGAAGGCATGATAAATGTATGAGCATGATCTTTTTTAGAGCAATTACCATCATAACAGACAAAACTAAATTATGGCCCTTATTTCCAAGAAATTGTAAAGTCACCAACTAAGGCAGCAGTTGACAGCCAAAGACAAGCTAGGAATCCCTTGATTGTGGACCTAAGCTGCCATTCAATAATGACCTTTTATTTAGCTATCTACAACTACAGATCACTTTCAAGTAAAGGTTGATTACATGAATTAGAAGATACTAAATGGGGCATTTGTTTGCCTTTGTGAAATTAGAAAAAAAGTAGAAATAATTGATTTGACAAATGGACAATGTATTCACTAGGGAAATACAAGTACTGAAAGTATAAATGGAGTGGGATTCATTATAAATAAAAAGTGGAAGTGTAACATTGTGAAGAATGATAGTTTTTCAAAAAGGGTGACAATATTAGTTTTTCAACTTAATAGAAGATACCAAATGCAGCTAAATCAAGTTTATGTTTTAAGAAGTTGTCTTTGTGATGAAGAAGTAGAGGATTTTTTAATATAAATATACAAAATTATAATAAGAATTAGAAAATGATTGAAAGTACTATGGATAAATTTGGTTATAGTAACAGAAATGAGAAAGGACATAATCTGTAGATTTTATAAAAAAGAAAATGTATATTATGAATTGTTTCTTTAAGAAAAATATTAAATAGAAATTTGACTAAAGTTAAATATATATTTCAGGAATGTAATGTTTTTAATAGGTTCAATACAATAAGATATTAATTAATGAGATACATGATACCCAATACATGTCAATATAAAACTAGAAAGACAAAAATTAATACAAATGATATTATTATTAGTTGATATATCACACCTTCAAAAACACTCCATAAATTTAAATTAGAATTTGCTAATTGTTTTAAAATATTGATAGATTTTGAAGATATCTCTCAAACTTAATTGAGATTAATAAAAAGATAATTGATATTCTATTAAGAAGAACAACAAAGATAAGTGGTACAAAAAGTAGCCATTCATCAGTAAATTTGCAACTGAGAATATATATATGAAGAAAAAAAGCAATACGAAAATATATAAAAAGATTCATTAAGATTAGAATATTTAAAGCTCTATAAAGTACAAAAAAGTTAATAATGATATTAAAAAAACTAAGATAAGAGAAAAGTTATTTCAATAATTGAGAGGAAAAGATGATATTATTACTAAAAGAAATGTGGGCCATTATGAAATACATAGAAGAATTCTACAAATAATTATATAATATTTAAATACAAGTATATTGTCTATATTGAATTTAATGTAATTAGAAGGGATTTGAATTCAGACTTTCAAGCTTCCTACATCTACTCCCTCCATTCTATACAACTCATACATATGACTACATACATTTGAGAAAGATAAAAGATCTCCAATATATATATATTATAATGATCCAAATGAAAGTGGAGATCGAATCTAACCGCATCTATGATATCTGCACTACAGGGGCGCCATCTAGGCATTTGAGCCTAGAAAAATTTATAAAGTAGGCAGATACGCGCTGTTAAGATACCACTTTATTTAAATATTCAGATCGTTAGCCCATTGTCACTAGCTCAGTGGAGACGCAGAGATAAAAAATAACTTGTTTAACTTGTATATATAAAAAAATAAAAGCCACTGCCAGTAAATAACAAACAAACATTTATTTACACACATATAAATTTTGAATCATTTAAATTTTGAGGAATAAATTTAACATTTTAGATTTTTATATTAACTTTTAATTTTACATTTAAATAGATTGCAATGAGTTTAATATTTTATTTAGAGGGTCGAGTATGAATAGACTACATAGATCTGCATTTGAAAAGAAAATATTCTTTCCCTTATTTAACCTTAGGCCAAAAGTTCGCAGTCAAACCGGCATCAATCCATCTGATACATTTATGTATTCAATGTAGCATCAAAATACAACAGTACATATATACTATACTGTCAGGAATGGACATCTGAACAGTATAGTTAGAGAAGACATTGACTCTTGACCAATACAGGAATGTTACATCTGTATGGCAAGAAGAACAATAAAATAAAAACTCCATAGGAAGGGACCGCGGTTTACAATCCCATCCATAGGCAAAGGGTTGGTGTGGTGTATACAGTGATTCTGCACGTAGCGAAACTCATACTACATCTACTAATTACACAAATATATCCAATCCATTGACCTAATTCAACTATGAAACGAATAACCTAAGATTACCCTCCCTTAATATAACTTTACAAACTATATAGCCATTCATGCCCGACTTAAATTTAACATTTAGATACATTCGCACAGATGAATTTTATAAAATTTGTTTTATAATGTTGAGTATAGATCGGCTGCATAGATTCCACAGTTAAAAACATTCCAAAATAAAACATAACTGATCAAAATACAAAGTCATCGATAACATCAATTGCAGAGGGAATACAAGAAACCCAATAGCATTCATCATAAGATGTCGCAATGATATCAATGACCTATATATTCCAATCGAATATGAAACAGCAACATAATTAACTGCTAATGAATCTATGCAACGTCTATACCCAACTTAAATTTCAGGCATTTAAATAATTTATACAATAAGAAAAAAAATGGAAATGATTTTTATCAAACGCAAAACATATAAAATTAAACATTATTAATTGATCTGAAAACTTACAAAAGTCAGATAAAAGTCCTCAAAATTTAGGTTAGCTTGTTTATTAAACTTGTCAACTCTTGATGAAAGTTCTTAATTAATTTTATGATTTTAACAATTGTTCAGTTCATATAGCTTATGGAAGAAGAGTCCAGGTTCCTGTTTTTAATTCCCGCGACATCTCCATTGGAAGATCGATCTAATGTTCTGGAGATGGCATTAGCTGGTTCATGGTATCACAGTCTTTTCATTTTTTAAATAAGCGAGAGAGAATGACAAGTGCGTCTTACCATTCTTCTCACCAAATCAAGTTGGAAAACTGTCAGGAAAACTGTATTTCTCTTTTTATAGTATCCACACAGATTCAACCAACAAAACGTCACTAATCCATCATTTTCATTAGGGTCCGGGCTGAGGCTTGGTGCTTCCATTGGTCAAGCTAATTTTTTTTTATTCTCTTATCTAATTTTCATCTGACTTTTTAATTACACAAGAGCCCCAAGGCTAGCTTGCTTTTCAATTAATAAACAATCATTTCCATTTACAGATTACAGGAATTAATTAATACCTGTTTTTATTTTTACTTAAGTTATTTCTTTATTAAAATATTTTTATATTTAAATCTTGTATTTTTTTATAAAAAAGTACGTTCAAATACTTTTTTTTTATTTATAAAAAAAAAAAATATTTTTAAAGTTTTGCATCTGTGCGAATATATATATACGTTTAACAAACATTTTAATTTTAGCGTTTAGTATTTTTTTTAATACATTTTTATTTGTGAACTTAAAAGTTTTTATTTCAATTTAATGTAATGGCATATTTATATATCGTTACAATATATATATATTCAGTGCTGAACCAGAACTCATCAGTTGGTCCAGATCATTATTTCACCGCCACCCCCATATATATATAATCAGTGCTCAGTTTATATTAAGATAGCAAATCTTCAAACATTAATGGATGGGCTTCAATTTTCTCCACCCTCCAATTCTTCAGCCATCCATATCACTGAAAATCTGATGGTGGAATGCTCAAAACCTATATAGTAAAAAAAAATACAACAAAGTAACCACTACAATTCTTATTAATTGCCAGCAATTTTAGATGAAGAGATGACATGCAATTATTATGAAGTAAGGAAAGCTCTAGGAAGTAATAGAGATATCTTTAAAAAAAAAAAACAGATAAAAAAAATAGAAAATTATTGGAAAAGTTATATAAATTAAAAGATGTTACCAGGTGATTGGAAGAATGCAGTAGTGATATTGATATTTAAAAAAAGTGACAAAGATATTAGAATTACAGACATTAGTTTTTTATTAGTTTTATACAAAATATATACTAAGGTAATTACAACTCAACTATGGCAAACTTTGTATATATATATCAAGGAAAATAATAAGCTGGATTTAAAAGTGGGTTTAGAAAAGTAGTTCGCATTCAAATTTTCATATAAATTACAGAAAGAATCGGTTAATGTGAATTATGCTTTGAAATTATAGATTATGAAAAGGCATTTGATTCTATAAGCATTTCTATGGTGATTAAAGTTTTGGACTAGCAAGATAGAGATTCAGGATACTGTCCTATTCTGAAGAATATTTATAAAAATGCAACAGCAACAAGTGGATACATAATAATGCTAGGATTATAAACCTTGAGAAGATATATGACAGAGTAACCCCAGATCTCCAAAACTTTTACAATAGTTTTACAAAAAGTATTTTGTGGATTAAGATGAGAAACTAAAGGAAGAATAATACATGGAGATTATTTAAGTCACAGGAAATATTACTAAAATTATCAGACGAATAAAGTAAGACTAAAGATAAATACTAAAAAGACTTAAATATTGTTTAATGGAATTTGTCAGAAAAAGAAAATAAAGATTAATAATTGTCTATTAGAAGAACAGTTATAAATACTAGTTCTTACTTATGGATTTGATATTAAGACACTTTAAAAAAAAGAGCGATTCAGAGACTTTGACGATTTCTTGAAATATAGAAAGATGTTTGTTGGAAGTATCAAGAAAGGATTGAAACTATAATAGTTAGATGAGATAACAAACAAGTATCATTGCCATCATTAAAATAATTAAAAGACTGCCATGGACCTGGACTAGACATATTTTTAGGAGAAATAAATAATAGATGGACAATTAAAGTCTTAAATGAAATCTCAAGAGATTGTAAAAAATGTAATAAACTCGTATGTATATTTAAGTTCATAAATATAATTTTAAAAAACAGTATATATTTTCAAATTCTCATCTCAGAGAATCTTTCATATTAGCTCAATCATATCATATATATATTCTGTTAGCACCTATGCATGTGATATTATTGTAAATAATAAATTTATTTTTAAATAGAATAGGGGGGGGGGCAAATTATTTCTTGTGTAAAAGCTCAAAAAATTCAGCTATTTACTAGCAGTAGAATTAATTTTATGCTATAACTAGTTGCTGAATACTATGTATTAAATAAATAATTTGAAAAAAGATATTTTTTTTTTGTTGAAGGAGGAGAAGGGTGTCCTGATTTATCATTTTCAAATCCTGATAATTTTTAATTTTTCTTTTTAAATCATCTTTTTTTTAATACGAGTCAAAGTTGTATTATTTTTATACATATAAAACCCTTTTTTAAAATTTATTAAAACAAAAGTTTGATGAAATTTTCGCTTACGTTTATATATATTATATTTTCAATTGGGTGGTCGGTTGAAGAGTTGGAGTGTTCCGTAGATTGAAGCCTGACCATTAAAGTATGAAGATTGACTATCTTAATATACATCTGAACACTTATAGCATATATGTGTAGAGATGATAATCTGGACCAACTGCTGATTGCTGATTTAGCATTAAATACGGATATTGGTGATTATTTATCTTTTCAACATATATGTGTTCAAGTGTATCCGTGTTATGAGATAAAGTGGAGAGTGTTGGGTTGTGTGAAAGTCTGTGCTCATATACCCTATATATTATATTTCTTATTACATTTTATCACATGATTTATTGAAATGAATTGTGTCATTTATTTTTACTTTTCTTACTAAATGAGTAGGGCAAAAAATAGAAAAAATCTTTCGCGTCAACTCTTTTAATCATGTGATAGAATTTAATTAGAAACATAAAATATCAGACAAGGATTAACGGAAATATCATCTTTTTTAAAATTATTATTAATGAATGAGATGCCTTAAAGAGATAGCTCACTTATAAGAATAACTGTCTAAAGATTTTGGAATTGATTTCTATCTGAAGAAAGTTTTTTTAAAAAAAATCGCATTTGGCCATTTAGTTTTGATGTTTCAAATTCATTTGATCTCTCGAATGAAGTAACCAAACAATAAATTAATAGCGCGATTAATTCTTTTTTTTTTCTTTTGAAAAAAAAAAAAAGAGAAACTATTTGATGAATGCATTGTTATAATTTTTTAATTGTAGAATGTATTCTTATATTTTTCATTTAGCATTAATTATGCATTTTTTCATTATCCATTTTTTTTTCCATAAAGGTTTTTTTTTTTTTATCTAAACTTTCCTAATATTGATTTGCTTTCTTTCACCAGTAGCTAACATCCGGGTTATTATATTTAACTTCTAATATAATTGAAACATTTATGATTTGTGAATGTTCCTTAGTTTGCAAATAACCGTCTAATAATTCTAAAGAATTGTGAGGCACCGCTCAATCTAATACACTTCTTCAATTAAAATCTTCTGCGCTCGTCATGGAAAATCAATCAATGGTTTTAGAATTTGTTAAAAGAAATCGACCTCAATAGATTTGGAAGATTAAAAATACTGATCCAATATTTTTGAATGCAATGAATATAAATCTTTACTGCAATATATTTATGGTAATAATAAGTTTGTGGTAAACCATGTTCACTGTATTACTTAAAAAGTAAATTATATAAATTTGAGGTATCGAGTTTTCCAACACATTGCATTCAAATAAACATATAAATAAATAAAACGAACTTCGAAATGTTTTCCTAACAGTTTCCCAAGTTAAAAAGTAAGATAATAATGTCCAGATTATCTAATCTACAGATAATATAAAAATAATTAAATCCACTTTTTTTATACCATTCAATTGCTATACCTTATCTAGTTTAAAAGCTATACTTAAGTCTTCGGGTGCATTGAAGATCGCTTTTATATCTTTCCATGTTAAACGTCACATGACTTTTCTGAATGTCAACCTCCTGACTTGTTTATTTAATAATAATTATTTTTATATTAGTACTTTAAAAAGATTTCATCCAATATTAATCTAAAGTATTTGGCAATTATTAATTAAAATTTAATATCAAAAAGCATAGATTAAATCAATTGAAGATTGTTTAACAGCATCTTTTTCTAACCTGTTGAATAAATCAATGCAGAAAATATTAGAAAATTCTTACAAAAAAAGTTCATATGAGTAATTCCAGTTACCAATAATAAACCTTTTGATTATGTTCGAAAACTTTCCTTATGGTAATATTAGAACCAAGTATGATGTGAATAAATAAAAAGCTAACTGATCAGCAAAGACACACCTTTGATAATAGTAAAGAAGTCTCACATCTAATCAGCATTAGAACTCTCTATTTGTATGGACAATATGTTTTGAAAATATTGATTAGGATTCCATATGCTTCCAAGAATGAAAACTTAGAAAGTTATTTCATAATTTTGCTAGTAATAATAGATCATTTTGCTAGGAACAAGAAAGGAGTAGTATATGCAACCCTGAGAATCCAAAATGTAATGATTTTACAAAATAAATGAAATTGGCATAGATTTATTTATTTAAAACTCTAAACCAAAAATGGAACTGAAACATAACATATGCACTCATTTTTAATGCATGAGTTTGAATATACCATATAAGTTCTGCACTATCATTCAATTTTTATATAGCTGCACATCCCTCGCATATGTATGTATAAATGTATTATTCTCCTGTACATGAGGGGTCAGAATGACTAATGTCAACATGGGTAGGATGACAACCTTGGCCCTAATGTGGGCTTTGAACATTCCATCATCAGATTTTCAATAAAATGGATGACTGAAGAGTTGTGGGTTGGAATAGTTTGAATCCTGTCCATTAAAGTATAAAGATTGACTATCTTAATATAAAGCTGAGCACTGATTATATATGTGTGTGGAGATGGTAATCTGGACCAACTGATGAGTGCTGGTTTAGCACAAAATATTATATTGGTGATTATTTATCTTTTCAACATATGTGTGATCAGGTGGGTCAGCAGTATGAGATGGCATGGAGAGTTGAGGGTCATGTGAAAGTCTGAGTTTGAATCCTTATATATTACATTATATGTACAGGTGTGTGTAAGCCTATACAGTGTATTAAGTAACATATGATTACATAAATAAATAATATTTAACATTTCCCCCCATAATATAATAATACAGTATAAAAAATATAAAGCTTAAATGTAGTTATTTTAATGAGATTTCTGAATTTTTTTTACGAAATTTCACCGAACATGTAATGTTTGAATTTAGTTAGTTATTAAAAGCAGCAAAGCATTTTTACAATTTGAACAATCCGTTATAATCTCATTTTGTTTTGTATCAGTTTAATTAATGGATGAAAACAATTTTTATAAAGAACAAAACTGTGAATCTTACAAAACACAATTCACAAACACCAACTACAAAAGAAAAGTTAAAAACGATTATGAATTGCTCTGGACTTAAGATCTTCAGGTAGATAAGTGTCAAATGTGTATTTATGGAATGAATTTTTTTTTTTTTTAGTTTGACTAAATTTTTTTTTTTTCACTGAATATTAATCAGTATTGTTTTTGATTGTAGTATTATTTTACAATATGTAGACTTACTTTTAATTTGCATAACCAAAGGTCAGGTTTATCATATTTAGTCCTGTTTCGCCACATGTTTAAGTATGTTATTCAATTTGGTGATCCCTGACTTAACTAATAAGAAATTATTCCTGGAAAATTATGTGATATTTGCAGAGCATTTAAGATTGAAAAGAGGTATATCACAAAGATCATCATTCATATCTTTTTAGTATTTAGATTAAACCAGTTGTTATAATAATAGATTTAGAATGTATATAAACTTTTAACATAGTTAAAGATGAATATATCTGTTTTTATGTAAGCATGCATACATGGCAGCATTAAAACAGCTTTATCTTGTATACTTTTAACTATGGTACAAATAAACATTAGTCAATAGTTATAAAACAAAAATTAAGATATACATCAATTTTACTTTATTAAATTACCTAACAAAAGTTTTAATACAATAGCAATGAAAATTTTGAGTTATTATATCTCCTTTTAATAATAATATAGCTTATTATCACTGTCACTGCCATACAATGGTACAGTACCAGAATACAGCTCTGCCATTCCTTTTGCTTAAACTTCATGTGAATTCCCAAGCACCAAACCATTCGATTATATATTTATGACTGCCAATAGCACAACTTCTGATAAATCAATGGAAATTAAACTTAAGAATACTAAAGTTATGTTCCTAAATAAAAACACAGATCTATATTACTATAATACAAAATAAGTATTTTGAACAATCTATACCAATAATCTATTTAATTGACAAGATATTAAAATCAGGTCAATGGTTTTTATTGGCCTAGCTGCAAGACTTTGCAAAATCAATATATCCTCTTTTTAATTTAATTAATGTTAATTACACAAATATGAAAGAAATTCTAAGTGTGAAAATAAATTTATGAATAGTTTTATCAGTATCCCAAAACCTTGAAAGCTTTTGAAAATCACACCCTGCCATGATCTTATTTAATTCAGCCAACTTTTCTGAATTTTTTAATCAAAAAATTAAAGTTCAGATTGCACTCTACATGATAGTTTCTTAACATAGAGATGAAATAATGTGGCACTTGTTGGAAGAATGTGATACATCAAACAATGAAGGCAATAGGTATTCCACCACTGATGATAAACGTTAAGGAATAAATTTAAAAAGACTACAAAAAATGTTCATCCACACAATGCATGCAATAATATTGACACATGCAGTAGTTAAAATACTATTTAGATCACTGGATATTTGTTTTTGTAAAAGTTAATGATAGAATCAAGAATTTAACTGATAAGTGGACCAATGTTTGCTTAATTTCCTAAGTTATCTCCCCAAAACAGAAAACACGAATAGTATAAACAATAAGCTGTTTTATCATTTGTGGAATGAGATAAAAAATAACAGGAGGTAACTAAGTAAATGAAAACATGGCAAAATATAATACTTGTAAGTAATTGAATTATGTAAAAGTTTTATGAATGAAGATTTAATCTAAAATAATAATAAAATAGTTATAAAAATCAGGAAAAGATAAGGAGAAATAATAAAAAAAATTTACATTTTATAAATCAATCACAATTGTTATATTTTTAATAATTTAAAATCAAATTAAATGAGTTAATTCTTTTTCTTTTAGTTTGCTGGTCGAAGGGATCCTCAGATGGAGCAGGAGGCGTTGGACTGGATTTTTAGCATCATTGGAGAAGCAATTCCTAATGCCCCTTATGAAGAAGTCTTAAAAGATGGCATTGCACTGTGCAAGTAAGCTTCCTAGGAACTAATATTAGTTTTAAAGCTAAAATTAAACTATAAATTATTTCCTTTTCTGAGCTAACGTAATAAACGATTGTTAATGAATACATATGGAGATATAGGTATAAATATGATATATCGAAAGCATGTTAGGCAACAATAAAGCTGACTATTTAAAAATCTATCTTTTCTCTGTTTGTGCTCATTAACGATCATTTAAAATTAAAATTAATAATAGCAATTATTGGGATGTGTAGATGATGATGTTGATATTTCAAATTAATGACAAATGACTATATAGTAACAAAATATAACAATTAATTTATTAATTATAAAAATTATTATTAAAAAATATTCCAACAAACATAATTATGATAACAAGAAGTTCTCTGAAAAGAATGTAATCGTCTTGTGCTGTTATACTTAACAAATACTTCCTATTTGAGCTATAAATATATATATATGTGTTATTAAAAAAATGATCTAACAACAAAATACTCCATTGGAAAAGGTTATATAGTGGTTATTTAAACTAAGCATTAACTACAAGGAAAATGCAAGAATGGTTTACTGCATTCCTAAATACACTAACAATAATAATTCTAATAATAACAACTTCTTCTTATAGGTATCAGCCTTAAGGCTCAACCCTCTCATGAACAAGTAAAGCATTTACCCAACTCATATTATTATTTTTAAAATATATAACTTTAATGAGACATGACCATTACAGGTGCTGGTAGCATGATATAATATACCTTTTAAGCTTATATAGCATTAAAACTTTAACACCATATTATTAGGAGTCAAACTTAACTAAACAATATTATTTGTGTTAGCAATGCCACAAGAATAATTCAATAAACAATATACTCTTCATTAATTCATATGAGTGCCTCTTGGGCCAAATAGAAAGGGTAACCTTATAACTATTTAACTGTTATTCTAGATACCTTTTATTATAGAAAATATGAGGTTGATTTAAGGGCTCAATAAAACATATGAGAGATAAACTATTAACTTGGATTCTGCATATTTTAACTTAGCTTAAAGTTTACCACAACTGACATCCAATACATATTAGAATTACAAACAAACATTTGTATCTGATTTCACTGATAAATAAACAGTATTATCTGTGCCTTATAGTACTTTCTTCTTGAAGAACTTTTATTAAACCATAATAATAATAATAATAATTTTAAAATATTAAAGTCATTAAACAAATTAACTAACTATAAGATATGTCATTAAACAAATGTTCAAGACAATTTATCCAAGATGCTCTTGTAATTATTTCAATCATATCAAAATATTATTTGGTGTTTCTATAAAGTGATAAATTCCACAAAAATGCATTAAGCATCCTTAATCCAGATATGGATATAATTAATTGTGGAGACTGAGATTTTATAGCAGAAATTGATTAATATTAGCATTTAACAAATCAACAATTATTTATTCATATGCCTGCATGTATTGACGTAGCAATTAATTCATTTAAAAAAGTAGCTCTCATACATTATAACATCTTTAGATGTATTTATGAAGGTATAATAAATACATTATCTTTTGGATTCTTGTGGCCACTGAAGTATCACACAAATATTAATCTATTGATTAAATATGGGCTTATAAAATTTTAAAATAGTCATAATTTCTAATATTTTATTACAAATATAATGTATATACTGAACTTTAGATGAAATTAAGGGGTATTTGAACACAGATTTTCAAGCTGAAGGGAACGTGAAAATCTATATTCAAACACCCTCTAATTATATCTAAAATTCAGTATATACATTATAATTGTAGTCAAATATTACAGATTCAGCCTGAATTCGGCTCATCCCTCTTCTGTATATTTAAATGGACATATTAAGGTGCTGTGTGAGGGGTCAGACTTGCATTTTATAGTGATTTTAATCTGCCCTTAGTGGCTTTATTTGTTTTCTTTTTTTTCTTTATAACAAAAGAGAAAAAAGTTTTAATTAAAGAAAGGACAAAAGCAAATCTCTTGCTTAAAATTAAGCTTAAAGTGAATACTGATCATTTTTTTAATATATCAAAATTAAAACAAAATAATATTTCTTAACTTTAAATGACATAATTCTGATTAATTAGATAATGAAATCAAAGCAAATCCCTTACCTGATTATTGTTATCATTTATCAGTTAGATAATGAGATAATTTTTTAAATTTAAAGAAAAAAAAGTTTTAATTCTAAATGTTTTAGAAAATTGTTTAGAAAATGTTTTTTTTTTTTTTAAAAAAAAAAAATGCTTTAAAGGAAAATGTTTACAAAACAATTGTTTTAAAGTGAGGTTTTTATTTTACATATACCCTCCACATGCATATAATACTTATCATTGATGTGACTACTGCTAGTAGCATGTAACTATAATTTCTATTTAAATTAATATATATATAACGTATAAAAATTAATCTATTTAATCTTCTAGATGGCCATAATTCCTACAAAGGGGAGGGGGCTGAAAGAAGGTTATATTCTCAGTACAATGAGGGAAGGAGCAGCTTTTTAAGAAAAAAATTATTTAGTATAAGTGGAAATAACAAAACAATAAAATATAATTTTTTTTGAACAGTTGAAGAAAGTAAAAAATAAAAAATGTGAGTAGAGATACCTCTTATGTGAATATGCACTTCTATTAAAATTGTTAGGCTAACATTATTCTTAATTATTTTAAAGGCCAGATAACTGTAGAGCAGTGTTCTTCAACCCTTGGTCCGCGGCCCGGTGCCGGGCTGCGGAACTTTTCTGCAGGTCCGCGTGCAAGACGGGCAGTAAAAAGTTTGTAATAATAAATAATAAGAGTTTAAACTTTTAATTAATATAGCCAATTTTTATTTATTTTTTCATCTCATTTTTACTCAATTAAAAAAAAAAAGAAAACAGAACGAAAACAAAATCTAATCAATCATTCATAAATTAATTTGTTTTTCTAGTTATCACAGATGTTTATGGGGGGGGGGGGGGTAGAATTAAATTTTTTATTACTTTTCTAAGAAGTTTTAAAAAAAGTTTTTTATTATATAAACTCCATATATATATATAAAACTTTATCTTATATATTTAACATTGTTGTTTTGATCAGTTATAACAATTATGTTTATCTTTAAGAAAATTTATCTATAGACTTCCGCCAGTCTGCGAAATCTTATCTTTATTTTTGCTGGTCCGCGGAACCTTATCCTTATTTTTACCGGTCCGCAGGTGTGAGAAGGTTGAAGACCACTGCTGTAGAGTATATTTTAATAAAAATAAAATAATTGTACAGGTGCTATGGATATCAAAGAAAGTTCAAGCACCAAAAAGATATTTTATTCAATTGATTGAATTGAGATCCACCCCCACCCCCATTTTCCTTAGGTGAGAATTAATTTAAAGACTTTTATTTTGAATTCATCCAACATGTGTGCTAAAACCCCTTAAGAGTCTATATGACTTGAAGCTATTCTGTTGCTATGTGTAGTATAATACAATTGTAGAGCCATGAACTGGAAACATAAACATGCCCAATTCTCGTGCTCCAATGGCATACGATCTCCAAACAACCAACATTCAATTATTTATTTATTTGAAGGCATACATGTTAATTGCATAAATATGCAAAGATTGATTTCATTAAAAGCTTTAGTAAAAAAAACCTGAATCTTAAAGTTGTAGGATGAAATTGAAGGTATTTACGTATCGTTGAGATGATAAGAGAAAACAACATTTTGCAAATGGAAAAAATTATGTATTTATATTATAACATCTGGAACAAACAAATATATAAATAAAGACCATTTACAATCTTCTAAAAACAAAAAACAATTAATTTTTTAAAGTGAATATTAGATAATAAACCAACGGTTTGACTAACAACTTTCTCCTGATCAGGATATAAACCTAAACTAATATTTACTTTAAAAATTTTGTTTTAATTTTTAGAAGATTGTAAATGTGTTTAATTCAGTCTTTATTTACACATTTATTTGGGCTGGTGTTTTTCATCATTGTTGGACTAATGCAAGTAAGTACCAAATTGAATAATATAACGTCAAAATTTGAATATATTAAAAAAAAATTAATAATATTGCACCAATTTGTTGTGCTAATATTTTTTACAGAAGTTAAAAAGCCATTCTAACTTCATTTTATGATATCACAAGGAAGGATAAAGGGAGAAAATCTTTTAGATTTAATTAAATGATGTAATTATTCAAATAATGAAATGAACAAATAAAAATTAACAATTAGAACAAAATAACAGGTATATTTCTCTGATATTATAGGTTTGTTGCAATTTCGAAAAAAAAAAAGTAGATTCTTAAAGTTCAAAAAGTGCTCAGTAACTGATCAGGAGTTCTACTGACTGTTTACCCTCTATAGACATTCAGAAAAAGCATAATAAACTGGCATATATGTAAAATAAAGCTTTATATATTTTCACTACAAATCAAAAACTTCACACTTGTTGAAAAATAATTGACATTTGTTTGAATATTTAAATATTAATTATTACTTTTATAAAATATATGATTTTTCCCATCATTCATTAGTATTTGTAATTTAAATTTGCATATGTTTGTTTATCTGCGTTATGAAGTGATTTCTTTCTTTTTTATAATCTAAAGCTGAATGCTCTTTTGGTGAAGTTCACCATTCATCAATATTGCTCTCAGCTTTAGATTATATATAAAAAAAAAATTACTTTGTTACACAGGCAAACAAATTTATGCAAATTTGAATTATATATATTATTATAAAATAATCAAGGATAGAATTAAAAGAAAGTATTAAAAATATGAATCTGTATCTTTTTTTTTAGGTTAATCAAAAAGATCTTTCCTGATTCTCCCCTACGAATTAATTATAATGGTGGTAAATTCCAGATGATGGAAAATATCTCTAATTTTAATGAAGAACTGAAGCGTTTGGGGATCAAGGAGACAAATTGTTTCCAGACCATTGACCTCTGGGAAAAGAGAAATGTTCCCCAAGTCACAATGACTATCAACTGCCTGGGAGGCTTGGTAAGAATAAAAATGTGTATGTATATATAAATGAAAAAGAATGTCAGAAATATAGAGAGAAGAAAATTAAAACAACACTTGATAAAATTCTAATAATTGTACCAAGGATATGAATTTTGGCAATCATTACAGACAGTTTAATAGCAGATGACTAAATATCAGGGATTAGTTATCTATTAGTATTACCATTATACTTTAAATATCCAATTACTGATTTTTTTTATATATCGCTTTCTACTGAACTTTTCAAATTTGTCCCAAAGGAAAAACAATATCTGCGCATTTGAAATCAGAACTGCATTGTAATGCAACTCAGAATAACTAGATGTCTATTTTTTAAACCACTGTTGAATGACTTTCTTAATGTACTATGAATCAACTTCCTAAATAAATTGCAAACTTACTTGGTAATTCTTCTGCTATGTAAAAAAAAAAAAAATTTCACTCTAGGCTAAAATATTATTTTATGGAAATACTTTCTAAATTCTCATTCATATATTTTTAAATAAAATTATAGAGTGTCAGCAACTCAACTTCTCTCTTTATAATCTAAATTTCAAAAATTGAATTAAATGCAATATATACAGATCTGTACACATTTATAGAATTTTTTTTCTTTTACTTGAGTTAACA
Source organism: Epiperipatus broadwayi (assembly GCA_028023455.1). Taxonomy (NCBI): domain Eukaryota; kingdom Metazoa; phylum Onychophora; class Udeonychophora; order Euonychophora; family Peripatidae; genus Epiperipatus; species Epiperipatus broadwayi. The sequence continues at coordinate 442,870 of JAQFVV010012678.1, read as the reverse complement.
AAATTTGATATAACAGGATATTTTGATTTGAACTAAAATGCACTATTCAATAACCTTAATTATCCTCAGTGCAAATATAGACAATGAAAAAATGAAATCCATTACTTACAATGCTCTGGTTGATCTTTTTTTTTTTACCATCAAAATCTTACAATAAAATGCTATTCCACACACACATGTATAAAATATTGGAATTAAATATCATGAATGAACTTTCCAAACATCTATATTGAATTGAATTTAAGTCAACACTATATCTTCATTTGACTGTAAAACAGTGAAAATTAATCCATTTTCAACTGTGGTACAAGATAGGCATAAAGGAAACAAATCCCTTAGATTATGACAATTTTAAGATCTAACATTCAACCTGTGGTAATGTTTACACAGCCTTAAATTATAGTCATAAAATTTCTAAATATCTCTTAAACAAGTGAATTAATTGTAAATATGTAATATTAAAATAAAGCAGCATTCTGTAATTTGTTTGCATTTAAATTAAAGTATTAAAATTGGTATTTATTGCTTTAATTTCTACTGTTTCAACAATGCATCTATTTTTATATAGTACTGTATATGTATATATTACATTTCACGTAACATACAATTATTTTAATATTTAGGATATGTTCTTAACATGACCCACTACTCTCAGTGCCATCTCATATTGCTGACCCACCTGATCACACACATGTTGAAAAGATAAATAGCTTGTCCATTAAGGTATGAAGATTGGCTATCTTAATATAAATAAAGCTGAGCACTGATTGTATATATGTGTGGAAATAGTAATCTAGACCAACTGATGATTGCTGGTTTAGCATGAAATACATATATTAATGATTATTTATCTTTTCAACATGTGTGTGATCAGGTGGGTCAGCAATATGAGATGGCATTGAGAGTAGTGGGTCGTGTGAAAGTCTGAGTTCGAATCCTGAATATATTACATATATAAATGCAAATTTAAGCCTGTACAATGTATATGTTCTTAAATAAAAATTTAAAATTATAACTAAGGATTTTTAAAAAAAATAATATTAAAACTATAATATTACTACTACTAAAGTGATAGTGTGAATACAATAGATTCATTTATTTGAGCTGATTTAATTTTTTTTTAATATCACATCTGGAATTAATTTAGGAACCTCTAGACATCAAGTCTAGCATTTTTATTATTGTACTAAACTGCTCAAGCTGGTTAAATAGTTTGATAAATCATACAAATATCTCTTACATTAGAACTTCTTATATAATTAAAAGATAACTGATTGTGAACTATACAGATTAAAATTGAATTTAATTTAATAATAACAATTTAAAGTAGGGATATATAGCATGAGGACATCATAAATGTTGGCAAAATATTAAGTAAAAAATAAATAACAAAATGATTATTTAATTAACCTATTCATTCAGTATACTGAATGTTTACTATAGTAAATAGAGGGGTTTAAACTTATGATTTTTAATCTATATTCATCCTCCACTCCATATCAACAACAAATACATATAACCACACACTTGTAAAAGATAAATGATCTCTCTCTCTCTATATATATATATATCATGCAGAACCAACCCTCATCAGTTGGGCCAGATCATAATCTCCCACAAATATATACAATACGTTCTCAGCTTATATCAAGATAACAATTCCTTAAACTTTAATGGACAGGCTCCAATCTTCTCACTCTTCCAATAATTCATCCTTTCATTTAATTGAAAAACCAATGATGGAATGCTCAAAGTCCTTGATGGATTTGATATTCTAGTCACACCCATGTAGATATTACATTAATCTAACTCTCACATTTTGAACCATTATGTATCCATTTATATTAATAGAAGACTATGATGTAACCTATTTCCAAGGCAATATATAATTCAATTATTTATTCAATATACTGAATATTTACTATAGTAAATAGAGGGTTTTAAACTTAGGATTTTCAGTCTTTATTCATCCTCCACTCCATCTCAAACAACCGATACACAAGACCACACACATGTGCATTCCATCATTGGTTTTTCAATAAAATGGACTGTTAAATTTTTGGAAAGATGAGAAAATTGAAGCCTGTCCATTAAAGTTTAAGGAATTACTATCTTAATTTAAGCCGAGCACTGATTGCATATATGTGCAGGAGATTATGATCTGGTCAACTGATGAGTGCTGATTCTGCATGAAATGTGAATATTGGGGAACATTTATCTTTTTCACATGTGTGTGGTCATGAGTATTGCTTGTTTGAGATGGAGTGGGAAATATAGACTGAAAATCCTAAGTTCAAATCCTTCTATTTGAAACAGTATTTATTTTTTTAAAATATATCATATAAATTTCAAATAAATTAAACAAATTTGATTATAATCTTCATTTAAACAAATGTGAATATACATATTACAAACTATTTGTGCTCATTTTTTCCAGTGGTTCGACTCAAAGAATAATTTTATTAAATCCCACTGATCTAAAACCAACTTTGTTTAATTTGTGATAGAATAATGGACTTTGGAACTGAAAATCCGTAGACTTTGGTTCGGCTCTCTCACTTTCAGTGCTTTAATTTTTTATGAATCCCAAGCAATATTTGTTTATTTTGCCCTGCATGTTCAGTGCAGCAACAGAATGGACCATTGTCTTATTCCATTTCTTTTAATGCTCAAATTTATTATGATTCCTGAACAACAAACCATTCAGTTATTCTTTTTTAATCTGAATCCATAAAAAATAATCTATTGAAGGAACAAAATGAAATATTATTGAAAAATATAAAAATAAAGCCTTAAAAAAAATCCCTTCAATTATTGCATTAAAGAAATGATTAATAAACAAAACAGTAAAAGTATTAAAACAAAGAATATAAAGTAGTTCTTCTTATCAATAAGACATTAGATTTGAAATGTACAAAGCCAAGAAAAATATTCCAATAGAATGTTGATTTATCCAAGCTATAGCTATCAAAAAAGTAACACTCCCTTGCAGAAAACAGAATAAATATATTGTAACAATAATATTGTTTAACAGTTAAGAGAAAAGTCATTTAAAATAACAGATAGACAAATATAAATTATCTGAACAAAATAATAAAAATTTAAATTTAAAAAAAAACCTCAAAAGACTCTACAAAGTTTTATATCTTCCACTAATTTTTCTGCATTGGCACATTAGTATTAATATAAACAAATAATGCAAACAATTATTCAGTGCTCATAATATAATGAAGTATTATACCTTTATCTCTTATTGCATTGCCAAATCCATATATTAAATAATCTGTGCTCTTTATTACTGTTTTACAGTGCTTTTACTACAACCCACTATGACAGTTTCATTGCTCCAGCAATCTTCTTCAGAACTATAACAAACACAATACAAATACATGAATACAAATATACATAAACATATACATATGTTTATGTATTTGTATTGTGTTTTTTATAGTTCTGAAGAAGATTGCTGGATGTTTACGTATATTTGTATTCATGTATTTGTATTGTGTTTTTTATAGTTCTGAAGAAGATTGCTGGATCAACGAAACTGTCATAGTGAGTTATAATAAAAACATTATAAAACAATAATAAAGAGCACAGATACTTTAATATCATAATATAATGCAAATATAATATTTTATTATATTTAAATTTTCAAAATAGCTGACAGTTCTAATTGTCCAACAGCTTTTCTCAGCACTTTTATTACTACATTTATATAGTTATTTTTTTACAGAGGTATATTCACACAAAAAGTATAATTATATAAATAAATTACTGAAAAATAATCAATGAGCATAAACTAAATAATATATATATACACATATCAACAAACCTCAGTTTATGTATTCCTGCTTTAATATATCTTTTATATTTGGTTAAAAATCTATGCACCTACTAATGACATTAAGAAATCAGAATCATAAATTCATAATAATTTTTTTCTGAGTTCTACTTATATACTATTTTTATATGGATTTATAAGCACAATACATAAGAGAAAATTCGCATATTCTCAAAGCAAAAGCAGCTAAAAATCTTTTTGGTGAATATGAGACTGTTTTAAGATTGAGCTTTACTTTACATGTGGTCAATTATTTAAATATTTTATATCTTTTAAGCTAAATGTTCTGAGTGCTTGTCATTTTTATAATATGAATATCATTTCTTTTAGTTTCATTTTATTACTATTGTTGTAATGTGTTATTTTGATTTATATAATTTCATCAGTTTCATGTTTGTTTTTGGATTTTAATTTAAACTTGCTATCTTTTTTATTTTTTTACTTAATTATGAAATTGTCTCTCTTCTTTTTTTATTGTTATTATTATGAATGAGTGATGAATCATTTTTGTTATATGCCATGTTGAAGAAACTATCAATCAGTTTATTAATAATTTTCACTAGTCATTCATTAGACCAGAGATTATCCAATAATGAATAATATTTTTGTAGCGTAATTTTCACTACACTACTCTCTCACAAGGTAGGGACTGGTTTCTATCTACTTTTAACACCTTGTGGAGGGGTGTAATTGTAAACATATGACCAAAGATGTGAAAAAGATCTATGATTATGAAGATGCACATTTCATGCTGAAATAGAACTCATCAGTTGGCCCAGACCACAATCTCTTACACATATCTTTATCATTGTTTAGTATATATATAGATAGAACATTACAATCACTTCGTTCTGCTATACTATATTATATAAATTCAGGAGTAGCCACTATCACACAATCCGATTTTTCATCATTAAGTGCACAAATTAACAACATAGAAAGAATTTTCATGTTCAACCATATCTTTCACGTTATTTATTTTATGGTTTTTAAAGTGCCATTTTGCATTTGAGATGATTTCATTCAAATTTCAATCTTATTTTTTCAATTATATTTATAAAATTAAACTTAGAGATCAACTACTAGCCTTCTCGATATTTACGAATCCACTTACAATCTTCTCTCATTTTCTACATATTTGTAAACACACACTACTATACTGTTTATTGTAAAATTATTTATATTGTGACTTCATTGAATAAATTTTTAAATGCCTTTTTTTTTTACTTTGTAAAAACAACAAAATGTATAATTTTCAAATTAATTTTCTTAAAACCCATAATCGATACTTTTTACTTTCTTAAGTATATACAGTTTATGCATATATTTCAATTTTTTTGTCCAAGTGTAATAATATTTATTCATTTTTCATAGCTCATAATTGCAACTTAATTATACACCTTGTAAACAATCTTTGCAATATTATAAAATTTTATTTATATTACACATACATAATATTTACAATGGCAACTATATATACATGTATTTACTGGATAATTTCCATAAAATTTACTTTAAAAATATCTTATTAAACTAAAATAATTTAATTAAATATTTGTAAACAAAAATGAAAGGAAGAAAAATTATTTTCAAAACCAATAGTATATTATTTATATCTATGTGCATTTAAAAAAGAAAAGGATATTTTCTAACATTTATATTCTGTTGAAAAATATATTCAATATTTCAACTTCACCTCATACATAATTAAACATATGGATAAAGACATTTGAAAAAAATAAATGACATTCAAGATGAATTTTTGGTTAGTACTACTCTTCAACTGTTCCAGATTATAAGTTCTCACATTTTCATCATTTTTGTTTATTATCAAGATCACATTATTACAATTTAATATACAAATGCCAGATTTCATGCAATCACATATCTGACAACTACTTTAGATAAATACTTTAATTATTACTGATAATTTATTCGTTTAGTCGAAAATATAATATTGTTTGTAGTCTTGTATTTCAGAAAAAAAAAAATTTCAAATTAGAAATATTGCAAAAGATTAGCAATAGTATACATGTATAAAGCAGCAGCTGTGTATGAAGTTTTTACATTGTTTAAAATAAAAATTGATTAGATTGTTTTGTATACTTGTATTATAAATATTTAGCCATTAAATTTTTGCAGTGTCAAATACATTTTAAATTTATAGTAGAGATATTTTGTTTTGCATAAAAAACAAAACAATAAATTTATTGTAAGTATGTATTCCTTTTTTCTTTTTCCAGGTTCAGAAATATCGTCCAGATCTTCCACCTCTTGGACCCCGACTTGCTGAAGAAAATAAACGTTATTTCTCTGAGCAGCAACTTCGTGCCGGCGAGGCTATTATTAACTTGCAGTATGGTTCTAATAAAGGTGCTAATGCTTCTGGCATGAATTTTGGAAATTTCAGACACTTGTAGAGCAGGGTGGTCCAGAAATTTCCTTCAGTTTATTGCCATTTCTCATTTTAGACGGCAACAATTCTAAAATCCATCATTTAAAAAAATTCACATTTCTTTTTATATCAATAAAACCAAATTGTAATTAATTTTGACTTCTTTCTAATTTTATTTGTTTAATTACAAAAAAAAAAAAAATGAAAAATTTGTAGAGGGGAGGAGCGAAGAAATAATGTTCTTAAATTGTTATTCGATTTCCATGTTTATTTTGCATTTGATATTTTCATTTTTAATAAAATAAATAAAGAATAAAACTGAAAGGGTACAGATAAAATTAATATTAAAAAAAACAACAGAAAATGATTTATGTAAAAAATAAATTTTTTGTACATATTGTGCATTTTTTTTCTTTTTTTTTTTTTGATGTAATAAAATGAGATATTTCCTGGCAAAACTAAACTTGCCTTATTTATTTTTAAATTTTTTAAGTAGTTTATAATTTATTTTTTAAATAATCTTATTTATGTGTTAATTTTTACTGTTTTAACACATTACGCATTCTGTGTGAGTGAACGTAAGTTTACTATTATGTAAATTTTTGTCAATCTTAACAAATAATTTTTAAATAGTACAATACTTTTTTAAAAAAAAAAAAATTGTAAATATCGTTTAATTTAAGAACTTTAATTGTGGAAAATATAGTGGTCATTCGTTTTCCAAAATAAATTTAAATTACGTTTACCCTTGTTTCCTGTTTAGTATGAAATTACTGTATTCTTTACTGCTGATATTTTTTAAAATCTATTTTATATCCCAAAATTCACAGTTTAATACTGCAAACGAGTGAGTTTTATTTTAAAAAATTCAGTTCTAATTCACTGCCCTTTTGTCGACCAGTTAAATCTTGGTTTACATTTTTGTTTTGTGTTTTTTTTAAGAATGTATAATTTAAAAAATAAGAAATTTGTGGCATTTATATAAAATCCTTTTAAAAAAGAAAATGAAAGTCAGATTGTTAATTATAGACTTTTGTACTTCTTTCCTTAGTTTACTATTGTTGTTTAATTTGCTTTTCAGTTGAAATTTATTAACAATAATAATAATAAAAAAGATTTTTCTAATAATTTATTTAGTGTTCTATTTTTAATCCAATTTTTTTTCCTAGCAAAATTTATTTTTGTAGCATTATATTGTATATTAAACTCTTTAATATGATGACTAGATAAATAAAACAAATTGTTTAATGAAACAAAAAAAATTGAGCAGAAAATATTTTACATCTTTTAGTGGATGATAATTCTTCTATCAATATCAGTGTATGTATGAAAGGATTATTGTGACGCAGAAAAAAAAATTAGTATAAGTAAAACAAATATAATTTAAAAAAAAAAACTGATGTTAAATTTCCTCATATAAATATAATTAAATCACTAAGACATATTGTATGGAGAGTTTGCTATTGTTTTAATAAATAAAATTCAATTATATATTTTTTAGTAATAGCTAACTTGACAGTTTGTCCACCATTTTCAGTTTACTTGTGTATAAATTGTTGTACCTCCTTTTCCTAGATATGCTCTCTTTTTTTATAAATGTTATATATAGAGCTCGCAAAAATAAGCTCTTAACAAGCTTTGAGAATATTTCTAATCCCAGACCAGTTTCTGCTTCTGATGTTGTCAGTGAGGTGCCAGGATATTCAACATTAGATTAAAAATACTAGGACAAGCCCAACACTTTATCTAATGTATAACTATTGAGTAGAAAATCTGAAATTGTCAGACATCCATATAATCTTCCAACCCAGAAGCAGAAACTGAGCTGGGATTGAGGATATTTTCAAAGCTTGTTAAGAGCTTATTTTTGTGAGCTCTATATATAACATTTGTAAATACAAGCTTTATTAAATTAAGTCATGTATCATCTGACTTGATTTTTTATCATTTTATGCTGTCTTTTAAATGCAAAATTTTTAGGTGTGGATTTATATGAAAGCCTGGATATTTTTATTTTTTCAAATATTGCACTGTTTTTTACTACTACTATGTTAAACATATTATTATTATTTGTTATAGGTTGCCATTGCTTTGGTGAAAAAATAATTAAAGAGTTTCATCATGATACATACTTTCAGCTGCTTCCTTTCTCTCCCCTTTATATTTCAGTAGCAAATATCACTCACTCACAAATATAGCCATTTCAATTCCAAGAGAAAAATATATATGAATAAACAAAAAGATAATTAGCACAAACTAGAAATGTTTTACAATAACTATACAAATATGCCAGCAAATAGAACATGATGAACCATTATTCTGTTTGTTTGAGCTTCTGCAACAAACTTTTCTTTCAGAAATACTTTAATACCGTATCTCATTGTAGCTGCGTTATATTTTCTATCCTTAGCTATAACTTCCCAATGAAAATAATCAGCAGTACACTTATTTAGAATGTCTTTAGGATATCTTTATACTATAAATGGAGCTACTTCTTCCTGAAAACTAAGTTTAAATTCAGTATTGTTTATTCATTTTTAGTCCAATGCAAGGAAAGGTATAATTTTACAATAGTGGACTTATGGTATTACATCCATCAAGTTGAAGAATATATTGTTTGATCTTATAATCTTGACATTGAAATATTTCACACATACACATAGAGAAGTCTTAAAGAAACTTTTCTAATGCCTTTATGCTATATTGTTAAGGTATCTAAAGTTTCAATTCCATATAATAAACCTGATGAATAGCAGATCTATGCAAAACTAATTTAGTTGGAAAATTTCTATCACTGTCAAGAAATACTATTTCTTTTAATTTGTTAGAAGTAGCTGTAGCCCATTGGAGCTTATGCTGCATTTCAATGTCTAAGACAATTTTTCTACTTAAAAATTATGAGCATATTTAAATTAGCTTACATTCACAAATTGATAACCTTCAAAACAAAAAGCTGCTGAATATTTATCTTCCACCATTAGCTGGTAAAAAACTTGAGTTTTTTTAAACATTAAATGCTATTTCAAAGTTTTTATATACTGCAGTTAAAACATTAAAAACATTCTGTAGATTGGCTTTTGAATTGGTAAGAATAATTCAATTATCAATTGTGTCAAATACTTAATTAAATTAAAGTGATCTATTAATCACTTTTTTGTTTCCAACACTTTTTATTTTGCTTCTTGATTCTCTAAAATCAACTCTGGTAATCATTAATCTATGATTGGAAGTAACATAGTCAACAAATTCTTTGGCAATACTTTTGCTATAATAGATAATAGATATTCCACAATTATTAGCGCAATATTTTCTATTTTCTTTACTTTTAAAAATTGGAACAATAAAAGCATCCTTAAGATAATATCACACAACTTTATAAATCCTATACTTCTAAAAAATTCCAATATTTTGAAGCTAATATATCACAACATTTTAAAACTTCTCAAGATATTTCAGGTCTTTCCATTTTTAAGATTTACAAAGAGTTATTTTGGTTTAATTAAGTTGGATACTGTTGTCCAAATTTAACTAAAATGGATATAGTATTAAAAGTTATCTAATTTTTATAACATTATTCAAATGATGATCAAATTCTTCATTCAATCTATATGAAACATCATTATCATCATATAAAAACGAGAATGCTACCCATTCATGGATTTAATAAGACTGTGATATATATTTCATAGCTATATATATATCATGGTAACTTTTATTTTTAAAACATTAAAAAATAATGTGTAAAAATGCTTTTAATTTCTGTCATGTAGTATTTTCGCAAACTGTTTTCACTTTTGAAATTGATAAAATTGACTCCCACAATGCACTATTTCTTGTTATATCACAAGTTAGATGAATGTTTACATTAGCATTTTGTCTATTATGCACTTCCTCTATTAATAAAGATTTTTGTATTCTTTTTATTATTTTTTAAATGAAATATTGCATGAAAAAAAATAATAATAATAAAGATAAAAAAGGCTATTTTTATTAATAGCAGAAGTAATTTGCTTAATAGACAAGATGGTAATGTAAAAAATAATGAAACTTAGTGTATCTCACAAAATAGAGTATCATTAGAAGTTAATTTTATCCATTTCTTAAATGAAAGCAGTTGAAAAAGATTGTAACAGTAATTGTAAACACTTTTGAAATTATTTAATGTTTTAAAATTTAAAGTTCCCTTAATTTATATATTTAGTTATTAGAGGAGATTTGACCACAGACTTCCAAACTGCCTTCACTCCATCTTATATAACCGATACACATGACCACATACATGTGAAAAAGATAAATAATTTCCAATATACGTACTTCATCTGAACCAAATAAAAATCTGAACCAAACTTGTATTTATATATTTAATTATTATTATATATGTATTGATTTTATACATATATATGTACACACAGTGACGCAAATCTTTCAATCATGTGCATAAATTTATTACATTTATGGCTGAATTAAACATGATTATTTTTTCTACCTCTGTCTTGTTTCACCTGTCATCAATTATTGAGAACTTCATATGGCATTGCCACATTTCTACACCAATTGTGACTGTAAGTTTGTAACCACATTCTCGCTCTTTAATTAAATACACAGCAATTTTTCCTAACTTTTTATTTTTTAACTGGTTTTTTTTTTTTTTACTGGAAACATATTTATCTCAAATGGTTATTAATGATGAGTGAATTTCATTTAAAATATTTATGGACATATGTCTTAAGTAAAATCTTTAATAGTGTAACTTATTTATATATAATGATAATTATTTACAATAAGATATACAGTTTGTATTACAAAATGGCAATTATAGCATTTGGGCAAACACATATGGCTCAACTTAAATATTACAGTAAATAATAAATAAAAATGAAATAATATTTAACATATTTTTTATGTTAAAATTGATCAATAAAATATTCCCAAATATCACTGTAATTTATAGAATACATATAAAAAGACTACACATGCAAAATCTGAAACATATAATGAATGATATTGAAAACAAGCTCTTGAATAATTAATGTGAATGGTACTGTATTGGCTCTTAACAGATTAATCAGTGATATTAATTTCTGTATTTCTGGATCAATGGTAAAATGGCAGATTTTGAAGCTAGAACACCATGGATCAAGATGTTTTATTACTTCCAAACTTAAACATTACAACAAAACAATTATGAGTTAATGTATGGAGTGATAGACAAAACATTAAAACCAGCTGATGTACAGGCCATACTGCAAAATTTTCATAATCTTACATTTTTTGACATCAGGCACAAATTAACTGCATGCCATCCATATAACACTATTTAATGAAGAGTGACAACATATTATGAAATTGAAAAATATTTATGGTTATAAATAAAAGAAGCATTAGCTGAATTGTGGAGCTATCAAAGGCAAATGTTTTGACAATCACAAATATTTAATGAACCCAAAAAGGTAAAAGAGATTTTCACTATAAGTACTACAAAGCTGATGGTCAGAATCTGTACATTAGATATTACTTTCCACTGGTAGGAGTCTCAACTAAAAGGTAATCTTTTCTGATTTGATAAAATGGAAAATTTACCTGTGATAAAATCAAATTCAGTTCATCCAGAGGAACAAGAACAGTAACAAAATAGCCAAATAGAAAAACTAAGTCTGTATACTAAAGAGATGTCAGAATATTTAGAGTAGAAGTATTTTTCAAAAATGGAAATTAGAAAATTTGAAAATGTAAGTTCTTGCATCAATAAAATCAGTGAAAAGTTTTTGTTGTCCGAATGTTTGAGATGATGGTATTTTACTAGTAATTATGAGTTGGATAACTTCTAATTAAATCAAACTTCATATTTTCTTAAATATATCTTTTAGTAATAGCCCTAGTTGGCTAAAAGATTACTGATTTAGTCTTCATGCTAGATTCTCACTTCAGGCCAAAAACATCTGAAGAAAAGAGAAAAAAATATTACTTAAATTTGTATTCTGTATTAATCTGTACATTATTAGTGACAGTTCAATATATTTAAGAAATTGATTTTTTGTTTTTGTTTTAGAAAAATTCATACTTTATTTGAATTCAATTAGATGATGGAAATAGTGAAACATATATCTATAAATAAAGAGTTTTGTAAGATTGTTTGAATCTTTTTGGTTAATAGGCAAAATGGAAATAATGAATAGGAGCAGATTCAAAATCATAATCCAATATAAGACTTTATTATTTGGCATCTACAGTAATTTTGGAGAGTACTATCTATGTAATGAACCTTCCGAAATTATCATTGTGATCTTTATAGTGTAATGAGCAGCCATTGAAAAAATATTTTTATTTTGGAATATATAATTATTCTCATTAAATAATGGCTTACTTTGATTTTAGATGGATTGATATTCCAAGGGCAACTCTATTTTTTGTATGACATCCAGTAAGTTTAAGTATGGTAAATGATCTATTGGATTTCTCATTCTGTTTGCAGGTTATGATTGTGGCATCCATCTAGGGCATAATCCCCCCCCCCTTTTAAAACTGGGAATTTTTTATAGCCATATTAATTCCTATCATGAAGTCTTTGAGCACTGAATGAGTGAATTAGTGTATAATCATTTATTATTCTTAATATTACAGAGACAAGGAGTCATCCAAAGAAATAGAGTTGCCATCTAAAATAAAATAAATTATTGTAGCAAGATTTGCTAAGTAAAGATCTTTTGTGACTTTTTCAAATTTTCTTATTAATTATTCAGTATGAATGTCAAAAAATAAATCACTCTAGAAGCAGACTAAATCTTGTTAAGATTTTATTTAATACAAAGAGACATGAGATATCTTAGAGCCTAATAAAAAATAATCTCATTTAACCAGAATAAAATATAGCTTAAAAGAAAGAGACCACATGTGACATGGATGGATGAAATAAGAAAGTGTGCAGGAGAGGTGGAGAGGAGATAAAGATCGAAGAAGATGGATTGAACTTGGAGAGACTTTCATCCTGCAATGTATTGATAATGGTTGATGATGATGATGATATTTGATTTACAATATTATCCCTAAGTTTGTTTGCTTGTATACTGGTCTTTTTTCTAAACCCAAAGAGCACCATAATTTATCTTATAACTCTTAGATCCTGTGATAAAATAGCAATAATTTAGAGATTTTATTTAGTTTCTTTAATAATATTCATATGAAAATTCTCTTATTACCCTACCTTCTAAGATTATGGCATCAATAGTTAATTGTTAATGCAAATATGAGATGGCATTTATTGCAAGCAAAAAATAATAAAATCAACTTTATAAAAATGATTTGTAACACACTCATATGTAGTAAGTAAAAATCGATTATACAAGAGCAGTATACTCTTTCTATTACTATAGTGCCATCTATTGTAAGCTTGAAAAATCAATTCTTTATCATTTGGTAATGCAATTTAATATCCATTCCCAGATTGTTTTCTGATTTTTTGCTTCTATTGATAAATAGCTTGAAATTCTGGCTATCCTAAAATGTTGAACCCAGTCTAACTTGGTTCCAGCTTGGAATCCCAAGTTCTCATTGATAAAGTCAAAAGCCGAAACCTGTTGATTACTTAAACTTATTACAGAAAGCATTAGAGTAATAAATGGTGGTATCTGCTTTTGCTATATTATAGTAAGCTAAAAGAATAAAGTCATGCTGCCACAATAATTATCTTCAATCTCATTCACGAGTTCCTTTTTTACTAATGCAATTAAATTAATTATAAAGCTTACTTATCAATTAACTAGAGATATTGAATATTGCAAAAAAAATAATTTTGAAATATACAAAATGGAGAAGTTAATGCTCTGATTATATAATGTCATATATATGGTGAACATATGTTCTACCATATTTCATCATAGATCTTATAAAATTCTACAATGTAGGTTTTACCATTTCCAAGTCCTAGTTAGAAAATCCAATTGTTTTAACAATTGATATAAAGCTTTGCACTAATGAAGGTGAATATTGCTCATACTGTTAATACTTTATTAAATCATACAGAGTGAATAGTAACTGCTAATATTAATGTATATAGTTTTAAAAAATCAGAAAATTGAAAGCATTATTTAGCATGCTCTTAGTAATAAAATTACCATAATCAGGCAATGAATTATTATGAAAGAGTGTAAGCAGAGAATAAATACTGTCATAAAAAGTAACACATAACAGATCAAAGGTTGGTTAGATTGTGCTCGTTGAAAGAAAGAATACATCAATACAAGATTCTACTAAATTTTAAGGCATTGGGAATACATTAAAATTTACAATAATTCTAGTTGATGTCAGGACTCGGTTTTCATATTTCAGGTCATCCAACAAAGATATAATTTCTAGGGCTTTAATAAATATTTACTGAGTTATATTGTGTTAAGACAATACCTTAGATATAAATACCTGTGACCTAAGAATTAACAGAAGGGTATAGAAATATTATTTCAAAGTAAATTTGTATAGATAAGCAGAATAGGCTTACTTTATTTTGGAACAAAATTTATGAACAGAAATAAATTTGAAAAGATATGTGCTAAAAATTGATGGAGATTATTGCAGTAAGAAGATAAATGTAATGGTCATACTGTAGAACGAAGAATTTTAATTGCAGCAGTTAAGTGTTTCAATTCCAAATATATCTACAATATTTGTAAGATAATTATAAAAATTCAGTTAAATTTATTTTAAACAGGCAAAACTCTCCATACAGTAGTGCCACCCTGTGCCAACCAGAGTAATCAATGGATGCCAGAAGGCTTGTGCATAAAATCCCTATCTAGTGCCTACTCATCCAATATCCCCAGACTAGTTTCTGGTTTGTGGCTTAGTGTGGCACTACTGTATGGAGAGTTTTGCCTGTTTAATAACAGTTATGTCTAGCATAAGAGATGGTGATCATGTGTGGTTTAGTGGTTTAAATTTATTTTCACTATTTATTTGGCTTTCTCATCAAAAGAATATCCACATATTTGTTATTTAACATCAGATTTAAATCAAATTACTCATTTGGGTCTTATTCAAAAATTTCAATATTTTATGCCACTTATAATTGTACCATATAATCATGAACCAATTGTAACTATTGGCTTCCTCATCAAATTATATGCCTCATATTTATTATTCAAGATCAGGTTTGAATTGTATTTCTGATTTGGACTAGACATAGAATTCAAAACTAAGAAACACTTTTCTAAATTATCCAAATCATATGTATACATAAAGGTTGTTATATATTGTAAACCTAGACAATCTGGATTCATTGGCTTCTTGACCAAAAGGATGATCATATATTTGCTATTTATATCAGGTTTGAAATTAAATTATAATTTGAATTGATCAAAATGCCCAATGCTAGAAAACACTTCTGAATTGTTCAACCACTTCTTTGTGCATAAGAAGATTGTTTCACGATATAACTATTTACCAATCAATATTTATTGGATTTATTATCAAAAAGACATGCATATTCAAAATCAAGTTAGAAGTCAAACTGTTGGTTTGAGCAATTTAAAAAGTCTAGTGCTAGGAAACATAATAGAGGTCTATTATCTCTTCACAAGACGATTGTTTCATTATATAATCATGAGTTATTTGTATTTATTGCTTCCTCATCAAAAGAGTAGATACATATTTGTTATTCAAGATTATATTTGAAATAAGATTGCTGATTTGGATTTTCCAAAGAATTCAAGATTACAAAACAATATTCTGAATTATCCAGGTCATTCATATGTTTGCAAAAGGATTGTTTTATGATGCCCTCAAGAACCATCTGTATTTATTGGTTAGTGAAGATAGACTATAACGTATTGAATAATTGTTTTTAGATAATCAGTTTAGCAGTACATAATAATGTTTTACTAATTTTTGGTTCTTTATATAATTTAATACTTAAATGGATGATCTATTATTGGGTTTCATAGCTACAGTGTAATTCCAAATTTTTATAAAAATATCAACATGCCAGTAATTATTAATTTTATCTAATTTTTTGGCATTTATGATTGAGTAGAGAATCTGAGGTTCTAGAATCTAGAATAGCTTAACAAAATCTATTCCTTCAAGACTACTCTCCAGAGTCTGTTCCTGTTGTGTTAACCAGCTGCACAACATGCCCGCTGTTGTGTAATATTAAGTACTTCATCATTAATATCTGGATATTAGATTATTTTACAACAGAAAAAATGAATTGTTTCTTTACACTCATTTCTTTAACTCAACCTTGTCTAATTCCTTGTTTATTGGAATGATATTCAAGTATAACAAAAGTTTTCACTGCAAAGGTAACCATGGTTGGAATTGATTTGATCAAATTACAGTGATCTAATTCCTTCTGAAAACAAGTATTTTATAGCTAAATAAAAATGTTTTATTATGCTTTTGGTTGCACTTCTATCATAACAACAAGTTAAACTTAAAAAAAACTTTCAATAATTTTTAATTAAGTGAATATAAAAGAATGTACGCTTATTGAAATATTTTGGCATTGGATATGTCAAAATCCACGAATTTTGTTGGTAATTATAAATTTATTTAACGCACATTGATTATATAAGTAATATTTACTAAGGCAATAAACCTCAAGCAATATGCGCTTGAAAATACAAAGGTGGGGACCTCTACAGGTCTTAACCACAAGCTTACCCTTTGGAAGAAAAGAGTAAGCTTGTGGTTAATACCTGTAGAGGCCCCCACCTTTGCATTTTCAAGCACATGTAAATGGAAAACCATGGATAATTTAGTGTGCAAATTGTGTAAGAAAGGTATAGAAAATATTAGGCACCTGTTGATTGAATGTAAATGCGTGAAAGCAGAAAGGGTACAGATAATGAAGTTATGGGAGAATAGACATGAACAAAGTGACTATACAGAAAGTGAGTTATTAGTTTTTATGTTGGGTTTGCGAAGAGATAAGAGGGGTTTAGATATAAAGGCCATAGAGTTAACAAAAGATTATTTTGTGGAAATGGGATGGGGCAGAATATGGGAAGACTTAAGAGTGGGGAATGGAGAATAAAATGGCTAACAGGTTTATCTGGGCATAATTGCTGAGATATTCTTGACTTCGTTTAAGGAGAAGCCAAAAATACATCACATCACATCTTCACACCTTGCTTGAATTTTGTTGGTATAACTTGGTTAATTTTTGTGTTTATTTTAAATTGTGACCATAAATTAAAATCTACCAGAATCAAAGCAAACTGCATTTAGCAAAAAAAAAAAGAAAAAACTCCCCGCCTTGGGGAATTAGTTGTTCACTTTGATCAGAAGATTTACTATCATTTGTTATTCCTTTATCTGCTAGATCTACAAACCAATCTAGATTAGTTATATGAAATAATGTTGAAATTGTGGATTTTAATTTATGTCTAAATTTTAAGCATGGTAGACTTTAGCTAAAAATCAGAGAAATCATTAAATATGAATAAATAGAGGGATTTGATCTCAGAATTTTATATTCAAATTCCCCTATTTACATATATGAAACATTCATTATAAGAAAATTACATACTGCCTTAGAATTACATATTGCTTGGGAAATAGTTTTCATCTTGGTATAAGTCAGCTCATCCCTCTCTCATTAATATATATGCATACAAAATGCCCAGTAATATGAGAGATTAGATTGTTGTAATGTGTACATGGTTATGACAGTAATATCAATTCCAACAAGACTTTTGTTGTTCCATTGTTGGTTTTTCAATAAAATGGATGGTTAAATAGTTGGAAGGGTGATAGGCTCTCCATTACAGTTTGAGGAATAATGTAAGCCAAGCACTGATTGTATATATTGTGCACTTTTTATTAGTCCACTCTGATTCAATGTTCTTTTTTTTGAGAATGGTATGTATATATGAGAATTCTCAAAACAACTGAAAAAAAACCTATATGATATGAAAACTTAAAAAAATAACTAATCACTGAAGTGAATTAGAGTCATATATTTAGTTTCAATATCTAGAATGTTTTCTAGCTAAAAGATATTTTAGGATAAAATGCACACAAGAAATCCAAATACTTTTTTAGCCAACTGAATCTCTAAATCTTTCAGCCATCAAGTATAGACAATAAGATATCAATTAATGTCTGCAAGTAAATAACTTTGGATATTCCATAATGCTATTAAATTCAGATTGGTCAAACATACATT
The DNA here is from genome assembly GCA_028023455.1 of Epiperipatus broadwayi. Classification (NCBI taxonomy): domain Eukaryota; kingdom Metazoa; phylum Onychophora; class Udeonychophora; order Euonychophora; family Peripatidae; genus Epiperipatus; species Epiperipatus broadwayi. The sequence continues at coordinate 424,471 of JAQFVV010012678.1, read as the reverse complement.
TTGAGAAATTCATGAAGAGACATTTTCTGAATGATGATGATCACATAACACAATGATGATGATCTGAATGATGATAACTATGATTATCCTCTCATTGATATAATAGATTCATTTTGAATTTAAATAATATATTATTTTTACTTAGTCCTACATGTTATTTTTATTTGCATTATATTATTTCTGATTAATCAATTTCTATATAGTAACAGCAAGGAAATAGTGGACCCACAAGTTCAGTGGCAATTGTAACTGTATAGAAAATAGGGGTTAATAATCGATAATATGAGGTTACAATGTCCCACAACTGGGTAGCCATTTATAACAGTAGACCACATTAGCGTTGAATTATGAGATGCAAAACCATCACCAACCCCAAATAAACAAAATATAAAATTAATATAAAAGGAATAAGCATGAGAGATCAACACAAATCTAACTATAAGTTCACTAGCCTCACACAAAAGTAATAAGCATTCATCATCATGAATGATCAACAATAAAATTAACTAAGTCAATCTTGTGACAGTATTTGAAAGAGGTCCACTATAGACCAGGCTAATTATTTAAATGCAGGAACAAACAATAATTATCTGGATGCATATTCTTAGGTGCTACTCTATCAAAATATAGCAATAAGTCAAATAATGCTGAAATACTAAACCATCCTGACTATCATTAATGTTCTGGTCACTTAATACCATTAATATACTGGTCAATTATAAACTAAATTTTTAAAGAAATAAATAAAATGTAGTGCATGGACTTTACATATCCCTTTTACACCAATCAGAATCCATAACACTAAACATAAACCCCTACTTTATAACTAACTGTTATGCTCAACTCTAGTGCAGGAAGCAAGAACTCTAGAAACTATTACTACGAACAAGAGATAAATAAATAAAGCAGATTATAAATCACTTTAAATAATTCCTAGATTTACCCTATTATTGGGATTATTTAAAAATCCTAGTACATTAAATTATTATGAAATAAAGTCATACACACTGCAATTTATAAATCAGTAATTGAATAGAATAAAGAAATTAAGACTAAAATATTTTTAAAAACAATTATTTAATAACTAATTAATTAACAATAAGACAATATAAAATTTTAAACATTTATTTCATCAAAAATTGTATTTTTATAAAATTCATAATCAATCAGTTGATTTCTATTCATATATTAACTTTTAATTAATTAAGTTATATCTTTAAAATAAGTAAGATTTGTTAAAACAACATTTTCAAAATCAAAGATGACAATCTTTGATTTAGCTTAATTAGTCTTTTGACAAGTTTTTAAGAGGAAAATGAAGAAAAGAGAAAAACATGTTTAAAAAAAATTAATTTGCAAAAAATTAAATTAAAAAATATTCATAATTTTGAAGAGAAAATTGACAGGATTTAAAAAAAAAATTTCATAATTTAAAAATATTAACTTAATGAAAATATTTAAAATTATCAATATTTACAACAAAAAAATCTTACTTTTATACAAATAAATCTTTTTTTACTATTTACAAGAAAACAGTGTGTACACACAAAAATACCTTCAACCATGGTTTTATTTTTTATTTTGTGTAGTCCTTCCCAATAATTTCGTTTTTCAAGTTAAATTTTTTTACTTGAAGCCTTTTACACATGAACATAATTAATTTGTCCTTTTTTTGGTGAGCATTATTTCATTTCCAGATTAACAACAGAAAATTTTTATCCATTTTCTTTTAATAAATTTCCAAGGTAAGACTAATACAGAGACTCATGCTATTGGTTAAAGACAAGGTTGCAGATTACTTTAAGGATTAGCTTCTCTACATTTTATATCAGTAAAGGCAGGTTACATGGAAAAAAATGATGTCTAGCTTTTAGCCAAATTTACCACATGGTTTTCATTGTACAAACCATTTTTGACTGAACTCATAATATGCTAGAAGCTTGATTAAAACTTCTGCTATTTTATGTAATAACTTGGTAAAAACTTCTGCTTCTTGATTCTTTATCAGTTGGATTAAGACTTGACTGATCTCTCTTCAACAGCTAAGTTAGGAATATCTATTTCTTACCAGACATCTGACTTATTTAAACCCCCATTATTTTTTTCTAGAACAATCTTGACTACAAGCCAATCACAACCTGAGTCTTACATGATAATTTTTATAACAACCAATTAAATAAACTTTTCATAGACACTGAAAAATGAGTCAAAAACTTAAATTATCACCATATAATTCTTGTCATTACTTTCTAATTAAGAAATTTTTTTTTGCAAAAGGAAAAGACAATAATCAGTTAAATGCACTGATTTAATTGTTTGTATTGAAGATAAATAAAGTTTTATTTTTAATAGTAATTTTAAAAAGAAAAAAATTCACTTTTAAGGTTACAATTAATATATCTATTAAATAATTTACAAAAAAGAGAAAATTATTATTTTTAGTACATTTTCATAGTTTAAATTGAAACTACTAATTAATTATAATTACTGAAAATAGAATTAAAACATGTTTACATTCTTTTACAATTTTCTCTCCCTTCTACAATTATTTATAACTCTTATTAAAATATTTACATTTTAAAATCATATTATTATTTAACAAATTTTATGTTTGAGAACTCTCATATTATCATTTTGGGACTTAAAATATTTAGATAATTGAAGACCCATTATTACAAAAAATATACATGGGAAAATTAAATATTATTTTCTACATTAATTAACTAATTCTATACTTAAATCTGAGAAATATGCTGCTACCTATCTAATTATTTTTAGTGCAGCTATATAGCCAACTTATTACAATATCAAACAGTTTATTTTATTTTATATTGTATATAGAAATAGATTAAAAACATTTGGATAAATTATAAACATAGTAAAAATATTTATTTATTGATTGATTGATTGATTAGCTAACTTTATTGCAAAGATCAATATTAAAGTGCTCATTTCTGAATTATCTAATATGAAAAACAAGCTTTGTAATCACTGGATCAAGGATAGCAAGTGAAATTCCAATAGTAATATTAAATTACTAATCATTCTGTGATTAGTTTATTTTTATATTAAATAGTGAATTTTGACTATAACTCCACTTCAAAGCCAGCTTCTCTAATAAGCAATAATTACAAATCTAGTTTCATATTAAAAAAAATAAAAATTCTGTCTGGATTAGATATAATTCTTGAGGCACATTTAGAGAAATATTTGTAAAAAAAAAATTATGAATCCTCTTACTATATATCTACTGGTGAAAAAAAATTAAATGTATTTTCATGACAAAAAAAAAGACATATCGTTTGGCAGAAAAAAGTAAGATCATAGCCAGTAGACTATCTAGATTAGTAAATTAGGATAAAAATTATTGAATTAGAATACCCAATTTATGGAAAATAATCTGGGCAACTCTTTTAATGGGGGGAAAAATTAAAAGAAAATCTTTCCATCACTATGAAAACTTCATTATTATTTTGACATGAATTAAGATTTAATCAAGAAAGTTTTTTGTTTTTGTTTTTACTAAATTAATATGCACTTATTTTCAAAATAATTTTTTTTAAAAAAGGCAATCCTATAAATAAATGCATATGACCAATTGATATTAATTTTTCTCAGTTTGTCAATTTTTTTTTGTTTATGTAAGGTGTATATGGTATTTTAAGAGTAAACCATACAACCCAATTTATATACTTCAAAATTATTTCCATAATGTTAATGCTATAATGATGATTATCCATTAAATTTTTATTTTATTATATATAGAAATTAATTTTTATATCTATATGTAATGTAGTAGCACTCGTAAAACTATGAAGTTGTCTTAAAGCCTCCAATATTATCACTTAAAAAAAAGTCCGACAATCCCTTCTCTCTTGACATCATAGAAAACTAGCCTAAGAAAACAATTACCATCATCTCCTAATTTCTTATTTGTAATATAGATTCTATTTGGTTATGGATAATTCTAACCCAAGTTTTTTTTAAAAAAAATCATGTAATACTTATAAACAACTATATACTAAATATAAGACAATTCTTCCAATTCTTGCAATTTTCCTTCACTTAAAAGTGATCTGCAGTTGTATTTACCTAAATAAAAGTCATACTATTTTTTTAAAAAAAGTCCCAAATATTCAAAAAATATATTACATAGTCCTATTAAATATCTAAAAGGTTATATTCAGTTTTTAAACATCCAAAAAATATCCCATCATGCTCTCAGCAATTCATAAAATTCATGCAGATCTTGAATTTTGAAAAAAATATCATCTATAGTTCTAGCGACCCAGCACTGGTATAGAGACACAGAGAATACATTTGCTAATCTTTTTTTTTTAAAAAAAAAACAATAAGCAATCCAGTTAAAAATTGTTATTAATAGATGTTTATGATATCCATACTTTATTCATATATATTTTTCAAATATAGCCATTGTAATAAATAAATAATTTTCCTTTTCAAAAACTACAAAAACAACAATAACAGTTCCATAATTAAAGTACAATCTTTTTCTTCCACGCGACCTAGTCATCTCTCAATAATGATATTGAACATTTTTAAAAAAATAATTCTTAGCATTTATTAAAAAAATAAGGTATACTGGTATTTACGGATAAAATAACTTTAGTTAATAGAAAAAAAAATATTAACAAATAAAGTGGAAATATTATAAAATTGTATTTTTTAAAAATAACATTAATAAAAAAACAATATTGGAAATATTAAATACCATCCCTTGTTTTCACTCATTTTGTTTAACACATTTACTGCATGCCCTTGAAAGTATTTAATTGAACAAATCGGTAAATACACAAGTACCCATTCCTTAAATATTGTTATCTCTCTAACTACTAAAACCAGCATATGCATATCTGTTATAATATTAATATCATTTATGTTCTTTATTACTTTTTACAATATTTTTTACAATCCACTAGACTGTTTCGATTGCCCCAGCAATCTTCTTCAGAACTATAACAAATACAATATAAATACATGACTACAATATACAAAATCATATAATTTTACATTATATATATATATATTCTATTTTATAATCATTATTTATACACCCACATATATACATATACCTTTATATACTTCTCTATATAATTATCTTTTTATATATTATAAATTTTAATCTTTTTTATATTCTATATTTATCAATCAATACTTTTTATAACCATGTATATTATTTATAACCATATACTGTATATATATATATATTTCATTTTTATTTCATTTATTTATTTTATTAATTTTTTAATATTTAATTCTGACATTATTTATTCATGTTTTTATATATTACATTATTATTATTCATTATATTAACATTTAATATGTATAATTTTTTTTAATCTATAATATTATTTTTTAACATATTTTTTATATCTATCTTCTATTTATATTTTCAAATCTTAACTGCTATTGAAGTAAAATATAAGAATAAAATAAAAAATAAATGAAAGAAAATGATTATATGAAGTATTGATTGATAAATATAAAAAAGATTAAAATGTATAATATATAAAAAGGTAATAATGATATAGAGAGTTATATAAAGATATATGTGGGTATATAAATAAGGTTTATAAGATAGTATATATATAATGTAAAATTATATGTTCATATATATTGTATTGTGTTTGTTATAGTTCTGAAGAAGATTGCTGGGGCAATCGAAATCGTCTAATGGATTGTAAAAAGCATTGTAAAAAGTAATAAAGAACATAAATGATATTAATATTATATGGATTTGGCAATGCATTAAGAAAGATAAAGCATATCTGTTATCTAATAACTCTGTTAGCCTGTGAACAAGTTGAAGAAAAGAAGTACTGTCATCTATCATAAACATGCACACAGTTATTTCTGCTTTCATTTATATTTTAGTAACTTTTTCACTTATTACAGTTAGTTGGCAACAAATATCAGACTTTTTATCTTTTGAACTGTTCTTCAAGGATTTTTTTGTTAAAAATATTATTTTCTATTTTTCTTATTTATACCCTACCCTTCAAGGAATTTTTCCCATCTATATAAATATACCTAATCCATTTATTAAAAAACTACCACTATTTAGTAAAAAAAAAAAAAGTTACACGCTATTCAATTATGTTGAAAATGCACTGTTTGATTTTGGTCAAAATAAAATGTTAGCCAGGAAGGATTTTTTTTTTTTTAAGTTTTTTTATATATATACATTAGAACGTATACGTAATTTGTGTGTATCTGAGATTTAAAAATTATCAAATTTTACACACATTCTGCGTTTCAAGTAGAAAAAAAAAAGTCATCCGTTGCAAAAAATTACACATTTGCTAAATATTTAGCTATATGTGTTTAACTGTTGTATTTTTTAATAAAAAAAAATGCTTACCAAAAATGATATTTTTTTAAAGACTTCTATTCAATCAAAGCCTTCATTTTTTTCTAATATTCAACAAAATATTTATAAAAATATTTTGAGACAAATGAGTACCATAGATTGTTATTTTGAGGGAAATATTCACTTATTTTTGATTAATTACTGTTCAAATACTTAGTAAAGAAACAAAGCGATAATAACTACAAGTCTTTTATAAACGTACTTAATAATCTCCACTCCAGTTACGTTCTTGAAATACATGAATTAAGACAATTTAATAAACAAATGACTCTCAAAATACAGTTTAAGTTGAACCAGTAATTATCATTTTGCGAGGTCACAATATTCTCACAAATATCTTTATCAAATGTTCAGTATTTATCGATAGTAATCAGACGGTTTATTTGTTGAGAGTTCATATAAAGTTCGCCAGAAGTGACATCTAATCATATAAGAAATTTGAGCTTCAGAATGTCTTTATACTACTGTACCAAACTAAGTAAAGCACTTAAAGTCCTGTGCATTAGTAAACTACCCTTAAAATTTAAAAATTTTCTATTTAATTATTTCTGAATTCTAAAACCGTCTAACATATAATGCATAAAAGATTCAATAATTCATTATCTTAAGTCACTTAAGAACAGGAAATGTTTTATAATACGTTAGTATTAATACATTTTCGTTCTGAATAAAATTACGACAGTTATTATTCATTAATAAAAATCAGTTGAATCCTAGAATGTTTTTGTAATAAATTAACTTGACCAACCAACACAATAATGCACTAATATATCCTAAAAAAGGTATTATACTCATCATTCTTCTTAAGATTTTTCAAATAGCACCATAAAGCACATAAGATAAATTAATTTTAGATTAGGAATCAGAAAGAAAAATTGCTGCAAAAAAAGAATACTTATAATTATTTACCTCCAAAAGTGACTAAATTCTGAAGCTTTCCCAATCTTTATTGTCTTAAAGATATAATGACATATGAATTGGTGTACTAACATTTGCCCTAGAAAGTTTATTGTAAAATAAGATATTGTGTTATATGATAGCAAACCCTTGCATTATAAACTATAACAATATAGAGATCATGACATGTCTTAATTTACAAAATTTGCTATTTTTTTATTAAAAAAAAATTTACAGTGTCAGGTAGCTACATTTTACTGATTAGAATAGTTTTATGTAGAAGTTCAAAGCTTTGCAACCAATCTGTGTGGCATTGTCATCATATTGTTTAGCAGTAGTCTGAGATGTTGTCCCATTATCAGATATGGTTATCTGTGCCCATGTGTCCACAAAGAGATGCTCTGGCACAAGGAGGCGATCTCTGTTCATGTTTATTAGTATTTTTTTTTAAAGTTCTCCAAGAATCACTATGTCCTTGTCTGAAGATATGCTGGCACCCGGCGATCCATAAGGCATGCCACTAGCCTGATAGTTGCATACTTTCCTTCTTTCATTGCTCAATCAATTGACAGAACCTTGCCACAGCCAGAGGAAATGCTTGGGATAATTTTGTTTCTAGTGTATCTCAAGTATGAGCAAGCATAGAAGATGTGCTTCAGTGTTTCTTCATGTGTATTACAAAGTTTACACATGGGGCTTATTTGATGAAATCCTCTTTGCATCACCAAAAAGTGACTGGTGGGCAAAGAGGACGAGTTAAACTTGGTATCTTGCCTTCCTGAGCATTTGTTTAAATATCAATCTTAATCGGGTAGATATCAGGTTTTGATTTGGGAAAAGGAATTTATACATTTCCCAGTATGATTGCTTTGTTTTCTCTATTTGCTCAGTAACTGAAAATAGAGTCCCCAATTGATCTTGTAGCTCTTTGACCCATTTACTGGGTATGGGTGGTGGCGGATCTGTAGGCTCCACAGAATCTTCACTCTGATCCTGTTCTCTTTTAATGTAGATTTTTCTGAGCATTGAAAATGTTCTTTGAACAAAAAACATCTTGATGGCATGGAGACCAAGTCCATTCAGGTCACATGGTCTCTGCACCTTGGCCAGACTGATGGATACAGTTTTTCTCTTCCACATCATTTTGATGCAGGCTGAATTTATAGCATCCAGAAATTCCTTGGTCAGTTTGAAGATGGGCAAGTAGTAATTTATATGTGGAAACTCCATCATATTTAACAATGCCACCTTGCCTGGGAGTGAGATCATTGAGAGGGAGTTTGTTACCTTCTTGATTTTGTCCAAAAGATCCTACTGGATGGCCCTCCTCATCGCTGTTTTGGAGAGGGCCATCAGGAACCCAAGGAATTTCTGTGGATTTCCCATATATCTTGATGGTACTATAACACCCCTACTTATTTTTCAGACCAAGATTTGTTTGGGTTGACAGCCAGATTGAATTTGCCAGCATACCTGTCCAGCAGTTGGTATAGCCTTGGCAGGTATTGCTTCTTTGTCAGCTGAATTAAATTCCTGACATCATTAATAACAAACCAGAATAAAAGCAGTTATCTTAAATCACTAACAATAAACTGAAATAAGAGTACAGTAGTTATTTTCATCCTATTCTAGAGCCATCTATTGAAAGATTGAATAACTAAAGGATATAAAATGGTATAGTGTTATAAAATTCCCATTTCTAGACTATTTTCAGGATTTTGCATTTATCAATAAAAACTAAAATATTAGTCAAACTAATAAATATCTGAGCACTTATAGCATATATGTGTAGAGATGGCAATCTGGACCAACTGATGATTTCTGGTTTAGCATGAAATACGTATATTGGTGATTATTTATCTTTTCAACATATGTGTTCAAGTGTATCAGTATTTATCGATAGTAATTTGTAATATTTTGATTTACAATTGTTAAACCTACACCAATCATAACTTTGACATGATCAATTTATTAACCTAGAGATTATCCCTAGCCCAGATCTAAACTTTAAACCTTAATTAAAAGTTAATATATGTTTTTTTAATCAAACACACATACGTGGAGTATTTAAACTTCATTTTTCTTTTTCCATGTGTAATATCTTTTATAGATTCACTTAATAATCTCCTATAAAAGATATTACATGGAAAAAGAGAAATAAAATTGAATTACACCATGTGTTTGTGTTAAATTAAAAAACAGATATATTAATATTTAGCTGAGGTTTAAAGTTTAGATGTGGGCTAGGGTTTTAATCTCTAGTTTAATCCTTAATGATAATCATTAATGTATTTATCTAGAGTGGATCATATCAAAGTTGCAGTTTGAGTAGGTTTTATACTTGTAAATCAAAATATAACAATTTACTAAGAGTCCTTTAAAAAATAATGAGACGGTTAATTTGTTGAGAGTTCATATGAAGTCTACCAGAAGTTACAGCTGATCATATATGAAGTTTGAGCTTCCAAATGTCTTTATACCACTGGACCAAACTTCTTATGAACTGTCAAGAAATAAAGCCTATGTTTTTATATATACAATGAGATATAATAAAATTGATTTGATTTAGATTTATAAATTTAATCCTGCACTTTAAAAACAATAAAATATGCTAAAAATATGTAAAACAAGCTATAGTTTAAAATAACTATTATAGTCTTTTTTTTTTTTCAAAATGTTGAACATCTCCACTTTTCTTGTATTGTTTATATCAAATCTTTAAAAAAAAACATTATTCCTCCTAATGCATGTTTCATAATTCTTTAGTTAGTTCACTTTAAGTTTTGACTGTCTAGCAAGTCTTCTTCAGATGTGAAAAATAATTTATGTATGTAAATATACTTTAATATAGAAATTAATGTATTTAAAATATTTTATATATAATTGTAAATATATACATGCATATTATCATTACTGATCCACTGCAATATGAAGATGTCTCAAAATTTAAATTATTTAGCTATTCTTTAATCTATCTAGCCTTTCTTCTCTACATCACAAACCTAATTTCATCCCATCCATCTTACATGTGGACTAGTTTTAATTTTTGTTATATAATCTTTGGGGAATTAATTCTTTAAATGATGTTTGTGATACCTATTTGTTCTTTCTTCAATATATCTAGTTGCCAGTCTCTTCTTATTATCCTTAATATGTATCTCTCCTACTTTATTGAGTGATGTGAAGTGTCTGCATTGATTTTTTGTTAAGCTGCAGATCCATAAATAAAAACTGATAAAACACATTTATTAAAAGTCTTCCTTTTCAAACATATAGGTATATTTCCTTTTAATATTAAATAATTTCTACCAAAAACACTTCAGTCAAGTTTAATTCTATATATATATAAATTTCTTATGTGCTTATGTAAAAGAATAATGTAATATAATTATTATTTTTAGATATGAAAAAGATTGTTTAAGCAGTTAAAACTGTAAAAGGAGAGTTAAATAAAATATTATAAAAAGTGCATTAGAATAATCTTTTTTTTTTGAAGATGTTATTTTTATTAATAGTAGAATAGTATAATAAGTAAATATTAGAGTCTATCTATTAGTAATAGTTATGTGAATTTTTTAACATTTATATAATGTTTAAATATATTTGATATAAAGTATATTTGTACCTTCTAAAAAACATTTAATTGATTTTTGTTTGTATGGAGATTCTAAAACAATGAAGTGGCAAATGTGAAGGACTATATAAACCTAATTTGTTTCATCGCCCATCATCAGTGAAAGATGACGGTAAATAGTACTTATTAATTAAGGATATGTGGTAAGGCAGTCATGCATGGATACATACACACACATATATATGTAGTCTTATAATTAAATATTAGTAAATACAGTATTCAAAAATTCTGAAAAGAATAAGAAATATATTACATATATATATAACCATTGAATTAATTATTATCAAGATGACATAAGACACCTTATTTATAAAGCATTACAAATAAACAATCCAGCAATATGTCATTGCCAATTATTATTTCGGTACTAATCTAAAGTTTTCATCAACAAAACTTCACCATTTTTGTTAATATATCTATTATTTTTAGTTAGTATAATGAAAATATGCAGGAATTTATTGAAGTTTATGTACTGAGCTAATAACCAGACAGTAGATTTATTTAATAAATAGGATATCTAAAATTCCAAATTTCTTGATAAAATGTTCTACTACAATGGTCAGATATTGATCTTTATTATATCATCAGCAAATTTATCAATAAAATCAATTATTTCTACTTTTCTACACAATATAAAAATAAACTAGAGTCTGTCTGAAGATTTGTAATGATGGTATATTATGTTGGACTATTTCCATTTATAAGTGAATGTTGAATGTATAAAAAAAATGTAAACTTTCCAAATAGAAACAACTTGTTAGTAATAACTTGACAGAATAGCTCAGTTGGTAGAGCGTTTGCCTTAAATTCAATATTCAAGAATCTAAAGATGCGAGTTCAACTTCTAAGTGAATATTGTCACTGTGCATATAGGCCAGCAACACCTGAAGAAGAGTGGAGAATAATACTACTCGAATAAGTTGTGTAATTACTAACCTATATTGTCTATTTGTATGTTATTACTAATAAGTTATTTGTATATGGAAAGTTTAAAATTTTCTATACATTCAACATTCACTCATAAATGATGGAAATAGTCCAACACATCACATTTTAAATTAGAATCTGTTCTTCCATTTTATTAAAAAAAAACTTGTAAATATAAATACTGAAAGTAAAAGAACCTCTGTCTCAGTTTTTTTGACATTCTAATAAAACTTTTCTTATATAATTATAGACATATTGATTAAATATTTGGCAACATTAATAATCTAGCATTATGACCAATCAAAAAAACCAATTACAAAATAGCACCTGGAGATTCATGAAGTCATATTTTTTTCCAAAAAATTTTGATTGAATCACACTTATTAACATAATAATCAGGTTTCTGGCAGCTTAAAAAAATTGCATGGACTGTATTCTTTTCATAAACTTCATACCTTGGTATATTTGTCATTAATATCAGTTTAAGAATGATCTTGGTATATTAACATTCAGCTTCATTATGTTCAGTACTGTAATGAAAAAATAGAATTTAATTGAATTAAAAAACTATCCTTACTGAAAATATATAAACATTCAGCCTAAATTAGAAGAGATAGTAATGACTGCTGCTACCTCTTTTATTATAAATTCTATCAGAAATGCATTAATAAAAAATTATCCATACAACATGATGAAACATCGTATACTACTTTCATGGTTAATAAATTCGATTATTTTTTTCTCTGAGAAATGATCAGATGTATTGTTTGCAAAATACATCTTGAGTGAGGAAGAGAGCGGAGTTTTTGCCCTGGTATATGGTTGTGATATGATAGAATTTGATATGTGTCGATAAACATTTGAAAATATCTCAATAGCACACTGACTGTTCATACTTTAACAAAATGCTAAAAGTTGATAGAAATTAGTCTATGCCTTACGAGTGTTATAATGAAAAAATATTGAACAACATGAGCATCGGGATTCAGATATTTAATTTCTTTACTTCACCCGAAAAATGAAATTTCTCACAAAATGCATGCACTGTGAGAAAGATTGGTAAGAGTTTTTTTTTTGCTAGTAGACTATATAGTGAATATTGATATGGTATGCTAATGAAAAATGTAAAATTTTGAAATAATTCACTAGTCTCTCTCATTCATTTTTCCTAACATCTTTAATAGCAGCAAGATTTTCTAACCTACTATTCAGATACACACAAAACTATTTTAGATACTCTTGTGATTTAAAATCTATTTGTTTTATCTTCCAATTTTAACAGTAGCAAGAAAAGAGAACCAAAAACTGAATCTAAATATTAACATTTGATGTTTTTTTTATTTTTATCATTTTAATAATAAAAAAACATAGCTCAAAACAGACCATAGAATAGCCTAAGAAACCACCTTTATTTTTAGATGTATTCCAAACATTATATCTATTTATTTAAATTCTTCAGAAATATATTTTACAATTTTTAAGTTTTTTTTCTTCACAGAATATATGACTTTCGTTAATAATCTGTAAATATATTTTAAATTTAGTAAAAATATTATTTTCACAAAATTAATATTTATTTGATAGTGCTTTTTTTAAAAAAAATATCACAAAGGAACTTGTAAAAATTCCAATCAGAAGATGGGATCATAATAGTATCTTAAGTCTTGCAATTCTGCCATTGTAGTTATGGATTTGACAATCATGAACTATTTGAATTTTTGTTTTTACAAATTTTCTTAGATTAATGACTGTTAACTTCCATTTATGAAGAGATGAGTGCAATTGTTTTGAATCAGCTAATAAGACTCCTGTTGAATCTAAGAAAATTAAACCCAGCCAACTTTTCTGAAAAAACAAATTTGTTTGGACTTTCCTAAAAGATTCATTATATCATAATTATTTGATTGTAGATTATTGGTTGAACATCTAAAAAAGGTATCATAATTTGAGTAAAGTCTTAGGTAGTGAAGCAATATCTTGAGCTAGTTGCAACTTTTCTTTTAATATCTGTGGAATTGTGAAAGGACAGGAAGTCCCTGCAGAGTAAACATGAATGCTCCAGTAATATTTCTCATGACAATATTTGTCTATTCAGATGTTTACTGTGGGAACTTTTTTCTAATCAGGGACACAGCATTCATTAGAAGAATATGCTAATACTAAAGAAACTGTCCCTAAGGAACTTGCATCACAACACAAAAAACATAAGTCAGTTTTAAAAGAGAATTATTTGTAAAAATTAATTTTGGTCTCACCTTAAGTTAAAGAGAAAAATAAATTAGCTACGATTCAAGATTACTCCTAAATAGCTTTAAGTAGGATTGTGTTTTAGTCTACTATTGCAAAAGATTGTATTCTTATTATGAAATATACTGTCTTCATTGAGTTAGAAATAAAACCTGTTTTTAAAAAAGATTTCCACCCATTCCATATACTTATTGAATTTTCTATTTCATAAAAGGTTTTCTTTTGAAAAATCAAAATACTCTAATCAGCTAGATGAATTTCTTGTATTCTGTTTTAGGAATATCATTGCAGAATATTGGAATAAAGTGAGAGAATTGAATCTTGCATAGATCATTCTGTAAATTTTCTACCCTATTGAAATAATAATAAAGTCACTCAAAAATGAGTATGGCTATTCCAATTCCAAAAATTTAACTACTCAAAAATGAGTTTTGCGGTGACTATGCAAACCAATGTGTGAATTATAAATATATCAACGTATAGAACATGTTGATACAATTTTCTGTTTACATGTTACTTTATAATGCTGTCTTTTAGTTTCCTCAGAAGAAAACTTTTCTTTCTGAAATACTTCAACTCCATGTCTAATTGTAGCTCTCCTATATATCCTATTCTCTGCCATATATTCTCAATAGAAACAATTGATATTGTGCTTCTTTAGAATATCTTTGAGATAATGTTGATATGGTCTACCTTTGAAACAAACCCATGTTCAAGTTCATCATAAAATATTCTCTTAAGAAGACTTTTAGTGGTCATTCATTTAACATGTCCAATCCAACCAAGATGTAAGTTTACAATAATATATCCTGCAAATTAAAGAACATATTGATTGGTTTTATGATATGGCTATTGTATTTTTAAAATTGTACATAGCATTCTTAAATGAAACTGTTCTAATAATTTTATATTGCACAGTGTCCAAGTTTCACATCCATACAATATATTAGGTAAAATAACATCTTTATATACAGTGAACTTAATTGCAGTAATTATTTCCCTATGATTACATACTCTATCTTTTAACTTGTTAAAAGTAACTGCAGCACATTAGAATTTATGTTGGATCTCAACATCTAAGTCCACCATTTTATTTATAAAACTACCAAGATATTTAAACTGGTTTACATTCTCAAGTTGGCAACTACCCAAGCTGAAAGCAGCTAAGGATTTTTCTTCCACCATTGTAATAAAGAACTTGAGATTTTTGAGCATTAATTAATAAACCTAAGTCTTTACAATCCCAACATTAAGGACATTCTGTAAATAATTTTTTGAATTGGCAAAAATAGAACAATTATCAGTATATTGTAAATACAAAATCCAAGATAACCTCGTTTTTGCTTTTAGCTGATTCAAATTAAAAATTTCACTATCAAATTTATATTGTATCTGGATCACTGTTTGATTAAACAATTCCAAAGATTAATATTTTAAAAATTGAAAATAAAATTGGAGTCAGTATACATTCTTGTTTAACACAAGTTTTCATTTCAAATACCTGAATGTCCACCTGTAGTAATAATACTTCCTTACATTCCATCACATAGAAACTGTATAATACAATAAATCTTGGTGGACAACAAACTAATTTCAATGCCATAAACCTGTTCTATTACTTGGATCAAAAGCCTTGATCAAATCAATAAAAGCAATATATAAATCATTCCTTTTTTTTTTCGCATTTGCTTGGCAACAAAAATCATATCTATAGTACTTCTTGATTCCCGAAAACCAAATACTCTGGTAATCATTTATCTACAACTGGACCAATCTTTTCAACAAAATTATTGAAAATACTTTTTGTGAACAATCCATGATAGTTATCACAGTCTTGTCCATTCCCTTTGTTTTTAAAAATTGTAACAATTAAAGCCTCTTTAATATCAGATGGCACAACTTCATGCACCCAAATATTCTTAAAAAATTGCAATATTTTTGAAGCTAACATATCATCATATTTTAAAACTTCTCCAGATATTTTATCAGAACTTTCAGCCTTTCTACGTTTAAGATTACAAAGAGCTTTATTAAATTGAATATTTTGGTCCAAACCTAAATGAGTAAATAAATAGATGTATCAGTAAGTCATCATATCAATTTTTGAATCATTATTCAAAAGATGATTAAGATCCTCTTTCCATCAATTCAAAATATCATTATCATCATATAAGAGATAACCATTGTAGATTGAATAGGTCTGTGATACCTTTTCTCAGGTATGTTGCTTTTATTGCATAAAAAAATATCTAATGACCACCAAATCCACAAATCATTTTTAACCTTTCTTGCGAGTCATTGAACTTTTGTCTTCAGATCTTTATATTTATTATAAAATTCCACATGTAATCCATTATTTTGCCAAGCAGAGAATGCTGCGCTTCTTTTTAATTAAATCAGTAATACTATGATCACTGCCAAAATGATTATTCTTTTTAATGAGCTCAAGAATGGATTTGTATCCATAGCACACTCCTTAAGAGAATTCCATGCTTCAGCAATATGAGTTTTAAAAATTCAAATTATCAATTTTACTGTTTAATAGCCATTGAAATTAAGTACGTAATTCTTCTAAAGAATAAACACTAATTTTCTTATGAATATGATTGGAATAATAGTTATTTTTTAATGCAATTTTCATTTTGATCTTAGAGCATAAACTACAATCTGAGCTTGTGACTGCTTATATAATGTGAAGTTTTCTTGTATTCTGACTTCTAACAATAATATAAGCTATTAAATAGCATTGTTTTAAGAACGGATGCATCCATGTTCCTTTGTAGCAACTTTTCTGCCTGAAAATACATGCATTAGCATGTGAAACTACTATCTCTCTATATTGAAATCAGACTTCATCATGATGCATTCCAAGTTGAAGATAGCAAATTATGAAATTTCATAATAAAAGTATTAATATGAACTCCAACAATATTATAAGGGATAGTCACATCAGGACTGTAGAAATGAGGGAGAATTAAGAAATAATTAATAAGTTGTGCTCAACTATGGCTCATTACTTACAGGATATATTATTTATTGATACAAAAGTTAAATCTTCTTTTACTTTAAAAAAACTAGTGATATAAGAAAATTTTACTATTTCATCTCAGTATTCTTTTTTTTTCCACTTTTTTTTTATCTTACTGGCTTTAGCCATTTCATTTGGTAGAGAATCCAGTTATCATGTGGTTTTTATGCCATTGGTCTTTCTTATATTGTGAAATTTGTGCTACAACATGATTCTATAATTACATGCAAAAATATTTTAACTCAAACACAAGACATCTGACATTGAGATGATAGCAAAGGAGGCTAGTTTAGCAGGCTTGGAGTCCTTAATGTCTCATTTAACCACTAAACATCACATAATCACCATTACTGTATGGATAGCTTTGCCCACTTTAATGTCTCATTTGGAACTGAATTTAGAAAAAAAGATTCTCTCTAAAAACAAGTGCATCTAGAGAGATCCTTATTCTTCATAAAATATGGATTTTTAAAATTTGCCCAGAAATAGGCTGCATTCTAATGTTTGGTTAGATTCTTATTGTCAATAAATTGCTGATAGTTGTAATATAGGTTATGATGTCAATGTAAGGAATGAATGTAAACGTCAATTTTTTCTAAATATTGATAAAAATGTATGAACTTCGCTTGATGCGGACTCTTTGATAACTGAATGTAAGGCAGCACTTAAAGCTAATGTGGTAAAACTTATCTGATGAAAAGGAAAAATTATTTGGATAGTTGACTATATATTTTTTTTTAAGTTGAGCTTGAATGAAAGGAAATTGCATACTTTTAAATTCAGAAAATTTAATAAAAATTTTTTTATTTCTTATTGGCACTGTTATTGAATCTATGCTAATAAAAAAACTGAATTTTTAAATAATGAATCAAAGTTATTGGAAGTAATGACATTCATTCACTTAATGAATTTCAAAGATAGGCTGTTAAATTTTTGCACAACAGAGGATTTGACTATAGTGAAACTTTACTTAGATTAAAAAAAAAAAATTATTAAAACACTTTAATGCAACCATGCTTAAATTAATGGCATCTTATGAATTATTATAATTGAGAGCCTAAATATAAAAGAAGGCAATATTACAGTTATCAATTATATGGATAAAAATCATAGATTAACACTTTCTAAGGCTAAATGACAAAGACGTTAAAAAATAATTATCATCACCAACATCAATGGGAAATTGAACGCTCCTCATGTTAGGATTAATTGGCTATAAAACAATAAAACTGTCTGAACCTACCCTGGTACCTCTCTGAGGAATGCCAAAGCACGAAACCATGGTCAGGGGTTTGGGGGGGTTCCTGACAGAGATATTTTAAATGCTGGCTCTGGCTAAGCATTTATCACAAAGCTTATTGAGGAATTGACAATCCTCACTGTTTATAATAAAACTGGCAATTTGAATTTTCATGCTCATGTGACCAAGGCATGAAATTCTCTTGAGGTGTATATTGTGCTTGAACGTCTGTCATTAGATTTAGTATATAAAAAGTCATGAATGATTTTTGTTGACAACGACTTATTAATGACTTGGCTTAGCTGAATAGTAAAATGATTAAGAAGCTTCTGAAGTGATATAGAGATTTAAAAACAGAATTCAGGTGGACCTAACATTTAACTACAAGTAAAATTCCAAAAACACACATTTTAGATAATCATTTAAAAGTAGTAGTTCGGTAATTGACAAAAAAAATAATCTTAAAAATGATTGGTAAATTGAACATTTGACTATTAAATAATAGCACACAAGTTAAATGTATAACACCATGCTATAAGTAGTATTAATCTTCTTTCTTCTTCAGATATTATTGGCCTAACTAGTAACAATAATAGCATGGAAATCAAATCAGGAAGTTTTAGATTCATGAATCTTCACCTAAAGTCTGGCTTTGCTATATTGATGATACATTTGTTATATGCAACATAATGAAGCAATATTATAAACAATTTAACATCAAAACACATTCCCTTTAATTAAAATCACAATAGAATCTGGATCAGAACAAAAAAGTTATAATATATATATATAGCAATGGGATTGAACTTAGAATATTTATTTTTAATAAAAACTTTTGCAACAATTTACTGAGCTATATCGTCTTTTAATTATACATATAGTATATATTATATGTTAATAAACTGCTAAAAAAATTATGCTTTTAAAAATTTTTGGTAGTTATGTGTACACTCTATCTATTGGTGAAGCCATTTTACATATACCAATGTAGCAAAGAAATAAGTAATCAATAAGTTTCATATTTTTCATTAAAAAATCAAAAACCAGACAAATGTTAATGTAAGTTACTTAGAAAATCTGATAATATATTTAGTGAATAAGCGATGATTGAAAAAGAAATATCTTCAATAAGTATGATTAAATGAGAATACTCTGTAAGAAATTAAACTATTAATGACATCAAATGTTAATTTCTTGAAGAACGTCTGTATTGATAGCACTTATTGAAAATATTTATTTTTTAATTATTATCTGATCACTATATTATTTTCAGATTTGTTTTGTAAATAAATTATATTATTTTCATGTTTTGAAGCAAATTTTTGTTTATTTTTAACTTTCCATTTTTTATGAAAAATATAAAACTAATGGATTAACTTATTCTTTACTTTAATACATTGCTATGTGGACTGTAGTTCCATCATTATACATTTTTACCATGGTGGAAACAATTATCTTATTTCATTTGTTATAACTTCAAATTGTAATGATTCAATTAATAAAATGGATGGTATAATTATTTATTCAGACTAAATGAAACTTACCTATATTCTTTTTTTTTCACTTTTAATAATCACAAAAAAATAAAAATGCAATTTGACGTACAACATACATATTTTAGATAAACTTTAATAATCTCTGTCTTTTTAAACCTACTTCAAACATATGAATAGGTTTGGACTAAGGCAAATGATTCCCAAGATGCATTTCTGGCTGAACCAGCACCCTTCAATTGTCTGTGTTCACAACTTCTCACATTTCTTCATTATCATTATTTAGATATGTTTCTTCACATGTTTGAAGTGTGTGTAAGAAAACAGAGAATTTTAATGTACATGTAAGACATTACACATAAAAGAAAATAAATGCTGGGGGTAAATTATTGATATCATAGAGTTGTATTTAATAAAAATAAATGAGCTAACTTTAATTATGTTTAAGGCTTATATCTGGGTTAGAAATGATAATCTTTAGCCTAACAAACAATTTGTGATAATCATTAATGTATTTATCTAAACATTTTGTCATCAAATGAGTTGGTGCAGGAAGTTCAGTAATTTACATATATCTAACCAATTTAATTTTAGATAGTTTTGAAATATTGTTATTTATTTAAGAATTCATTCAGCAAAAATTTCTTTTATTTGAAAGCAACTCTGATTTAGATATTTTTATTTATGATGAAACAGTAATGATTTTGCAAGTTAAAAAAAAAATCATTTCATATTATATCTAATTATTGCTTATTTACTATTATTTTTATTTTATAAAAATTAAAATGGTCAAGTTTTAGATTTAAAAAATAAGAGAAAACCAGTATAAGGGGGGGGGGGGATCTATATTTATGTATAATATTTTTGAAAAAAATAATTTTTCATATGCCTGTATTATAAAAATCTTTCATAAGGTTGATTAACTAGAAGATATTTTAATAAATTTGTAATAACCTCTTGTATTAATCTAATAACTAGGTGGAAGACATTACTTTCATAGTAATGCTTCAAGCTCGCAGTTTTAATTACTATGCATATATAAATTCTATTAATACACATGGTTGTTATTTGTAAGTTTATTTAATTGACTTTTAATAAGTCTGATTTGTAAGAAGTTCTTATAGTATACTGCATATGAAAAATTATTTCTTTAGAAATATTATTATATATTCTTAGTGCTGCATATTTAATAGCCAGTATTTACATACATAATTGTTAAAATTATTAATATTTATACATATATTATGATTTTTTTTTGTAATAATTTGCTATCGGTATTATATACATAATTATATTCAGGAAAAGATACCTACCTATGGATATACATAATGTACACTGTAAAACTCCTTATTAAAATTTTGAGATCTTTGAGCTCAAAATATAATTTGAATTGTATAATACAGTTACGTTATTTGAGTAATCTGTCGTTAACTTAAAAAAAATTTCAGCAGCTACCACAGTTTGCGATTGTCTCTGCTTGTAAAAACGTTTATGAAATAAAACAAACTCACTATTCACTAAGTAAAATAAATATATTCATGTAACTGGATTTTGATCAATTATATGTTCTTTCTCAACAAGAAATGAATGACCACTAAACATCACATGATCACTATCTCTTATACTAACAAAGATCTAGGTGCAGTACTCTCAGATCCAAGGCTCCTCACTGACAAAGGCCACAAGCCAGAAACTATTCTGGGGATATTGGATGAGTAGGCACTAGATAGGGATTTTATGCACAAGCCTTCTGGCTTCCATTGATTACTCTGATTGGCACAGGGTGGCACTACTGTATGGGAGATGAATTGAGAAACAACATAATTGTTCACATAAGAATTATATGAATATATTTATTTCATTTAATAAAATGAATTTATTTTAAATTGGCAATGTTAGTTTATATAAATATTTAATATAGATAAAGTTCTCACAAACCAAAAACTGAGTATAAAATAAAAACAGACTTATGAATATACTTCATTAGAATACTATAAGGCTCATTAATATCTGAATTATAATAGTATTTCCTTTTTTAATGCTCGTACAAAAAAATATTCATAAAAAATGTTATTTTTTAACAAATAAATTAAAAATCTGTTAAATTCAACTAAATAAATAAACTTGCAATATTTTGATTTATAGTTTTGATTTATAATTTTAACATTTTATTTTACTATAGCACATTAGAATATAGAATTTTCTGAGAAAACAAATCTATTTTATTTCATTTTTTAAGTATACTTCATCCTATAGAAAATATTTTAGATGTGAT
Source organism: Epiperipatus broadwayi (assembly GCA_028023455.1). NCBI lineage: Eukaryota > Metazoa > Onychophora > Udeonychophora > Euonychophora > Peripatidae > Epiperipatus > Epiperipatus broadwayi. The sequence continues at coordinate 402,339 of JAQFVV010012678.1, read as the reverse complement.
GTCAGTTCATTATGGCAAGATCAATTTATTTTAATCAATATCATGTTGAGAGGAACTTTTTACTTGTAAAGATTTACATACAACTTTTGAAAAGAAAATATGGTAAAATTACAAATTGGTGTTTTATACACATTAAAAAAAAAAGGCAATTACTAAATAGAATTATTATTTCACACTGATTTTCTTTTATATATATATAAATATTTCATTTTCTATGTACAATTTAAATACAGCATGCAGTACAAATATTTTTTTAATTAATGTAAAAATTAATTATACAATAATCCCCAACCAATATTAAAATTATTGTTAAACAAATGTTGAAACACAGCTGCATTAAAACTGTATTTTCCTTTGCTTAAAATGGCAGTGGAAACATTTCTTTTTTTTTATGTTTAAATTTGAAAACTAAACATATGGCATAAAAAAAAAAAAAAACGAGAGAAAAACAAAAAGATAGACATACATAAATAAAAACCTATACAAAAAAAACCTTTAAATATGCTTGCATATAATACATTCCCCTCCTTTCCCCGAATAAATATTATAATTTACAACAATTAATGGCACGTCCAATAAATGTTGAACATTTGTTTTGAAATTGTTATCTACATGTCCAGTAATAAAAGCAATGACGTTATGATTCACTGGGATTATGTCGTATGTATTATGTCATTTAAAAAAATAAAACTTCAATTTTAATTTAGAGGTAATAAAATTCCTTAACAAGACATGACAGTATTTTGAAAACAATAATAATGGTAATAATCACAATAGTAAAAATGATAATAATTATAATAATGAGATGAATCTAAAAAAACAAAAATTGTTTAAATAATATATGAATGCTTTCATTCTATTACTGAACTCTAAAGTACAAATTCAAAGTGATTTAAGAAAATAAAAAAATGTAAAAAAAAATTGAATGAAAATTTTTTTGTTTGCTTTTTATATATGTATATATCTACAAGGTGTACTTAAACAATTTTTTTTTCACATAAACTCTTTCAAATGGTCAAATTGTCCCATTCTCCCCCCTCCCTTAAAGAGTGTTTTTAAATGCTTAATAATCTGAAAGAGATCTGTGAAGAATTAAGGTTGAGTGGAATGACTGACTGGGATGTTCATTCTCTGTTGAGTAGTCCAACAATTTAGATTTTGATGCCCGTTCATTTACTGTGTTTTCTTTTCTTTGATGGAGGAATGTCTATATCAATGGCATCATCTCCCAAGATCAGTCGAAGCTTCTGTGGACGCCAATTAACATATTCATTTTTTTTAGATGAATAAAAACTCCTAGTATCAAAACCGTTTCTCAAGTCTCTATCAGGGCTTTTGGATTTTTTAGACTTTTTATGTTTTTTACGATCTCTCCTTTCAATGGTATTGTTTATATAGCTGCACATTGAAATTTCATATTCCGTTTTACTAGAATCTGAATCCACACTCAAGTTGCTTTGATCTCCTGATGGAATAGGATTTCGCTTCATTCGTATTGTTAATTTTGGAAGTTTACCTTTAGGACTCTCAGTTAAAAGAGCCATATATTCCATATGAACATTATTTTCTTCTGGATATTTAATAAATCCATTGCGATGTGTTCCTTCTCTTTTTGACAAAAGCCCATTATAAACTGCACCATTTTTAATAGTCAATTTTGGGGATTCTTTGGCTTTTAAGTTATCTAAACTTAAATTGTTTTCTGGATCATTAACCTTTTCAGGAGTATGCAGAAGATCTAATTCATTACATGATTTTTCTTCAACATCTAGATTTACAGTTTCACAATCTGAATTTTTAGGTAATTCAATATTACAATCCTTTTCATTACCATTTTCTAAATGATTGGCTTCTAAAAGTTTTTGCACATTAGAAATATCTCCATTATATTGACGAAGACTATTATTTTTATTCATATCAGATGCAGTTCGAGGCCGTTTTTCCCACCTCAGAGAAGGTGTTCCTTCATTTTCTAAATTGTCTTTTGAAAGCACAACACGGGCTTCAGAAAAATTATATCCCTGCGATCGAAGAATATCCAAGCCATATTTATCCAAATCAAGTTTGGACTTGTTTATATTATTTTTACCTGAAAATAAAAAAAAAAAATTTGTAATTTTGAATAAAAAAAAATATAGATATACTTAACTGTCTGTATACACAAAATTGTATAAATATACAAACATATATATTTATAAAAATATGGAAATCTACATCATATTATAATAGTATTTTTTTCTTTATATTACACACAAAAAAACACTCATTTAATTAAACACAGAATGCTTTGCAGTCTGAGTTGATGATATCCACAATTACCAAATGTGGAGCAGCAGTCAGACAAAATTCTATGCTTGTTGTTTAGGATCGTAAATATATATATATATATAAACACACATGCAATTAAATACAAATATACACATAGATAATACACTTATTACAATATTAAATTCTTACATGATCTACACTTTCATAAATAAAATGTTAATGTGTAAAAATCAGTCAGATAGATGCAGATTTAAATGTAAATCTAAAAAAACACCTCCAAATTAAGTGAGTTTTGCTCTTCTTATATTTTGCTAGTTATTACTAAAATTATTTTTAAAACATAAAACTATTTTTAGAAATAATAAATTATATTAGCTATTTTTTTTTTTTATGGATTAATGATAATATTTCCATAAATAAATAGATTACTTTACACAAATTCTTAAAATTCTTGTGAAATCTTGATTTATTCATGAATCATCTAAAAAAATAACTAAATATTTCAATTATTTAATTATAATCATTATCAACGATAAATATCCCAAGTCAGTAAAATAATAATAATACATATAAAATATATATTTTTCAGGGTCATTTGACAGGAATGGATGAATGTCCCAATGTGTACATATTTTATATGTATTGTTACTTTTTTCTTTTTTTTTAATAGATTATGGTTTTGATCTTAAGGAATGATTATAATTAAGTAGTTGAAATGTTGTAGTTTTTAAAACTGATTCAAGAATAAATAAAGATTGTACAAGAATTTGGAGGAATTTGTCTAACTAATTTAGTTATTTATTGAAATATCTTAGATTATGCTTATAAGAAAGTATTTGAAAAAGATTCTTATATATTTTAATATCGATTTCCTTCTCCATATGCTATCAATATCATTAATATCTTTAATTATTAGAAAGCTTGAAAGTATAAAAATGATCATAAACTCTTGCTATTTCATAATTTATAGAGATGGGCTATGTAACACTAGATGTAAACAAAATTTCATATTGAAAATTTGTTTACAACTGATAAGGATTTGAACTTATTAATATCATTTGTTAGATAGCCAATTCTATTTAAGTTCTGGGATAGTGAGCATAAACAATTGTTTTATATCTGTAGGTTCTCTAACAATTAAGGGCAGTACAATGAAATTGGCAGAGTATGGAAAAATAAATACATTTAAAAATGCAGTATTTATTAAATTTGATTACAAAGTTTAACTACTTTTAGAGGGTTCCAATCAAAAATGCAAATTACAAGTCAATGGGCTGTAATCAAAAAGATGTTTGATAATTCAAACAATACACAAACGTCATTAATATTGTATTCAAATTATTATAAAAGTTTAAATCAAAATAGCACTGTATAAGACTTCAACCTTTGAAAAATTCTGGACCATTGATGTATCAAAAAAATAATTTTCATGCAAAGTTTTACATAAGGACTAAAAACCAGTAGGAAAGTTTTTCCAGTTACTACATCTATATATGAAAAATAGGAGAGTACATACTGATCGTAAAAGTTCTACGACTAAAAAAAGATAAATAAATAAAAAAAGTTATGAGCACTATGTAAAAAAAAAAACTTTGATAAACCTATACTTTAATAAATTTAAATTCTAAATTAAGAATTATATACAACATATTAATTTCTAATAAAAACTTTATTTAGCAACTACTTGAAAAAAACAACAAAACAATCTGTAAACCCTAAATACTATCACATATATCACATGATGCTAATCTTTTAGATTATTTGATAACTTGTAATGTTGTATTTTCTTCTACAATGAATTTTATTTTGGGAATCATTTCAAAATTTGGGATAATTGTAGTTTTCCAATGAATTCTATCATCAAACAACAAACTTCCTAAAGAAACTTGGGAAGCTGGTACACATTCCTGCTTAGTGACGGTGTTCGTTTTGAATGTCTCACGTTTCTGCCAACATTCCTCTCATGTTAATAGTTAAAAGTTGTATAACATGAATAAACTTTGAAGAACAACTAATTAATTTCAATCATTGCCCTAAACCTTTTCATTCAAATGAGTCAAATGCCTTGACTAAATCAATAAAAGCAATATCTAATTTTCATCTTACTTTAAACTGTTTTTGAGCTCATCTTTATAATGTAAATGGTAATTATCTTACAAAAATAAAGCTTATTCATGAAATATTTTTTACAAAGTCTATTACTGATCATTTGATGAAAATATGTCTTTATAGCAATAGATTGAACAGAATCACATCCAGAAAACTGCAAAATATACTGATTTGCTTATAATGATCTTGTCATTTTTCTAATGCTTTTACTTCATATCAACAGAAAGGATCCATGATTCACTTCCATATACAATAAACTGAGCTCTATATGCAATTAATTTAGTTTTGATAATTATTATATCATTGTACTAAATTATCATATCTTTTAATTTCTAGATGCAGTTACAATATATTGAAAACTGTATTGCACCTAAACAATATTTTAAATTGAATTGTATTTTAGTTGACAACTATACAAACTAAAAGTTGCTGAAAATTTTTAATCCATATTGGCTACTAAAAGAGTAATTATTTTTTTAAAATATTAATTACTAAACCAGTCTTTATAGTTTGAATCAATACATTAGTAACATTCTATAGATTTACACTCAAAGTTGTAAAAATAATACAATCACTGCTAAAAACGTAAGATGAAGTTCTTGTTTTTTCTTTTTAAATATATCTTGCATCTGGATATTTGCATTATGATGGCTCCCATAAACAGTTTCAAGAAACACTGTTATAAAACTGAAAAACAAAGTTAAAGCCAGTTTCATTTCAAATGTATCTCATTTTATGCTAATAGTAATAACTTTTATTCTTATTACATAATGTAGAAGCCATATAATATAAACAAACAGTGGGCATTCACCACATTTGAACATTGCATAAAAATTTTCAATTAATTGATTTTAATGCCATGACCAAATCAAAAAATGCAAAATATATACATGTATCTATTACATCTTTTCTACAGATACATTTCTTCCATTTATTTGATAAAAAAACCATGTTTACTATACTTCCTGATCCTTAAAATAACTGAATATTTGATAACCACTCATATATGCTGCTGCAATAAATAACAAAATGATCCATGTTCTTGGATAATCAACTCAGTCTTTTCATTATCTTTAATTTTATTAAATGAAACATTAAAAGATTAGAGTGAAATACTTTGATGGATCTTTAATTTTTAAAAAAAATTCCAATAATTTTGAAATTACATAAAATTTCATTAGGCATTTCATCAAGGATTTATAGTTTTTTTTTATTTTCAAGATGACAATCAACTATTTTAACTTTATTAAGTTGGATGTCTTTGTCGAAATCTAAATGTGCCATCTTCTTAATTCTTATATCATTATGATACAAAAGATTGAAGAAGATGATCCATATATATGAAAAAGGAATTCAATTAGAAGATAGGTCTCTAGATTATGATATTAATGAAACATTACCATCATCTATGAAAAATAAAACCAGACAAATGAGATAGAATATGGTAAGACCAATAATATCATCTTCAAATTTATACAGAGAAAAACTTATACAGTTAAGAACCCAACTGAATATTTATCTGAATTAGAGAAATAGTTTTCTTTAAACAGTTTGAGTGAATGAGAGAAAATAGCTGCGGCAAGCAATTATTTATATTCATCTGCAAAAAATTGGTGATCTTTATTTGAAAAATCTAAAACCTATGGTGATTTCAAATATATTACTTTAAATAGTTTTTGGGGTGAAGATAAACAAGATAATGTTAAGTATAAGATAATTCAGGTAAAATATAATTATAATAAAGATAGCTATACTCAATTCTTTAAAGCTCCAGCAGTAAAATTAAAAATGCTCTCTGCATTTCCTTTGTCAGAAAATCAAATTCTCAGAATCATTAGAAGAAATTTGCCTATACGCATAGAACAAGTATTGTGGAGAAAGTATCCAAAATATTAGGTATACATGAGGCAAGTGAAAGAACTTCAGAAAGTATGCATTGCTCTTGGAAACTAGTAATTATGCCGTATTCAGTAGTGATATAAATGAAAACAGAGGAAATACAACTAATGCGGCATATAGAAAAAACATAAATAAGCAATTTTGGAAAAAATCTTCACATATTAGTAATAATAATGATAGTTATGTGAGAAAGGGATTAGAAAGTGATGCTCCGTTATGAGGATGTTATCCTAACAGCCATTCTCAGAATACTTATATGAAAATGCTAGGGAATAATCCTGAATCTAATCCAGTGAATTAAATGATAATTCTTGTAAATGAATGAAATAATTTAATGTTGAATAAGTTTGTTGTGTTAATTTATTTTTTTAGGTTATCAGATAAATAGTTACTGTGATATGTTAAACATATAGTCGTTAGTATATATCACAGACACAATAAAATGTTACTAATTAAAAACATTTAATGATAGTCAGATAAGAGAATAAAAAAAAAAAAAATTTTGAATTATAAGAGGAAATTATTATTAACGTTTGATGTATATTACTGATGAACATATGGTGAATTTCTAAATCAGCTAAAATAATTTTTTTTTCCTGCAAGTGAAGGGCTAAATCTAAGAGTGAAATTTGAGTTTAAACCCTGTGATATATCTTTAAATTTTAATATTGATTATATTATCCTAATAATAATGTAACAAAAGAGATAACATAAATACAAATATAAATATTAAACATTTTAATTACTATACACAATTACATAATTAATCTTTAAACATAAACAAATAAGGCATTAAATCATTGTTAGATATATGTGTGGAATTATAAGTTGGCATAATTGGATGATATTGAATAAAAAATTCTGATTAAAATATTTAATTTGTTTAAAGATATATTTAAAATATTAATTAATTATCTATAAATCAAATATGTAAAAAGGAATGAAAATAATTTTTTTTTATATAACTTAAATACATTTTTATCTTCCAACTTATAAAATTATATATATATTGTAAAGACATTTTAATAACAGGAAATGCTGATTTATTGGAAAGAAAATTAAATGAATGAATAAGCAAATGAGCTTGACCCAAATAAGGCTAAGTACTAAAATAGAGTACCAAGGCAATGAGGTATTACTGAACACCACTTTTCAAAAAAAAAACAAGAACTCCAAATTTTATTTAATATGTATTAATAATTTAGATATCTACTGGATACAATTATAATTTATTATGAACCATGACGAATAAGATGGGGTGAATAATAAAACTTCTGTCTGTCCTGGCTACATAACCTTTTTGTGGAGAATCTATATACAGTAACATCAAATTTGAATTTGTCTCAAGGTGGTAAAAAGAAACGTTAAATAATGAAATGAAATATAAATTCATAAAATCACTCAAAGGAATTGCATTATCAATGCCCAATTGTAATTCATAATAAAATATGCTAAATGCAAATATGATCTTAAACTTAAAAGTAGTCATCAAAGTTCATAACTCTAAAATGGAACGGTATTTGAAATATATATAAATTGTATATACATAAACTACACATAATGGACTAACGTGATACTTCAATGGATAATTGAAAGAATATTGAACTATAAATTTTTTTTTATGTTTGTTGATAAAAATATATACAAGTATATTGTAAAAATTATATTTATTATATTCATTGACATTCATTTATCAGATAATTAATTTATCTTATTTAAATATTTATGTTGAATATATGTGTATTATTTAGTATTCATTTATATATTTTGTAACTGAATGGGGTTGTGGTAAATTGTTAATAATATCTATTGGGAGTCATTATTCTCATTATTAATCAAAAGTATGCTTACTTGTCTCACTGTATATATAATCTATTGAAATAATTGTTTTGATAAATATTTAAAGACATTTGCAATGAAAACTTATTCATGTGGATTGCAAAATATAAACTTTTACAAAGTGATGAATTAATCAAGCATACTATCTAAAGTTATTTAACAAAACATATTAATTTTAGTAATATTATATTGATATATAGTTCGGTTTTTGTGAATTGTTTACATGTGTTAATATAACTATATAAATAGTGCATTAAACAGCATATTTTATTATTTGCCAACTAAATAATATACTATTATAAAATACTTATTTACTTGAATAACATTTATTGTTTTATTTGTTATTATTATATTAAACTTTAAATTAAACATAGCCCAATGTATATGTAAACAAAGGGAGGGGGATTTTCCCCGTTTACATATTATTATATTAGAGAATTTCATTTTGCTAATTAAATTTTTTTTTTTTAATCAACTCATTGCGAGTTTCATCAATAGTCATCTATATTTGCATGTTATATATTTATTGTAATGTTAACAAAATTCTGTAAGGGAATCCTTGAAAATTAAATACTCTCGTATATTATTAATATGATAAAGAATATTTAAACATTTAATATTCTTTCAAAATATGGCTTGGGTTCATTAAAACCCTTCATAATTCAAATAATATTTAATAGATAAGAGTCTCTATTTGTATCAGTTATTGCTAGCCTAAAAGTAAACAAACAATGTTTGAATGAATTAAATAATTATAAGCTATATTGCTCTATTCACTTGCTCCCTTTACAGAGATAAAAGATACTGTTACAATATAAAGATATGTACATGTTGTGTGCATATACATACACACATATATATACCTTACCAAAATGATGAATTGTTTCATCTGAGGCTATACTAGAATTCCTTCTTCTACTTCGTGCATGCGGCAGTGATTGGTTTAAAGCTGGACTTATATTATTGTTGTTATTATTATCATCGCTATTAACATCATCATTAACACTATCAAGATGCTTGTTCTTCATTTTTTCTTTTTCTTTGGCAAGCTCTCGTAACCTATGAAGTCGTGTATCTGTGTCACGTAATCGATAAGTAGTGTTATCCAGTTCCTCTTGAGGTTGACCTCGTGTAATAAAAATACCAGTCTGCTTCCTACAATAGCAGAACAACATATAAATTCAATGCAGTTTTAGTGGTTTATTTGTGAAATCAATAAAAACGTATTAATTAATGAATAAAAACAATACATATTTAAATGAAATTTTTTACTTTATAAAAATATATGATATATATACATATATTTCTTTTCATTCTATCAAACAACTTTAATTTATTTATTAAGCTATATACCTGATAATATACAATATTGCTTATCACATACACACAAACTTTCTGATTTTGAATTCTTTTTATGTGTTTTTATAACTCTTTGAAGTTTTATATATACATATAATAATGAGAATAAATCCATAAATTTTTAACTTTGTTACATAGAAAAAATGTTGAATATTGCATTCGGATTATCAAGATATACAAGAGATGGATAGTGAAAATACTTTCAGATATAAGGCTAAATGTGGATAATCAATAAACAATGTTCAACCTACAATATTTCCTTAAAATAAACTATTAATTTATCAAAGAATAGGTGATGTTTCCATTTGCAAGGGATCCTTTCTGATTCTTATCTGTTTTCTTTTTACCTTACAGTTTTTAATACTTAAATTGGTTCATGCCCTAGTCATCACTACCCTTTCATCTTCCTCCAATAAACTTGACATGGGGAATGTACATTCGTGCAACTCCATATTTTAACTAAATGTATAGCAACTTCTATTCCATTTTTTCTACGTTTTTTTTTTTTTATGCACAAGCTCTTGGCATTAAGAAAACACTGATGGAAGAAGTTTATTAAACTGAATATCTTTGGTCGTGATTGTTTAGATAGTTTTAATTAAGAATCTCTTTAGCAACATAAAACTAGAAGGGACTTACAAAATGTGGTCTAAAAATGGTCTATCTTGCATGATCTGATTAATTCACTTTGAACGACAGGCAAATTACTCACTGAAGTGGTAGAAATAATATTTTATTTTGTTCTACATACAGGTATATGGTAGATGTGAATTTTACTTTTAAAAACTTGAAAAGAATACAGTACTTATAGCAATGAACTATCAAGACTTAGAATTAATATTGTGTCTACTAATGAAATTCTTCCAGTGGGAAAAAACTGTAAGGTATCTGATTTACTTTAAGATATAATTTGCTATTTTTTATTCCTGTAATTGCTAGATGAAGTAAAAATCATGTGTACAATAATACCTTATGCCTATTTCATTTGATTCAGAGAAATACAGCGTTTATTTCTTGTTAGATAGTATCAGTACATCAAAACTATTAAAAGACTCAATTTTTATTCTTAGAGAGTTTAATAATGGGTTGGTTGGCACAGTAGATTATGCCAAACTTTTTGAAAAAAATAATATGTAAACTCAGTACACAAGTACTTTCTTTAGGTAGAAAAAACACTATAAAAAACCTGAATAAACCCTTATTCAAAGCAATGGTGTCTTATGGATTACAGTATAGTCACACAAGTACTTGGAGATGCAGAATGTTGGAAAGATCTATGCTTCAAAGCTAAAAATAATAATAATAATATAAACATAATGGGTCCTATTCCAAAAATGTTAATACAAAAGATGATACTCGTTCTAGATACTTCTATTAAGTATGAAAATTACCAATTTAGATTTTCAAAACTGTCGTACTAAGGAAGAAAAATCATTTAAAGATTATCTTGTGTTTATAAGTACATTTATATTTAAATTCATTAAAACAATTGAGTTGCACGTTATATTTTATTTGTTATTCAGTGCATGTCTGTTTGCCCCTCTTCTTCCACACCTGGTTCATGAATTATAAGCAGACTCTTTTTGAATTTCTTAATCACAATATGATCAGAAGAATTAAATTTTTTTTGAAGATATTTCTAAAAAATTAAGCAAAAGATTTATTTAAGGGTTAAAATAAAATATTTGGCACAATAATTAAGGTAATTGCTTGCGGAACTCATTGCTCGAAATTTGTGCCAGTTTCTATTGGGACATTGCGGCACAATTAGTCATAATGTCCAAGTATTTTAGTAAGAAAAGTTCTATGCTGAAGTTAAAAGACAGTATTGCAAAATATTAAATAAACAGAAAAATGGACCAACATATTTTGTGTGTGCGTATTTATGGTTCACAGATTGTTTGGCCATCCATTGCAAAACTCATCTCTATAGTAGTTTTTTTTTCTTTCATGGAGTTGGGATGGCCAGTGGCTGCTGTCGATGATTTCAATGTTCCGTAATATAACTGATGAATATATTTCATTAGATGCCACTGCAACAATTTTAATACTTAAAGTATAAATGAGATCATACTCTAGGTAATGCTTCTCTCTTATACATTCCCATAGCACACATACAAATAAAGGGAATTAAAATCGATTGATATTCTTTCGTAATATTATTGAGTGGAAATACAATTAAGTTCTACAATAATTCTAGTCTTACTAATAAGTCATTTCATTCATAGAATTACTTTAAGCCAACAGCAAAATAAAAATGCTTTAGTATATCCATTTCTTTAGTCTTCGTTGGCAGGCTTATTGAATTTCTTGAGATAAGTTTAGTACTTGGCTCTCAAAAATTGTTTGCAACAATAATAAAATTGAAATATAGACTAGATCGATTCTGAAATGGCTGTGGAATTAAAAAATAAGGGCAAAATGTTGAAAACTTTTGATGTGAAATAGATTTGCCGTAATATAAAAATATCTTTTCCTTAGATAAGAATAATTTCTGTGCAAAGATACATGCAGAATCTATAATTAATTATTTTTACAATGATTAATTTTTTTTTTCTTCTCCTATCTCAATACAAGTTTCATTAGTTTCAATACTTTACCCATATATTCTTCAATTATATCATAAAGATTACAAAAAAAAATTCACTTTCCCAACTTTACATTTCACTTTCCTCCATATAATTTAACTTTATCCTCTTTAAAACTTTCTAAACATCTGAAAATAAATGTTTATTATACATCCTCCAATCACTAAATAAGCCATTTATATTAATCCCAACTTCTGTCACATTTTTGTTTCTTTTCTTCTCTTTGATATTCAAAACTCTTGTCTTTGCAGCAAGTAACAATTACAACTTTTTTTTTCTTTATATATTTTTTATTTTATATAATTCTAAACATTTTTCCCCTTTATATTCATTTCCCATAATTTTTCTTTTTTTCTAATCAACTTATCTGTTCTCTTTCCTGTCCCTCATATATTATGTAGCTGTAATACATTTTCTGATAATATGTAAAACCCCAACACTAGCTAAGCATATTTCTATATACTTCTATTTTTTTTACTATTACATTCTCACATCTTCTAATCATTAAATCATCTACTAATAAAGTTTCTTTGTTTTTAATTCTTTCTTCTTGCTGGTTTATTATTATAATCTCAAATATTACCTGTCTTAATAGATATATTTTCTCTTCAAATGCATCTTTTCTATAATTACATTTCACACTATCATTCTCAAAAAAATATAATTCATTAACATCATTATTAAACCATTAAGCATCACATGATTACTCTGGTTGCCACAGGGTGGCCATACTGTATGGAGAGTTTTGCTTTGTTTATAAACGTCATTATTACTTAAAGATAATTCTTTAATGGAAAAGCACATATAAAAGGAAAAAAAAAATCCTCATGTTCAAAACTGAAAGATAAAGAATCGACAGTAATGTTAAATCCAAACACAGGCTATAATTTAGAAAAATGATGTCCAACATGGATCTGCAGGATATCAAATACAGAGTAGCAGCACAGAACTCAGCAAATACTTCTTAAGCTGTATTTCTTCATATATACTTCATAAATACAAAAAGTCAAATTATAGTTTTTCAATATAGAATTAATATTATTATCACTATTATGAGTTTTAATACAAAAGATCAAAATATTAACTTCTTTAAAGTGAGCTCTGCATATATCCCAATCATTTGACTGATTCACTTTTTCTATTTTAATTGCAAAATCGCCATTCTGTGATGTGACAGAATTTCTGAGAATTAGAAAATAAAACACTTTTATATAATAGAATTCAAAACGAACTTTCACAATTATTTTAATAATTAAAGCTATAATATAATTGTAAACTTGCTATTATTTTTTTAACGAGTACATGAAAATTTATGACTTCTTTTTTAAATTGTCTTGTAAATAATATTTCAATTAACAAATTATAACAATAATTAATATGTTCATAAAACAAATAAATAGATAATGAATAATTAAATGAAAAGATGATACAATATTATTAAAATAATAAACAAATTTACTGAAATGAACAATATATTATTTATATTAATAATAAAAAAAGTTTTCCCCCTCTCTTCTAAGCAAAGTGATATGAAAATTTTCTTTTTTTAAAAAAAAGGAAATGAAATAAGTGTGCAAAAATGGAAGTAACTTTTCTTTTTATAAAATCAGTTTTTCTTTTCTCTTGACCAGAAGAGGATACTACTTCATTCAAATCACAGGATTTTCACTGTACTTTGTAAATAAAAAGGAAGGATACTGCTAACGGTTATCTAGATGTAATCTGGAACACTTTTGAATCATATTTTGAATAACTCCAGCTGAAATGAAAAATTAGCGCTTATTTAAATGGCAGCTAGAAATTATAAAACTATATTATCATCTAAATGGACTTTTAATATTTATCAGAAATAAATAAATGATAAGTGTTTTATTTTGGTGAATCTTATAGTTAAAGATTGATTTGTCTTTATTTTAAATAATTTGAATTAGTAGATAATGCTTGTTATCTGGATATTATTTTGAAAGAAACTATCAGGTTTTTTTTTTTTTTAAAAAAGAAAGACATGAATTTGTAATATCTTCTCTTTACTTGTTTAAATTATTTTCTTTTTAAAAATAATTATTATATATCATATATGTATGCTAAGCTTATGAATTTTATATAAGTTATTACTAAGAGGAAAATGTAAAGAAATAATAATAATCATGTACATGTAATGCACACATTTAAATTGCTTAAGTCTCAAATAATTGTAGTTAATGATGTATTTATTCTATTAATTTCATTTGTTCATAATTAAACTTATATCTGATTACTGAAAATTGGATTTTATGTAGATGGAATTATATATATGCTGTTTGTTTAATAGTTTACATATGTTCGCATCCATATGGGAGAATACATTCCTATTGGTTTTAATGAGTTAGGGGTCGATTCCAAAATGAGTCATCCCTGTTTAAATAATAGCTGTATTGAATTAGATTTAGAACCGAAAGACTACTCCTTATAATTATTAAAGAAAAGGTTTATTCAGTTAGGGTTAGGATAAAAAGACCATCCCTTTATACTTATTATTATATAAGCAATTATGTTTAGGATTAGGTTCTTAAAAAACCATTCCTTATGATTATTGTGATAAAGATGGTGTTGATGTCTATCCCATATAGAACATATGTAATTGTAAGCACTAGAAGACATGCCAGTCAAAGAAATGTTTGTATTTATGAATTCATACATGCATAGAATTATATTTAAGTTTATTGAAGTCAGAGTTAAAGGTACGGCAAATGTGTTATATTATCTATGAATATATTAATGCTATTATAAATGCAATATATCCATTCTACTTTGAACATTTTTTAGCAAAAACCTTTTATTGTACATATGTGCATACACAATCTTACATTTTGACTGTCCTGCAGTCTTCGTCAGACACTTTTTTTGTTTTTAAAAAATTTAAGTGGCTCTTAAAAAGACTGCAGAACAGTTGAAACATAAGATTGTGTATACATATACGTACAATAAAAGGTTTTTGCTAAAGTGTTCAAAGTAGAGTGGATAGATTGCATTTATATAAGATATTACAGCAAAATAAAGAAAGTGGTAAATTTGGTAATATTTCTGAAGAAATTAATATTATAATATATAAAGATTAAAAAACTTTGTTAAAAAAATAAACTGTATATCAATTAATGATTATACTTTGTAAATAAATTATTATTACATGATTTGTTACATTGTTTATGTAAGACTGCATGGTCTACCATCATCTATCAGGAGTAACTTATGTTCTCCATGATTTAGTCTGGCATTACAAATGGAGCAATGTAATGGTTACATTATTATATTGAATAAAATATTGTTTTAAATATATGTGTTAGTTTATTTCCTGATGCTTAAAGCCAGGTGGTGTCCATGTAACAAATTATTAGAGAAAGTGTAAAATGCTGAAATATACTTAATCTAACCCTTACAATATATATATATATTGAACAGTTTCATTCACACACACACACAAAAACAAACAAGTATCATCAGTAAGTATATAACTTCAAGATTTCATCTGATTGGGAAAAAGTCAAATAATTAAGATTTATCTTAATACATATTGCATAATGACTCAAAGCAGGTCAACATTATAAAGAATATTAGTAATAAAAGAAAATCTCAAAATTAGTACACTTTTCTTGGCATTGGTCGCTACCTTCAATCATATGTTTTAACATTGCAAATTAATGTTAACCTTATACATAAACCGATTTCTCATTAAATAATATTTAAATCTCCCTAATAGCAAGAGTTGTCAACTATTGGCATGTAGTTAATTCGTCATGAACATAAAACAATTCATAAGATTGAATTTTTTTCATGTTTATTTTTCCAAAGAAAATCACATCATTGGGATAGTAGGTTGCTTTAAAAAAGTACAATTTACTTACTCAAAAGTAATGATGATGAGCAAAGCATCTGATTCTGTAATTACCAAACAGAAAAACAGTGAATTAAATATTGTAAATGTACCTATAAGCAATGGAATAGATAAAAGTGAATTAATAACAATGTGAAGTTAATTAAATTAAGTACAGTATTATGAAAAATAAACAAATTAAAACAAAGTATGGCTAAAATTGTTTTTTTGTTGTTGTTTTGATTTTGAACACACATAAAAATAACATTATGAACTCTCTTTAGAAAACAAGAGCAACTCTATTCTAGAGCTATTTACTGTAAACTTGAGTAATCAGTGATTGCCAGTCACACATCCTCAGAACAATGCTTTTCCAAGCTTACAATAAATTGCACTGTAATAAGTAGCTGCTCCTGCTTTATCTTATTGTGTGAATTGGAAAGTTTAGTGATTTATTGTTATTATAAATTTGATGCTAATATGAATTTTCTTAAAACCAGTCTTGATACTGATGAAATTCTGTTCTTTTGGCTTTACTATGAAAGCTCATGGGTAAATGAACAGAAGAAATCAGAATAATGCATTCTCAGCAAATTGTTATCAAATTCAGCAAAAGCATAATAATTAATGTATAATATACAGCAATTAAGTCTTCTAATTAGAACTCTTAATATAAAACTATTCAATATTAATTGCATAACCAATTCTGATAATTTTAATTTTCATGATATCAAATCACTTCATAAGTACAATCAATGCTAATAACTCACAACGAATTTACAACCATGAATTGACCAGTGCTAGCCTCAATATTCAACATTAAGGATACAAGTATTTCTAATAATCAAACCCTTCTTTCTATACCAAGTTTGGGCATTAACATTAAATAATTCAGATAATCTCCAGAGCTCACTGACATTGACAAAAACAGCCTGCAATATTTGCTCTTATGAATTTGTGAAAATCAGATATAAAATCAATCTACAGAAGATTTTGTGAACTCCATAATAAAACAAATTAATATTTGAGAAAATATAATGCATCAAAATTTCAAATACTATAGAATATGACAAAATAATATAACTTCCTTCTGTCATTATTACCAAAGATAGAATAAGAAATGGCACAAATGAGACATATAGGAATTTTCACACATGCGGAGAATCCCTCTAAAAAATTAAAAGAATATTCTGCATAAAACATCACAGAATTATTCTAAAGAAAAGATCTCATGGAGATTAACTTGTATCATATGATAAAGATAATCATGATTAGATATCATGAGTTATTACACACTGAATATTACTGAATGAAATTGTTTCACAATATAAATTGGATGAATATCTACCAACACTGTTGACCAATATTCAGATTAGCTTGCCACCACATCTCTAAAATCACTACTCAAAAATATAACTTTTAGCTCAGCAAAATATATAATCAACATCAGGCAACAATATTTAATCAAGCATAGTCAGAAATCCTCCTCCATAATGGTTCCCTAAAAATGAAATGAATGACACTTATTTGTTTTGCAGTAGAGTCCAGTCTTTACTTGCCAAGATTCCATCGAAAGTCTACCTCCTCAAAATATGCAACTTTCTGATCCCAATGCTTTAATTGATATTTAATTATGCACACTTTATCAAATATAGTAAGAGAATGTATATATCACAGTACAGAATAAGAGACAAATAACCTCCCCATCTTATGTTTTTGATAAATTAAAAATGTAGCATATCTTACTAGACAAATAAAACATCAATGCTTCTCATAATCAAATTCTACTTATTTTACTCATGCTATCATCTATTGTAATCCTAACTCTAATCATAATCCTCTAAAGAGTAGTGCTTATTAAATCCTTATTCCAGTATTATCCTATCTACTTTATCAGTCCTTTTCTCATTTTACAGTCTTCATTAAAGAGAAAAAAACTTTGTATGAATCCTAATCCAAAGTATAGATATGCCTACAGTTGTTATAAAACAGATGATACTAAAATATATAGTTATTGAACCAGTATCAAAACTATATAGTTGTGGAAGGCTAATAATATAATAAAAAAGTAAAAATGATTACTGGATAAAAGGTGCTTTAAGTCCAAAAAAAAAAAAAACATGTTTTAAAACCAAGTTCAAACTCCTCATTGATAGAGGCATTAGCCAAAAACTACTCTGCAGATATAAATAGAATAGCAATGGATAAGGATTTAATAAGAATTACAATCTAGTATCTATACATTATAAGTTTGTTCCGGAATAAAATTTATTCTTGTACTGCTATTTCACTTTATATTATTAAATAACAATCTATTTTTGAAAACAAAAAAAATCTGAGATTTAATTTCAGTTTTATACACCATTTAGCAAAAAAATGTTTCAGGCAACTGGCCTAACAATGTTTAACATCACACATCGCATGATTATATAGTTTGCTACTGCCTAGCAAACTTTGTTAGAAATTCTTTAGGGTAGCAAATTTCCCCAAAGTTTGATGAATAAACTAAACTAAATTACAACTAATTACACTTTTTCAAAAGCTAATGGTTCCTTCTTTACATAATCAATCTAATTCTACATCTATTACTTTTCATTATATACTATTTCGAGATGACAAATGTATGTCTTCTTATTATTTTTAGCAGTTCTCTTTCTCAATAGTTTTCCCATCATATCAACCCCCCCCCCCACCAAAAAAACCCCTAACATAATCTGTTCTCCTTCTTATCCAGATTGCATCTTACTACAACAGCATAAACTTTTTTCTATTTTCTTATATAATCTGAATAAAATTCAAGACTGGCAAGACTGCAATTAATGATTGCTACATGAACCCATTCAATCACTCTCTAATTATAATAGTTTCAAAAATACCAGTTAATAATGTAAAACAAGAATTTAATCACTTATTTGAGCTTAGATAAAAAAACCATAACACTAATAGTACCGATAATACTATTCCATCCTTTGTCTATTTATTATGTAAATAAACATTTATTTTAGCATTGTTTCTAATTGTAATATATTTAATCAGCCATTCAAGCTATTGTGCGCTTTTTACGAGTGTTAATTATATTAAAATAAAGTTCTCATATAAACTATATATCAGTTATTCTAGATGAAATGGAAAACACTGCTTTCTGGTTATTGGAAGATACTACTCTATGCTGACCTAACATTAAAATTTAATCACAAAATATATCACAATATATTACATTCATCTATATTTTAAAAAAAATAAAATTTGTGTAAAAAATAATAAATTAAAATTAATAGTAATACAACATACTCAATCTCAATAATGTATATAAATCAGTAGTAGACTATTAAATCTGTCTGTTATTTCTGAACTAATGTATGCTGAACAAGTTCAATGGTCAGACAAAGCTGTAACATGTAATTTAAATTCCACATCAATAAGTTTCAAACCAATTACACTTGAAGATCTGTATCAGAAATTTTTTTCCCCATGATTTTATTAAAAAAAAAAAAAGAATTGTTATTACCAAAGTTTTCTAACACTCAAGGATGAGGTTTTATTTTTAATGGCAATATTTTACCAATCCATTATCCAAGCTTCTATCACACCACACCACTGGAGATGAGACCTTCACTAATTATCTATTTCGCCAATAATTACTTTGGAAAGTTACATAAAACTGTTCTTTATTGTATCTAGTAGAGGACTTCACAAAGTTTACCATTAATTCATTACAATCCACAACTTGTGTGAATTAGTGAATCACAAAGTCAAAAAAAAAAAAACCCCTTTTATCGATAAATTTTATTATCACAGGTATATTTTAAGCAGTCTCTTTTGTCAATGGCATTTTTTCAAGGAATCTTCCAATAACCTCTTTCCAGTTTTCCAAAGAATTCTTTGATAGACACATATTCATGGTTATTCTAAATCTGTTTAAGTGAAAAACTACTCAATAATTACATTAGCTAAAATCTCCATAAATCAAACTTTCATTGCAGAACTTGTGTTAAATAAATTCAGAGCTGAAATCTCTTTTTTCTCCTTGTACATGTTATAACAGTTACTGCCAATGCACTTCTTAATGATCTAGTAGACTATTTTAATTTTTGGCTATATTTTTACAATGTAAGATAACATTACTAAAGTATTAGAAATAAAAAACATTTAAAAATTCTTGCTGAGTTTGTTTACTTAACACTTTATACTTTTTGTTCAAAAGCTGTTAATAAATGTAAAAACTTTCACTACATATTAAATGAGACTTTTTAAATCTCTAGCGCCACCTATCAATACAATATAGTACAAATAACTTACACACATCATATTTTTCAGCTAATGCTATGGTGTACCAGGATCATTTGGATGAATTAACTTTAGTAATTTAAACAAGACATTTATTTTCTTATATAGCGCGATGTTTTTGTTCTATAATCTATAATATTAATAAGCCAATAAGCTGATATACACATGCGCTTTGCAGATGTCACTATATAAATGAATACTCCCACTTTTTCAAACCCAAGATAAAGTCTTTAAGAAAATATAGAATGAATCCACCTATATTTTCGACCCAACCGCATATATGTATGGGCGAATCTGAAGTGTTTGAAATGAAGAGCGTGAAGTTATTAATTGATCACTTTAAATTACTTTTCTACATCGTAAATGACTGACGCCAATGAAATTTCTAGAATTTACGATACATCATTCTTATAATTAAACATATGTAAACAAGACATTTATTTTCTATATAGTGACATCTGAAAAGCGCATGTGTATATCAGCTTATTGGCTTATTAATATTATAGATTTTAGTAATTTAAATAATGTTTCTTTTAATATTATCAAAAATATTCTTTAATGTCAGTCGTTAAGACTTTAAAGCATAAAAACTATGAACTAATCAGTTCTTTTTTAATTTATATTTCTCTACATAATCCAATGAAAATCTTTCTAATGACTACTTGAAATTCGGTTTAATGACTTTTGGAAAAGTATATAGTGGGGAAGATGAATCGTGATAATATTTGTTTAAATATGTACCAACTTTTGATCCCAGACAAAAAAGATTTTTTTTTTTTTGCAAAAACTAGAAGGTAACTATTATATAAAATGATGAAAATGTTTCAACTCTTTAATTCAAAGTTCCATAATTATTGAAACTTTGAAGACTACTTATCTCATCAATGATATTATACCTTTATATTCTATCAAAAAAAATGTTTTATAATTCAAAGATACATAACCATCAAAATTTAAATCTTCCCATCTTTTACAAACTGCAAAATGTGGTTAAAAATAACACAGGAGTTTTTGAATAACCACGTTTAATCCAAATTCACTTCCGTGCCTTAAGTAATGCTTAAATCTATTCTATCACAGAATCAGCTACCAGAATGAAAATGCAAGTTCTGAACACTTGACTTATAAATCCTAAGTACATTTAAAAAAACAAAAATATTATTCCTTCTGAACTGATAGTAATATAGGATACTAGTCATTTCACAAAATGATACCTTTCTCATGCAGTTATTGCTATAGATATTTTTGCCTAAACATACTGACTTTTATATTTGCTAATAAAACTTCCTTATTTTTCAATCACTGTAAATACCAATATTTATTTTTTATATACACTGATGTAATTTTCTCAATTAAATCAAGATACTTACTTAAATATAAATAAATAAATTAATCAGTATGCTCATTTTTTTAATAGACACATTGTAAAAAGCTTCAAGGTATAGAAGTTATTATATCCACTTGATCTAAACAGTCTTAAGATATTTTCAGATAGCTAGACAATAATCTACCATCTTCATATAGAATGGCTCAATGTATATATACATATATAAAATACGATTATACATAGGATTTAATTATAATCTACATCTTAAAAAAAAACAAAAAAACATAGTATATATATCAGTAACAATATATATATTTTAATGTTAGAAATATAAGATCTTTTTTGTTATTGTTGTTAATAATTAATGTAATGCAATCTGTTCAATCTTACTCATATATGTTACCTTTTCCACCACATACATTCTGAGACTTGTTAATAAAACTGACACTTTTTATAAATATACCATGAAATTATAAATATTTTAATTAAATGCTTTGTGTGAAAAGTGTGTGTGATTTATGCAACTCTATCAGGAAAAAATAAATTTTCTTATTAAAAAGAGCTCAAATCTTAAAATATGGATCACAATTGAGATCAGCTATCTATTGCATAACTTAGCTGTTATGGTAGGTAATTTCCTGGTCAATAGTGCATTTAACAACAATTTTTACTATATCTATGGAATTAATTTAAAATTTATTACATAAGAATAGTGTGATCCATGGATGCTCCCAAACTGTACCAATACAATTATACTCTGTGACTTTTGCAGCAGTTAAAATAATTTAATAAAACAATTAATCCCATCAAATTTCTAGAATAGAATAAATTTCATTTTAATTACAACATATACATTTAAATCAATTTTTATCTTTATAACAATTACCACTTTACTTCTGTTATTATTAGTAAATAACTTTTATTGTATTCTCTGTTTTCTGGTAGTAATTACAGATGTAAAAGATTATTGTCAAAAATGAATTTCATCATTGAAAAATCTTAGAATTGTTATTCTTTACTAATATTTCCAGAATTAAAAGCCTGAAAGTTTTAACTTATTGGTGCTAAAATATAGTTCTTATCTGTCAAGCATTGGTGGTTGAGTGGTCAGCACAGTGGCCTTACAAGCAGTTGTCCCGGGTTCGCGGGTTCACTTCCTGGCCGATGCTTTGACACATGAAAATATATATATAGTTCTCATATTATTATTTTGAGGAGAATGGATGACAGCTTTTCCATGATCTGCTCTGCAAAAATTAGCATGTAAAACGAAAGTCTCTTTATGGAAATCAGATTTCATCTTGATCAATTAATTCATGGCTAAAGACAACAAATTATGAAAATAATCCTAAAACTTTTATGTGTTATGGGGGTTAGCCATGCCAAGATTAAAGATGGGAGAGTCCAACATTCTCAAAATAAAAATAATTACATGCTGTTGAGATCTATGGAATGCTTTAAGCGCCAGATATATACCTTCTACAGGGCGATCTCTCTGCTTAGGAAACATAATAAAAAATTATTTAAGTAAAAAATAGAAATTCTCTACAAATTGATTGTTCAGCACAACACTAATGTAATTGTACTTCAAGAAACTCATCATTTTTTAAATAATGTATATCTTCTTAAAATTTCTGGATTTATATTTTCAATCAATGAGAATGCATTCTAAACATGACATGGCTTTGTTTCAAACCAAACCTGAAAAACAAACAACTCCCATCAAAGATAATTCAAATAATATTGCAATAACAATTCAGATAGATAATTTTTGTTTGCAATGTTTACAAACCTGCCAATACAAACTAGCCACAGCCTTCTTTTCCAAATATTTCTATACCTTCTGCATTTAAGAGATTTTAGTACTTATAGTAGTCTTTGGAAATATGTAAACAAGAATTAAGTAGGCTGTCAAAAACTAGAATTTATTTTATAATGCTAAACAAATGAGGAGACAACTAGAGAATTAAAACAACTTCTGATTTATGTTTTATTTCAATAAAAATGGTTCACCATTATCTGTAGATAAAGTTAATTGGAGTTGACATACTAGATATCTTGAAAAGAATATTAATAGAAATTTCTTTAGTTTCTTTTTGTTATGACAGATTTAACAAACTCATAACAACAGCTGTCAGTCAGTTCATCCTCATGATATTGAAAGTAATTCAATGAAGGTTGAAACAAAATCAACAGTGCTCTTTTTTATAATCAGTTTTGTCTATGAAATAACTGGAAATTACTGACAAATTTGTAAAATCATTGGATGATACTAGAAAAAAAAAGTGGAGAGACTATGGAGAAACAAAACTTTACACGATTTAATTATAAAAGCTTGGTTACTACTAATCGGCTGCCAATTTTACATATCATACTTCTAAAGACATCGTTAGAGCAGAACTATAAGCTTTTCTTAATAATGATCCTCTAATATTAATCTAATAAAACTTGGAGATAATGATGAATTTCAATATGTCCTTGATTGTCTTAAACCAGAAAAGATCTAGGGAGCAAATAACATACTTCCAGAGTTTATAAAAAAATTTAAGACCTAAAACCAAAGCATGAATGCTTGGCAAAATTATTCAGTAACATTATTTGTACCGAAACTGTTATAAATATTTGGCATAGAACTAAACTATAGCAGTCTTAAAAACAAATTATCACCCCATATAATGTGTTCTCTACAAGCTTTTTGAAAAAATCATATTAATGAGATTGCATTTGAGAGCATTGCTGAGAAAAAGTTTTATCTTTAATTACTCACATTGAAAAAGACTTTCAAAATAAATCAAAACTGCTGTTATCTTTAGGGATCAAACATCAACTTAGGATCTAAAAAATTTTAAAATTCTTAAATGCAGGAAAACCATTAATTTATTTGACAAAATGCTCTCCAATAGAAAAATTCAAATATTACAAAATATTAATCATACTGGATACAAAATTTTACAGAACAGTTTACCACAAAGACCAGTTCTCCCACCTACTTTATTTAATATATTCAATAGTGATGTTCTTTATACAAAATGCAAGAAATTCATCTATGCCTATGATATTAATAATTTTTATTTGTCATTCATACTAATAAAAATTATTGATTTACTTTCATTAAGTGATTTGGATTAACTGAGGGCAGCACATTTGACACATCAATTAAACTGTAGTAATTTGATATATATATATATTGAACAATAATAAAGATATGTGTAAGAGACTGTGGTCTGGGCCAACTGATGGATGCTGGTTTGACATGAAATGGGCATCTTGGAGATCATAGATTTTTTTTCTCATATCATCAGTCATATGTTTATGATTACATCCTTCTGCAAGGTGTTAAAAGTGGATAGAAACCAGTCCCTATCTGGCATGAGAGTGGTGTAGTGAAAATTACACTACAGAAATATTATGCTAATAATATTGTTTCGACTTCTCAAAAGGGATCCTTTCTTAAAATAGAAAACTTTCTTAATAATATGAAAAAAATTGGAAATCTTTTTTAAAGACGGTGTCTTATTTCTAAAAACTATTAAGCAAATTGATTTGCCAATAACTCAAGATATATTTTCATCATTTAAGATTATATCAAAAAAGCTCCCATTTGAAAGTTCAACCAAAAATCTAATAATTGAAGAATTATGATGTAAAAAATAGAATTTATGAGATTCTAAATAAATTTCTTTTTCCAAATGCAACTGGAGTCTCATCAACAGATTCATGACAATCCATAGGCATTGCAGGTATCTGCTTCATAAATAAAATTTAACAATACTAATGTATGAAAATATGGACTAACACAAACCATGAATCACATGGTTAATCTCTTTGAATCTATGGATACAATGACAGAAACGAAAGATTCAATAAAGCCATTAATGAATTTATCTTCTGGTTGGAATCTCTATAGGTTCCTTTATGATATTTTGTTGATAATTAATATTTAAACTATCATATATATATATAAATAACTATTAGAAACCAGTCAATACTCAGAAATCCTAATATAGATAACAACCAACAATAACAAACTGTTGTTAAGGCAACTTCCTTTTAACAATAAAGTGGAATCCCTTTATATATATATGTTAAATAAATAAATAAATATCTTTTCTTTCATCAAGCAAAATATTTTGCTAACACTTTTCTAACTAATATTGTAATTCAATTAAAGCATAATAAAACATTGGCTCTTATTCTATTCTATAATAATTTTTGTAATAACTAAGACATCCATTACGATAGAAGATAAAATACTGCTAAAAAGATCATTTTTTAATAATAATATTTTATAAAATAATTTATATTTTTAAGTGTATGTGCTAATATTTATGATAGAAATTTAATAACAAATTTTCTATAAAAAAAAACATGAAAGCCAATACAAATCAATTTAAAATAGTTCTCACCTTTCACAAGTTTCGCATTCACAAAGACAATTATTATCACCAAAAAAATCTTCCCCATAAAAACAAGTTATTTCTTCTTGATCATTAATATCTCTCAAAACCTTCACACAAGCTGTATCCCGACCAGTAGAGACAAACTGAAATAAAATTTAAGTACAGAATTTTATAATACATAATTTTTTTTTAATAATTTTCACATCAACCATTTTCCTATTTTTTTCCCCATATAAATTCAATTTTTCTGTTACCAAATACATTTTAAAATAAGGTTTTGCAATGCGGAATCTTTATTATAAAAAAGAATTAGTATTTTTCTTGTCTATTTATGGCAGCTTAATAATTCTTTTCAGATTAAATTTTTTATTATGGTAAATTTTTTGATCAAATAAAAATTTAATGATGGATTAAAATATAAATATATATTCTTAAAATAATTTAACCAAATATTGAACATCAAAATTAAAAATAAATTGTAATTAAATTCAAATATGTACTTTATAAATTTTTTATATGATTTGTAAAAAAATGTGAAAATTTACCCTAAATAATTAGATTGCAAATAATACACAATTAATTAAATATATTAGACAAGTAAGACATATTTTCCCTCTATCTAATGAACCAATTTTTTTGTTGTTATTGGATTAAAAAAAGATATAAAACTGCAAATAAATTACAACAGATAAAGAATCTAATATTAAGATGAACATAAAAAGATTACATATTGAAGATATTTATAAAAAATCTTACAAAGTTAATAATGAAGAGAGAATATAAAAAGAAATATAGGGCAAAAAATCAGTTTACGTGTAGCAATGTTCTGAATGAATCAGATTGAAAGCTGATCTGATCAACTTATTAACAGGCATACAAGCTGATTAGCAAATATGAAAGCAGATTAGAATGTCATAATAGGTCTGAAAAAAAAAATGAATGTATGAGATTACAGATTACAAGTGAAAAAGTAAAGGCCTGATAAATTTTTGTAGAGAAAATAGCATGGTGGTAATGATTGTATGGCTTAAAAATCACAAAAATATATTGGAATTAGATTATCTATTAATTCAGAAAAAGTTAAAAAATAGCATTATGAAAGCACGTGTATATCTTTGCTTGGGCTGATATTTTGTTCTCAGCTAGCATAATTTGACTTAAACTGTGTTTGGGAATTTTTTTTAAATATTTACAAAAGTAATCTATATATTCTTTTTCTTTATTTTTTTTTTTATCAATAGGTTATATTATATTCACTATAAATAATAAATCACTTATGAATCTACTTCCATGCAATTTCTCTATTTATCTTTATATTTATCTGAAAGGTTTTGACTATACAACAGACTTCTTCAGAACTGTAAATATACAACTATGTAATGTCCTACATTATTATGCTCTAAACATATAATAAAATTGCATATATATATAATTAATATAATGTATAATGTGACAAACAACAACTTATTCATCTAAAATCCTTGAATTCAGATTTTTTTTGAATTTGTGAATTTTTTTGAATTTCAACAATAATTTTTTTTCCCATTATAAATACAAACTCAGATGAAAATCAAAATAAACATAATTATCTATAATTTGTACATATTAAAATATTTTTGGAAACAATATAATTTATTTTATTAATAACGATACAACACTTTAAAATACCAAATATGCTTATATCTATATCAACACAAAAATTTTATATAGCAGTAAGTAAAAACAATCTCAAAAAACAATATTTTGTAATTTTGTTGGAATAATAAAATTTTTTGAATTAATGGTAGTTTACCTGCATATATAGAGAGAGACAATTTTGTTTTTTATGTATGATAATGTGGTTATTTACAGCTCTGGAGAAGACTTATTCAGTAAAACTTGTTATCATGAATATAAAAATAAATTAAAAAATTGCATGGAAATAGATATTTAAGTAAAATGATTTATTATGTGTATTTATTAGAAAGAAAAAGGATTTTATGTTTGAAAAAATTTCTAATGAAAAAAAAAGCCTCCGACCTAAAATGTTAGATATTCTCAACACTTCTTCAAAAAATTTTGCTACACTCACCCAGAAGATAATATTGGCAAAGCTTCAGAAATAATTAATACTTTTAAATGCTTAAATTCCATCAATCTAGATCTAGAGATAAAAATTCATCTTCTTGATACAAAAAAAAAAAAACAACTGTAAATAAATATCTTAATTTTGAAAAATATTCAAACAACATAGAGTCCATACCAAAAAAAAATCTGATATCCCAATTAAAAGATTTGAAATTCAAAAGACTCATTACTGAAATCACCCAATCATTTAACGTAATTACGGATAGTCCTAATCTTTTTGAATAGTACAGTAAAATATTCATTATTACTGGTTGTGTTGATTAAACTTTTAATTATAAATTAAACCAAAATGATTTTTTTTAATACAGCAAGACTTGAAAAAGATTTGAATCATACAAAATATTATAAATCCTACCACAAGAATAATAAAGAATTATTTATTCCTCTTCAACTGGATCACCTATTGTAAGCTTGACTAATCAATAGATGCTATATGTAGTGTTTATTAAATCTATATTCAGTATTGTCTTAGTTTTTGGGTTAAGATCTTCCTCAGTCAGAAGTTTTGTCCTGGAATCTAAGGTACCTGGATCTTTTTTTTGGATCTAAAAAACTTTCTATTTAATATCAAAACTCTTCTCTGGTAAAGATTTTGTGTTATAAATTAATCTAGGGATATACATAGGATAACATTGGAGAAGAATTTAAAAAGCAGTACATCTAATAACTATTAATTACTAAAACTTGCAATACTGTAAATTGTAGTTAATACTTCTTTCATATAGACTTCAATGCAAACAAATTTTCTTAAAAAACTTCTTTATTTTTCCTTACAGTTTCGACCGTCCAACAGTCTTCATCAGAGCTTTATCCGCCCGTCTCTGCTTTAAATTGTAGTTATGTGGTAGTTTTTGTTTTTTTCATAACAATAATAAATTAGCTAATAGTAAAAATGATTAAAATCTCAAAGAAAGTAAATAATTCAAATCCTTGGCAAATTCCTGGTAAATGGTTGCAAGATTTTTTCGATTTTTACCTACCAATGCAAATCTTTTGCTAATACAACCATTAAACTTAATAACATTCAAAATATTAGCAATATATTTGGTAGTTGTAAAATATTTCTGCAAACTTTCCTACAGCTATAGAGAACTTTTGAATATGTGCATATTCTCCTCTTCTCACTAATATATTTACTACCCTGAAGCTTTTCTCTTTGACCATCCTCCTTTCATGGATTATATTGCAGTTAAAAATAAATAAACTGGACAATACATGAGATTAGATTTTTATTCATTCTGTTAAACAATTGATGAAAACTGTTTATATAAAAGAAAAAAAATATAGCAAAAAGTTTCTTGGAAAAAAAAAATTTAATTTTAATAAATGAAAATATATTATGTACACAAGGATTCCAATCCTATGGCCATTCGATTCATCCTCCATGTACTCAATAAAATTTAAATATTAGCTGGTACATCAAAAAATATAGCATGACATTAAACTTAAAAAAAGCATTAATTCATAACACTAAATTTTCATATTTGATTGATTTTGTTATACAATTCATGAAAAGAAACGATACAATGTATATGTAAAGTGCTATTAAAACAGACAAAACTCTCCATACAGTAGTGCCATCCAGAGTAATCAATGGATGCCAGAAGGCTTGTGCATAAAATCCCCATCTAGTGCCTACTCATCCAATATCCCCAGACTAGTGAGAAGCCTTGGATCTGAAAGCACTGGACCTAGATCTTGGGATCTAAAGTGACCCTCAAGCAGCCACCTTTTATCTCTACTTAACTACAAAACTATGAGAATGAAATTGAAAACACAATAATATTTTCAATCTAAGCTCAATAGTACTGGGTAGAACTACTGTATGGAGAATTTTGCCTGTTGCCATACATAAAGATTCAATTTACAACTACACTGCTAGACTCATACTATGCATGACCAATTCCCCACTGATAGCCCCTACAGGTTGGAGTTCTCAAATAGAATTAGAAGACACATTAATCAATGATACAACTAAAATTCTATTAGAGACACATAATGAAAGCATGAACTCTTTTAATGCAATTCCCTCAGTTGCTACATCTACATCATCTTAACTCTTGACGATAATGAAGACAGATTGGGAAGAATCACTACCAAAAATAAATCTATTATTAAGAATAATGAAAGAAAAAACCTTTACTTAATTAAATCACAATTCATCTATTGCCCCCCCCCCCACACACACTCAAACTGAAATAAAACATTTTAAAATTAAATTACAAGATTAAAAAACCTCTCCTCTAAATAATCTCCTATTATCATAGGCAGTTTAGTGCAGCGATGGTATTATGAATTCAGAGAGCTAAAGTAATATAATTTTTAAAAAATTGGCTCCAATTAACTGAATGGAAATGTTAAAGGCTCAATCTGACACTATACTGGTCGAATGTCATACGACAATTACTTACTATTAATAATAGATTAATTATTGCATCTCTAAATGATGATGATGATATGTTGTTACTGCTGATGATGATAATAATAATAATATTTTTTTAATTTTATTTATTTATTTTATTTTGATTATATCCTAGAAAGAAACTTAATAACAAAATAAATGCTTTTCATAGATTTTTACAAATATTATATAATTATTATATAAAAGTAGTTGATGTAATCTTACAATAAAAGAATACACAATAATATAAAAAAAAGCCAATAAAATATATATATTAAAAGTAATCAATAGAATATAAAACAAAATAAAAACAAATATTAAATCATAAATTGTAAACATATTAAAAATAATGAATAGAATATAAAATAAAACTAATACTATACATTTTAAAAATATAAAAGATATTTTTTTAATTCTTTTTTTTAACAATCCCGTACTTTTTATATTCAAGATATAAGGTGGTAATTTATTAAATATTCCTGGAATATAAACATTTCTAAATCTACTTCCATATTTGTTTCTATATCTAAATAAATATACTTATTTCTTTAAGGGAACTACTATAAATAGATATATTTATAGTTCTTGCATGATTAAAATAATGTCTCTTAATAATTACAATCTGTAAAAGTTTATTAAAATCAAATAAATCATTATTCTTATCTTCAATATGTGATGTACTCTGTATTAGACATATAATCTTATTTTGGAATGTCTTTAATCATTTTACATTTGATATATTTGATAAGACATATAGTGTAATTATCGTAACAGAGACTCACATAATGTCCTATAAATTATTATCAATATATTGTATGGGAGAAAAAAGATAATCTATAAAACAAAGTAAATATGTCTGAACCTTTGCAAAAGCTGATTAATGTGATTTGACCATTCCATTCTATTATCATTAATAACCTCTTCAATTTTT
This sequence comes from Epiperipatus broadwayi, assembly GCA_028023455.1. Taxonomy (NCBI): domain Eukaryota; kingdom Metazoa; phylum Onychophora; class Udeonychophora; order Euonychophora; family Peripatidae; genus Epiperipatus; species Epiperipatus broadwayi. The sequence goes on along the minus strand of JAQFVV010012678.1, from coordinate 370,954 downwards.
ATGTAAAAGTCATTATATTGAAAACTGTGATGTTAATACAAGTGTTGGAGTGGGTGAGAATATCAAAACTTTCTCTTTTTAAATGAGGTAAAGATATTAGCAAAACTTTTGTCTTACTTTTATTAATAATATTTTTTTTTTAAAGTAGAACACCAATTAACAATGTTATTATAGTTAGTATGCAGATTTTTGAAAGCAATTTTTAGATTTTGAATTTATACTAATTAAAATAGTATCATTCACATACTGGTAAATTAATTTTTTTTTTTTTACACATTTCACCAATATGTTGATATAGATTAAAAATAATAAGAGGATTCAGAATCAAATCCTTAGGAATTCCATATTCAACTAAACATTTGCATTTCAACATTTACACTTTAATAGAAATACCAACAAATAAAATATATATATATACATTAACAATAAACTGATCCCAAAAAATTTCAATATTATTAAATATTCAGTTTATGTTCCCTTTGCAATCTATTAATGATTGATTTATTTAAAAAATCATTTTTACATTTTTTAATATTGCAAGTATACATTTCTCTTAACAAATGACTAGGTACATTTAATTCTATTTTTGATATACAGTCATCCACATAAATTTTCTCAACAATTTACTTTTTCAATAATACCATATATTTCAATATTTTTCTTTCTCCCAATACTGTTTTAAAATTTGGATGGTCTCCCCTTTATTAATTTAATAAATCTTTTTCCCACACTATGAATTCTAGAGTCAATATTAGTTAAATTCAAATTCCATATAGATGAGCTGTATTATAATAGTGACCCAACAACATAACAATATAAAAAAAAAATCATATCTTGCTAAAGTGCTTTTCAATATTAGTCATAAAATTCAATTTTAACATATGCTTGATAAATCTCTTTAATTCATACATGATATAAATTTGATTCCATATACAGAATGTGTAACTATGAATAAGAATCATTCATATAGCTGTGATAATATGTTGGACAAAGAGAATGGTGGTACTAGTGGAGGCTTAATATACAGAATGGAGTGCGGTATGTTGAAACCGTGGCTTTGTGAAATAAAATAAAATAAATACAAAACGAAAATAGACGGGTGGCGTTTTCGCCAGGGACCCCATAGAGGTTTGGTCACAAACAGCCCGAGCATGGCCTATTACCATAAATTCCGTGGATGGATGACTGAAGCATCCTATTTCAAGTATGGCTTCTAGCTCATACTATATCTGGAAGTTGCGAGGATAAGAGGGAAAGGTCTGAACCATAAATCCCTCATTAAATGTTGAATGTATAGCAAATTTAATACAAACAATTTGTTAGTAATAACACACAAAAAGACAACACAGATTAGTAACTACACTTCATTTTGAGTATGTTGTGTCATTACTAATTTGTGTTGTCTTTTTGTGTTATTACTAACAAGTTATTTGTATTTGAAAAGTTTAAATAAAGTTTAACATTTTCTATACATTCAACATTTAATGATAGATGATGGAAATAGTCCAACATATTATCACATTAGATGACTATATTTTACAGGTGGCTATCATGCTAAATAACAAGTAATGATAATGATTTATCTGAAATAAAAAATTATAGTTGTGAGCCATATATATATATATCCAATATTTGAATTACTTTTGCTTTAAATAAAAAATGATAAACTCATAGACATTTTGTTTCTAAGAATGGTATAAATATAACTGAGATTGGGAAATTTTACATAAATTTAATAATTAAAATTGACATTTCATGAGTGTGATATAATTAAAATATGGAAAAACTTTCAATCCATAGTTTTTCAAAGAAAATAAATACTAGATGCATAAAAACAGTAGAATCAAAGCCTATGAAAAAATATAGATAAAAACAACTTAACAATTCACTGAAAAATACTATAGCCAATACAATTGCTATTTTTAACTGTAACTCTGACATTATAATTCATAACATTCTGTACCTATTTATCTGCAAAATTTGGGTGTATAGTATACAGCATTGTATATATAATTTTAATATCACAATAATTACCTATGTTTGAAAAATAGCTCTAATAATAATTACAGTAATTGGATAAGATTACTTTTTTAAAAATAAATAATCTTACCTAATTACTGACTTGTTAAAAAAAAAAAAAATTATTTGGTTTAATTTCCACAAACAAAATAAAACAAAATGACATTCATTTGTTTTGGACAAATTTTACCTTCAAATAATCACTTTAAAATGTAAAGCATTTATTTACAAGACTATTCAATGCAAGAACATTTCAACTCACAAATTATCATGCTAATGAAAAGGATCTAAGCTTACATATGACCACATCAATCTGACTTTTTTTACTAGTCTATTTGGAAAAAATATATATTTAAATAGCTTAACATAGTAAACTTTGTGAAAAAACTATTCTACATATACCACACTGCCATGCAATGACCACAGAATTTCTTTCTCCAAATGAGGAAAAATTAATTTTCACTCGAGTTTTACCTTTAACTGCTCTTCGCTTATAAAGAGTCACTGATTCAAGTTAAATTCTATCATCTTTGAAAAATACATACAAAAATGCAATGGCTATCTTACTGAATGATGCTGAAATAAAAAACTCAGAATCATCATTAAAACTGAAGATCTTTTAAGCAAATCCAATTTTAAAAAAACTCACTTCATCATATATATAATAATAATTTTGTTTTAATGACGATCTCTACCTATGTTGTCTACTTTTTCCATAGGTCTTCTTTCTTTTTACAAATGTCATCTTTGCCACTGCTATTCTTCTTTTAACTTCATCTTCACTTCTTCCATCCTCACTCAACCAACTACCCAAATATTTAAATCCCTTCACCTGTTGAACCATGTCATCATGGATTCCAATTTGCAATCTTTTTGCATCTCTCCCTATCCATAAACACTTAGTCTTTTCAATATTAATCTTCATTCCATATGCCATACATCCTTCTTCCAATTTATTCAACTAGTAACTGATTATAATTCATTGGACAATCTACTGAGCTAATACATTTAATAATTCTTAAACGAATTGTTTATAAATTTACTTCAATGTTCTGAGATAGCTGTATACTCTTAGATATTATCTATTTTGTTCCAGAGCTAGCTATTGTAAATATGAGCAATTAACAATTACTATATGGTAGCAGTAGACTAGAGATGTTGCTTCTGCAAAGCATTATGTAAACGGGAATGATATGAAATTTTACAATTTTTAGCTGCCTAATTTAAAAAAAAAAAATTGCAAGAGTTGATTTTTCAACAGAGTTGCCTTTCAAATAAAAAACCTTCTGCAAATGTACAAACAAAAAAAAAACGTATTAGTTAAAATAAAGAAACAATAGGTAAATTATTATTCCTTTTTTATATAATAAACCAAAGAAAAAAAACTTTATGTTGTGAAATTTTAGACAAGCCTTTCATTTACAAAAAGCATGTTGATACAAATGCACTACTATTTACCTTGCAATTAGGCCGACAATCATGATTAATGAAAGAAGCTGGTCCTAACCATAATTGGGCACAGTTTTTGCGGCATGAATACATAACACTAAAATCATTCTTGCCAGGTCGTAATAACTGGGCCTCTTCTGCTTTTGATAACTCCGCAATGCAACCAACCAATAATGGAATTTTGTCATTTTTATGCCTAATTATTAAAAAAATAAAAATAAAATAAACTACCAGTAAAACACAAACTATTTTAATATAAAGTATTTGTTAATTTGACTAACCATTTCTTTGTAGCACAAATACGACCACCCACGTTGTTTTCCATAGAATATCTGTTACAGCGCGTAATTTCAAAACCTGCATTCTTATCAAAAGTTCGCATATACCTATAAACCTAGTAAAAACATTAAAAATCAAGTATATTTAAGTAAAAAATGAATTTATAAGATTTAGAGTTACATAAAAATAAATAACTAATGCTTGACAGTATATCATGAAGAACATATTGACCACACCTAAAGAATAAAATTCCAATTAGATGACATGAGTGATAATTGTTTGTTACATAGCAATCACACAATAATAATCTTAAAAAATTTATAAAAATAAAAGAATAAGCTCCATGATTTTAGATATATTTCACTTCCTCATTTGTTAAAGGTTGCATTTTCATTACTATATAATAATCAATGCATTAAAACTCTTTTGGTAAAACCAGATTATTTTATCATCACCACTTTACCAAAAAAAAAAAAAAAAAAAAATTCAAATCCACTGAATTTGAATCCTAAATTGGAATGGCGGATAAATATAATTACTACTACAACACATGGATGTGAAAATACAATTAAAAATCCATAAAGATATAACTAGAAAATAATAAACTGTATAATTTATAGCTACAAATCAGTAGAGCTGTTTGTGAACTTGGGTTACATACTGATATTTCTCAAATTACAAGACTGGAGAATTACTTTAACGTAAAGTAACTGTATGTAATTTGTATATAAAATAATAAATGGGTAAGAAATAGATATGATCAAATGATATATTGCTCAGGAGTTCATAAGAAATTCAAACACCAAAAATAACGAAGCTGGAATCACGATCCATAGACCTAGAATTCCAGAGCTTGTAACACTACTACCATACTAAATCCAGAATTCCCCATTAAACCAAATAGACAATTGAATGGTTTATTGTTTGGTAATTCATAAGATGTTCAAACACCAACCATGAGCCTAGAACTCTACTCTGCCATTCTATTTTTATACTAGATTCAGAGTCTGCCTTTAAACGACACAGACATTTGAATGGTTTATCGCTAACCAGTCCTTAAAAAGTTTGAGGAATGGAATTGAGAGAACTGGAATTGCAATTTATGACTCTTATACCCCAGAATCCGCCACTCTTCTATTGCATCAGATAAAAGTAATCAAATGATTCATTTCTTAGAAATTTATAAAAGATTTGAGTATTGGACATTACATAACTGGAGTTGCCAATTTGTTATAGCATTAATAGGTAAATTAACAATATATAAAATATGGAGAATAATTTGTAAATAAAAAAAAACAAGAATCAACTTTTTGTTAAGTGTTCCATCTCCTTTTTTGTTACTGCTTTTTAAAATCAATAGCTGATTAAACTAATTAAACAAAACTTAAGAAGCTGTGGTGAAGTTAAAAGCCATAATCATTTTCCAACTGTCAATTTAAATTCTTAGTAATGCATCCTATTACAAAATTCAATACTTTATTTTTTTCTTCTGAATCACCATAATTTCAGATCAAAAAAGGGGGGTGGAGGTGAAAAAGTCTTATTTGGTTTATCAATCAGCATATTATTTCCTAATTCTGCATTTAAAATTATGACATCCCAATATTCAATGGAGAAGCATTTACTAATCAATTTTTAATGAGGCTTGCCAATAAAAAAAAAAAACAACTAAATATATAATAACCATTTTTTCCCCAGGAAATAACTTCATTCTGAACATTATAAGTTTGAAAGTAGAATCAAAATGAATTTTAATAATATTTATTCAATTCTCACTGTTTCACTTTATAAGCAATCAATGCAAAATATCAGAAGGCAAACTGCTCCCCATGTTAATTTAAATTTAATTATAATTATAAATATGCAACTTTTTTCGCATGCGTTAGTGAAGCTATAATTATATTATAATGTGTAATAGGTCTGCTTAGCGCTTTCGAGATTTAACGTTCGAATCTCACACTCATAGCTTTGTGAATAAAGATTGTTGTGATTTATTGTACACATATGCAAATGAGTTTGAATTTTTAATTAGTTAGTCCTTCACTAACGCATGCGAAAAAAGTCACATATTTATAATTACAATTTTTACTAGTGAAGAGAAAAACAATTTATTTAATTATAGTATATATTATTGAGAAATTCAATATTTTTAACTATAAAGAGTAATTATCTAATATTTGAGAGTCATATCTAGAGATGAGAGAATTTTAAAACAAGATACTGAATTATTTTGAAATTATATTTTTATTATAGACAATTTAAATATTTCAATTAAGAGATCTATTCATTATATCAGAACCCAAACAATATAAACTATAAAAAATTAGATTGGAATCTTCCACAAACAATTCATGAAATTATAATTAACAGAACTTTGATATTTTTATGATTTATAAATAGTAGTCCAAAAGATCTTTGCTAAAAATAAAGCTATTTGTATTAAGCCTATTTTGTATGCATGACATTATATTAAAAGCTTTGTTCCATCTTTTTTTTTTTTTTTTTTTAAAGTCTTCGAATGTCATCAAATTTAAATATTTTTTGTGTCATAAGTAAGTTTAAAAAATATTGCAGTAAAAAAATGGGTTTCACAAATATGTTGATTATGGCTCTTCTAAACTTTTTCCACAAGTCTTGTAGTTAAAAAATCTCAGATTATGAAAATGTCAATGTGTTCTAAGATAACTTACAATCATGACTATCTGAAAGTTTATAATAGCATTCTACCTGTAATAATGTGTTAGGCTACTTCCCATCTAGTTAAACTATTAAATATTTTTTGAAAAATTCAAACTTAATTTATACTTTTCTAAATACATTCAACTGTTATTAATAACACACATTTTAATATAGAACACAATATTGCTTCTTCAAGAATTGTCTAATTTCTATTTTTCTTTATTCAGAAAAAATTATCTAATTTTGATAACTTAGCTTTACGATTAGAAATTGTTTTAGTCTCCAATATTGGCAGTCAGCTGAGAACTCAGGAAAGGTCATTCAAGTTTAATTAAAAAACTGCTTTAATGACTGATGCCTCATATATAAGATCAGAACTATTTGAGAGTCTGACAATATATGCTTCTAGAACTCTGTCTAACATCAAAAAAAATTACAGCCCATACGATAAGAAAACATCCATTCATATTTTTAGAATTCCAACAAATAATAATGAAATACAAACCACTTTTAAATATCTTTTTGAGATCCAAAATCATTAAGAACCTTTGAAGACCATATAATACATTGGTTGAAAATATTATCCACATATGATTTTGATTTAATTTAGAAAAAAGAAATCTTGATACTTTAAGCTGATACATTAGTAAAAATATTGGATAAACTTCACCCAGAAGATCCTAAAATAAATTATATAGATACTCCCAATCAACTGCGACTAATAATAATATTGTTGATCTGAAACAAAAGAGTTCAGCTTATCAGCTTTGGCAAGGAAGGCCTATTTGTTACTCCATTAATTTCTAAAAGTGTTCTAGAATATGAGAATTTTTTTACAAAGTGTATATCTTTTTGGACTATCATATCATTATTCCCACCAATGAAAGAACTAAAGATATGAAACTTGGGAACTATCCAAAAATTGTTTAACATTCTGCATATGATGGCGAATTGGTGAATGCAATAAAGATCTTAGAAAATTTTATCAAAAAATAATTATCTGACTAAACATTGTTGATCCATTCATAATATATTCTGTGATCACAAGTTATTAGGTCCTGGTATTAGATATATTTAAACCATGCTAATGAAAAACATTTTTAATAACAATTGATGCATATTCATAATGGACTGTATACAAACTTATTCCAAGTATCAACAGTAAGGAAATGACTGACAAACTCAGAGAAAGCCTTATATGCCATTGATTATCAGATATAATCATTAATAATGTTGCTGGGTTTACTTTATTAAAATTTAATTTTCATACAGGCTGGGAAATACTGCAGTCATAGTAAAAGCGAACAGACAAGCAGAAATAAATATTACACAAACAATTGGACTAACCAGTAACTGACATTTATTTGGCCAGCAAGATAACAATATAAAAAAGTAATTAACACATATAAGCAACCATATAGGTTTACTGAATAATAATAAGGACAATGTGGCCTGTAAAAGTCCCTAGGTCCACTTTGGAACATTCAGTGGTGGAACTTCAGTTTTGCAGTTGTCCTTAGTTCATAATATAATACATCTCACACAATGCAAGTGTGTGTGCATATCTCTTTTCTTCATAGTTGTTCTTTTATTCTGTTCCAGATCATTCCCAGGTAGCAATGCTATAATCTTTTAATTACATTCACATACCATGAAAATTTCTAGATTCAGATTATCAATCTAATTACTTATAATGTTATTCTATGTCTGGAACAAGAACAATTTCTTTTAATTTTAATCAGCTTACTTGATCTCTAAATATTTAACCCTTTACAATTCAACAGATATTTTTTTACTAATGAAAATATCTAGGCATAAGCTTTATCTTATCTGAAATATTTTACTCAATTAATAAAATATATAACTTTTTGTTTACATTATTTAAGTCATATAAATATTATTTACTTCAATTATAATATTCTTTATTTACTTCTAATTGTGGCAATTATTTAACTCATATAAATAATGTTTAATTCACATACAATATTCTTTATTTATTTCTAAATATAATACAACTTCCTCCACTTCAGAAATTAGGGGTTCTGAAATCTAAGGTAATCTTCCAAATAGTTAGATTCTTTGAAATCTATGTATCATTTCCAGTCACATTATTTTTCTCTTCACTGAGCTCTTCGCTTACTTCCATTGTTTTGAGTTTCTTGATGTTATTTGAAATATATGATTAATGTGTTTTCATGTAATTTTACTTGTTATGGTTTCAGTGATTATGATGTGCCTGGATAGATGTTCTTTAATTACACCTTTCACCCAGTATTTTCCAATGATATCTCTAATCCAAACATTTTCTCCTTCAGCGTAGTAATTTTCTGCAGTGTTGTGTGAATTTCTCACCCAAACATCATTTCTGTTTGGGATTTACTAGTAATAGACGAAGGCATACTGTGCTGATATAGAAAAGCTGTATACAAAGTTGCTATAATATTTGCAATTCCTTCCTTTCGTAATATTTATTTTGACATTTGCATAGCCTTTTCTGCAATGCAATTCGACTCCAAAAGGTATGGGAGTGTGGGGATAGGTATAATCCTCCATTCTTTTAAAAAATTCCTCGAATCTATTGGTTGTAAAACTAATGCCATTATCTAACATCAACATCTTAGGAAACCATGGAAAACTCATATTTCTTTAAGGTTTCAATTGTTTCTTCAATACTGTTATTCTTCATGTTCCTATACTTAGTTTAATTTGAGTATGTTACAATTATAGCAAGAAATTGTATCTGTGGAACAGTCCAGCATGGTCAATATGATTCAACATGACTCCAAGGTTTTGTGGCCAATGGGCATGCCATACTTTTTTTTTTCTGGAACATTTGCAGTCTAGTATTTATCATAAGTTTTAATAAAATGTGCATTTCTTTACTGATACTATGCCACCATACATAACTATAGGTGAGTGGCTTGTACAATAGTATTATACCAGGATGATCTTGGTGAATCAGTTGTAAAACCTGACAATGATCACTGCTTGGTATTATAATCTATTGTCCAGTAACACATATCATTTGTTTATAGAGTTTTTCTCTGATATTTCATACAGATTTACGTAGTAATTAAGGATGACAGTTAGGCTAATCTCTGCTGATTTATTTTATTAGAAATTTTATATCCTTCATCAGATTTTTTCCAACCCACTACATTTTGCTGTCAATAACTTCGGTATTCCAGCCATCTATATAATTAATGTTTGGTTCATTTTCTTCTGGTTCTGACTTAACTGAAAGTCTCGAAAGTGCCTTCGCATGTTTTATGATATTTGCTTTTTAGTTCAAAACCATATCCTGCTAATAAATTCAACTAATAAAGTATTGTGGGGTTTAAATAGTACTGGGCTATCTTATTCTGAACTAAAATTTCCAAAGCAGCTTGGGATTGGTAACAAATTTGAATGATCGACCATATAAGTACTGGTAAAATTTTATCACCACAAAAACAACAGCTTTTTATCTAATTAGCTGTAGTTTCATTTTGCTCTACTTAAGGTTCTTGAAGCAAATACAATTGGATATTTGTCATTAGCTACAGTATGATATAAAACTGTCACCACACCAAATTCTCAAGGCTACTGTCATATGTATTAATGCTAGCAATTCCTTTATATAACTAAAAGCTTTTTTTTTTGAGCTCGATCCCAATGCCATTTTTAACCGTTCCATAATAAATTATACACAATGATCAAGCTACATGAACTTTAGTCTTTAGAAATATTTCAAAGTAATTACAGAGGCCCAAAAAGGCTTGGAACCCCTTTACATTTTAGGGGCTTGGAGTTTCTTTTGGGCCACTACTTTTTGAGAATCTGACTTCTTTCCTTTGCTAAATATGATATGTCCCAAGAACTTTATTTTAGTTGCCATCCAGATGCAATTTTTTCTGGCTTTATTCTTGCTTCAAAACATGCAAGTTTTTTATAAACTTTTAAAAGTCACTGGTATAATTTCTCTTTGGAGTTAGCAATTATCAAAATATATTCAGAATACATTGTTACTCCATCCATTTGCTGGAACATTTTCATCTTAACCTGAAAAATATTAGATGCCACTGTAATTCTATAGTCTATTATAATTAAATAATCTGCTGTACATGGTGATTGTTAGCAATTCAGAAGTTCATTTGAAAATTAAAATTTGATGAAAAGCAGCCTCAAATCAATTTTAGTGAAATGACTTGTCTTTTCCATATTAGCTAATATTTTTTTACAATCGTTGTATTAGCTAATATTTATTTAATATTAGACACAGAGTACTGACATTTTGGTAGATTTTTATTTACAGGAATGTTAGTCTTCAAATATATAGACTTGTCTGTTTAGTTTAATTATTACTACTATCACAATCGTCCATTTGGCATTTTCAATCAGTATCAACCCTCTCTTAGTAGCCATTTAATTCTTGTTCAATTTTTGACTGGGAGTGGATAGGCAACCTTCCGTGGCCTACAAACAATAGGTTGCTCCATCTTGCAGAACTGTTTACTTGTGAAGTGATAATTTGACTGTCATCATTCTTAAATTAATTTATATATTTGTTCCTTATTTTTTGTTCAATAGCCATCTTATTAATCATATATATTTTGATTCCAAGAGCATCGAGCCATTTCCTACCTATAATAGGGTTAAGATCATCTTGTACTATATATAATAGTAACTTTCAGATTTTATGTTTAATTTTTATAGCTACACCTACTTCATACTACTATTGCTGGCATCTTTTGTCTTTAAATTCAGTGTCATTAATATTGAGGGATCATATAATTTGCGGTTAACAAATTCCAGTCTCTTGACTGCCATCATTGGAATGCTACCTCACTATTGATTTCCATTGTTATAGTTTTATTTAATAATTTGATTGTTAATGGCCTGTATACTTTTCACTTCACAATTCTGATTATTTCTTTTGAGAAAAGTGAATGAGCCTATATGTTCTTTTTTTCCTTTAAATCTATATACTTTTTCTAAATGACCCACAATTCCACAGGCTCTATAATGCTCCTTATTCCATTTACATTTTTGCACAATGTGACCATTCTTCCCACACCAATAATAAATAACTCTTTCAAATTACTTTTACAGACTGATTTTTACTTTGTCTTCCTTATAAACGCACTACTGTTATTATTACCAAAATTTTGAAATTCTTTCGATTGATCCAATACAAATTTCATGGGATAATTCCATTTGAATCACCTCCTCATAAGTTAAATCCCTAGAGTCTAATAATTGCTGTCTAAGCCTATCATCAGACAGCCCCCAAAATAATTGTTCAAGCAAAGTGTCTTCGAGAGCATCTTCATTATTTATAACTTTTAGCAAACTCTCCCAAAGCTTGATCATTATCGTGTAATTTTAACCCCTTATATTGCCACCTATTTCTAAAATGTAATTATGCTGCATGTTTTGAAGGCTGTGGACTAAAATAGTTATTTAAATTTTCCACTAATATTGCATAAAGTACTTTCTCTGAATCCTCATGATCGCGTAGCCAATTTGCAATTTTGATCCAGCATAACATAGCAAAGTGGCAATGTTAATGGCGTCATTAAAAGTCCTGCTTACAAAAAAAAAAAAAAATTCTATCTTCATAAAATAAATTGGCCAATCAAAAAGACTATTTACATCAACTCATTTATTGTCACTTGTGGCAAAGAAGTAATTTTATAACCCTAATCTCAAATATAATAATTAAATAAATTTTTTTTTTCACAATTTCCTAGATTTGTTCACCAGCTAACTTCTCCTTAGGCTGATTAACTGAACTAGTTTTTTAATTACAGACTGAAACATAATACCAATTATTACAGTTTCTAGTTACAAGATCAAATTTTATCATCAATTATTATAATTCAAAATTATGGTTTGAATCCTATCCTATCACTGACTGTGCTAGTTTTCTCATGTGTACTGACACCATGAGTAGTGAGTTGTAGTTAAAAGTGAACATGTAAGCAGAAATAAATATTACACAAATGATTTGAATAACTAATAACTGATGTTTATTTGGCCAGCAAGATAACAATATGAAAAATAATATTTATATATATGCAACTATAGAGGCTTACTAAATAATAATAAGGCTGATATGGCCTATAAGTCTCTACAAGTCCACTTTGGAACATTCAATGGTGAAAACTCACTGGAACTCCATTCTCTTCGTGTATACTCAAACTTTGGTCTTGCAGGTGACCTTAGTTCATGACAAGATGCAGTTCCCGTGATGCAAGTGTATGTACATATCTCTTTGCTTCATAAGTTGTTTTTAATACCCCACAATTTTAAAACATTTCCTTCTCTTAAAAAAATGCAGTTACAAATTATACAAATAAAAATCAACATTTTTAAAAATAATTTATTTATCAACTTTTAAAAATATTAACTATTATTTTATAGGATTTAAATTTTACAATAACATATATATATATACAACTTCACTTGAAATTGTACTTTATCTAATAGCTACTGGTTATTCAAGTTTACAGTAGATGGTATTAGAGTATAGAAAGAAGAAAATTTCAACTTTTGTAATTAATAAAAATACTATTACTTTATCGACTACAGTTTATCAGCATCTAGCATTCAAATCCCAATGAAATTATCTTTGAGGAAACGTAGATAGTGCATTCTACTTTTCAATGGTATTTTTAAAATGGCAATATGACTTTTTTTTTCATAGAAAAAAGAACAAAGAATTCATGTACCAGATTTTTATAACAAATTAATTGATAATTTCATGTACAATTTTATATATTACATTTTTATATTATATTGAAATCAATTATCTTGATGTAAAATACTATTTTTAATTATAAAAAGTCAATTATTTTTATCACTATGATATTAGTCATATTTTTAAATATTAATTTGTAAAAGAAAATGGCCAAATAATAATAATATATACATTAAATTAATTATTTCCATGGATAGTTATTATAATAAAGAATAGAAATGAAGCCATGATATTCATATAAACAGAGATCACCTTTAACCCTTGATGTTATCAAGAAACAAGTTTTCTCATTAATCCATAATAGTTCTTTTGTTAGTTTTTTGTTGAAGTAAAAGGGATTCTCTTTTACTTCAAACCCAAGTTTTATATGGATTTAAACCCAGAAAGCTATTTTTATAGGGGCAAGAATGTGAAAGAATAGCATCTTTCTTCACATTCTGCAAATAAATATTTTTAACTTCTCCATGGAGTTATATATGTTCAATTAAATATTTCCATGGATTGTTATTATAATAAAAAATAGAAATATTTAATTTAACATATATAATTCTCTGGAAAAGTCTAAAATAATATTTGCAGAATGTCAGAAACATGCTATTCTTTCACATTCTCACACCTATAAAAATAGCTTTCTGGGTTTAAATCTATATTAAAACTTGGGTTCAAAGTAAAAGAGGATCCCTTTTACTTCAAGAAAAACTCCAACAAAAGAACTATTATAGGTTAATGAGAAAACTTATTTATACTCAGGAATTGTCAATTAGTAGTAATTGATAATTTCTTGGTAACATTCAAAGGTTAAAGGTGATTTCTGTTTACATGGACATTATCTCTTAATTTCTATTCTTTATAATAATATATACAGTGTATATATTTTTGCATGTAATACATTTATATGCTTGTGACATGTTTATAACTCAACCAGATTCAATTAGTATTGCATTGAATGAGCTTGAACTTTTGTGAATTTTTAAAAAATTTGATTACTTATATTATTTTATTTGTTTTTCCATTTTTATCAAAGTTATTATTACATAAATACTTGAAAACAAACTTTTACAGAATTAATATTTATAGTATAATTTAAAATTCCTAAAAATGCTCTTATTTTAAAACTAATATACCAAAATTTGAAATTTGAGAATAAATTTAAATCAATATGTTTTAAAAAGTTAAATTCTTCATTATTATATTTTTCTATTATTATATTTTCTTAACATTTTGTTTTTATGATATGTTAACTTTATAAAGGGTTTAACACTTCATTTAATTTATTATGTAATATATGTTATTATGAAAATTGCATCTTCAATAAATACATAAGAAATCAATGTGGCATTTTTAGTTTCGACTATTTATTAAGTATATAAATATTATTATCCACATATTCCCATAACCTCAATTTTTTTTTTTAAGTATATTTATTGAATGAATCAATTTATATACATCAAATGTCACATTTTAATTTTACAAGTCTTGACAATGTCCATAGAATATGGGTGAAATGATGGTGAAATTAAATTATTATATACAGATATACATAAATAGAAAGTCAAAATAAGAATCATAGATCACATGACCCAATTCTCTTAAGCTTGTAAGATATAAACAATGAGCATTGCCAATTGCTCAACAAGCTTTGTGGTAAATGCTTAGCCAGAGAAATTAAAATACCTGTCAGGAACCCCCCCCCCCCCCAAACCTCTGTCCATGGTTTCGTGCTTTGGCACTCCTCAGAGAAGCGCTAGGATAGGTATGCTGGCTTTGGGTAGGTATTTTTAGATTTAGTGTCTGAACCTATCCTAGCGCCTCTCTGAGGAGTGCCAAAGCACGAAACCATGGTCAGAAGTTTGAGGGGGGGGGTTCCTGATAGAGATATTTTAAATGCTTTCTCTGGCTAAGCATTTATCACAAAGCTTGTTGAGCAATTGGCAATGCTCATTGTTTATACATAAATACATTCTTCAAATAAGATTTCAAAAAAAAAAAAGGATGATACTACATATATGGATGGTAATATTAAACATATTGAAAAAAAACAAAAAACATTTACATATAAATATTAGAATTATGTTTCATCAATCACTTTCCTCTAAGTCAGAATCTCATTACAATTAAATGTATGGAGACAAAACACACATATATATATGTTATAAAATTAAGTAAAATATTCCTTGTTTCTTGTAACTTTGTATGTTATGATGAAGATCTTTACATAATACTGCTTTAATATATCATATGCAGTATAATTAATAAATAGATGCTTTGAATTTTTTCATATCTTTCCTTACAAACATCCAAAACTTCATATGATTTGCTTGGCATACTATTACCCTTGATTACATTTGTATAAGATACACTTTAATTTTCAAGTTCTTATATAAAGTAATTATTTGGTGTGATCTTATGTTAACTAGGAAAATGCCCTCTCATTGCTTCTTTTTTTTTTTTTTACATCACCTTTCTCCCATAAGAGAAACCTGTTGTTTAACAATCTTACATACATGTCCTTATAGGTACCAAATTCAGCTATATATTTAAAAAAAAAAAAACAACTTCTATATATTAAATTTTTTTAGTATATAATTTAATAAAATTTATTTTATTAATTTTAAGAATACATTCCACTCTCAATTTGAAAATATTTTTCCATTGCCATAAATAAAAATGTTTGAAAGAAGCTGTGACTCTGTGCTGAAAACAGACTATTTTATTTAAATAATTCTTGCATTAAAAGAAATAAAGTTCAATTCTATATCTCATAAATTTTGAATTAAACATGTTTCTCATCTATCTCTAGCAGGAATATAAATAGTATATGATAATATTAATTTTTTATGCATACAGTAGTACTAGTTCATTCTTTCATTTTATTCAGCTTATATTTTTACAAACATTATTTATAGGCTAAATACTGCTACAATACTAATTTACTTTTTTTTTTTTACTATAGAATTGTATATGTATCTAGAGTCTATTTTTATATTTAGATACATAGAGCACCTCTAACATTCTTATGAATTGAATGAATTAATTAGATTACTAAAAAATCCCCTATTGATAAAATTTAAACTAACATTTATATCACAATATATCATTATTAAAATGTAAAAATATGTAAATCAATATTAACAATCAATAAAATAAAATATAAATCCATATAGCTTAAATTAATTTTATTTTATTGATTGTTAAAATATTGATTTATATATTTCTACATTTTAATAACGACACCATATTGTTATATAATGTTAGTTTTAAGTTTTATCAATAGAGGACTCCACAATATTAAGATTTATGCTGGATTTGGAAAAAGATAAGACGGATTTAGATATTAAGGCTGTAGAGTTGACAAAGATTATGTTGTGGAAATGGGATGGAGCAGAATATGGGAAAACTTAGACTGGGGAATGTAAAATTAAGTAGCTAACAAGTTTTTCTTGGTATAATTGCTGAGAAATTCTTGACTTCGTTTACGAAGCAGCTACAGTACATCACATCACATCACATTTAACATTATGTGAAATTAATAGACAATCTATTTCCATATATTAATATAACAAATGGAATAATAAATGTGCAGAAAATGTATAATAGATAAATAATTATGAAGATATGGAAAAAGAGAATAGATAAGTTAGTTAGAAAATAAATAATTGCACAAAATAAATATGAATATAAAAAATACTATGGAAGTTCTATAAGAATAAAAATTATATAAAATATGACAGATGTATGATAACACTAATGGAATAAAAATTTACATTATCTTATATAGACCTCAAAAGTGCTAAACAATTATTTTTGAAGTAAAGGCTATTGAAAGAGAATCAGAATTCATTGTGTGGGGAGTGGTGAAGAAATTTAAAGATAAATGTAAAGATTTTGTGATTTTTTGCTTATGTTTTTATAATAAAATTGGATAGTATGAAAATAGGATAGAGGAACTAATTATTTATTTACTATGTGAATTGTTTTTTAGATAGCTACCTATTAACTATTAATAAAATATCCCTGTAAAGATTCCAATCAGAAGATAGTTTCATTAATGGTTTATTAAGTTTTTCATTTCTGCTACTGCAGCTATAGAATTGACTATCATTAACTATATGGTTCATATTTTGTGCATATCTACATTTATATAAATCAATGGCTGTTAAATTCCATGTATGAAAAGATAAGTGCGATGACCATGAACTGTTCTGAATCTGTTATGCCACTCAAGTTGCATTTAAAAAAATCAAATCCAGTTGGCATTATTATTAGATCAGAAAAAGAAATTTATTTGAAATCTCATAAGAATTCCATTTTTTTTTTGTTTGCCATAATTCAGGTTGGATATCCAAAAAGATGATCCTAATTAGAGTCTCAGGAGATACAATTAAATCTTGAGTTATTGGTAACATCGATCTGCTCAACAGCTTTTTATATATTTTCCGAGAGACAATTTATCTTCTGGTATCTAGTGGAGAAATATGCAAAAAAACAGGAAACTATAGCAAAAGGATAGACATGTCCCAGTAATATTTATCATAATAATATTTGAATATCCAGAAGTTTAGTGTAGAACATTTTTTTCCAAATACGGGCACAATATTCACCAGAAGAATATGCCAGTGTTAAGAAAGTTGTCTGTAAAGTATTTGCATCACAATCTCAAATACTGCTAACCAGTTTTCCAAGGAGATTATCTTAGATAAATGAAAAAAAATAAGACTACAATCCAAGATTACTTCTAAATAGTAAAAAATTAGGTTTAATACATTATTGCAAAAGATTATGATCTGATTTTCAGTATGTTTCCCTGTTTTTTTTAATAAAAAATTAAAAATATTAAGACAACAGTCTTTGAAAAAGATTTCCAAAGTTTTCATATTTTTATTGAGAAATTTTTCTTTTTCAGGAAAGAATCTCTTTTGAGAAGACAAAGTAGTAAAGCCAGAATACATAAATTTCCTGCATTCTATTTCAGGATCAAGAATGAATAAATTAAATAAAGTAGGTAAGAAAACTGAAGCCTGTAGTAGAACATTCTGTAAAATTTTCTATTACAATTATTATTTAGTTCACTTGAATTTTTCTACTGGAAAGCATTTTGTCAAATAAATTAATGGTTTTCTTACATTTAAGAATTTTAGAAAACCATTTTTTCAATAGAATTATGAGCTGTGATTAAATTCACAAAAGTAGGACTAGTTAAAAACCAACTTTGTTAAAATGAGCTAGAAGAAAAAAAAAAAGAGGGCTGGAAAAATGATTAGGTAAAGAAAAGTAAAAAAAGTACATAAGTATATAATTATGTAGAAGGTAATCATCCCACTTCACTAGTGCTGTTAAACAGTGATTTAAAACTCCAAGGATACTCTCGTCCCAGACACAAGATAGAGACTCTGAGAAAATAAGAAAAAAAACGAACTTATTCTGAAATTTAAATAGAATTATATGAGCTACCCTTAAGTGTCTAGA
The DNA here is from genome assembly GCA_028023455.1 of Epiperipatus broadwayi. Taxonomy (NCBI): domain Eukaryota; kingdom Metazoa; phylum Onychophora; class Udeonychophora; order Euonychophora; family Peripatidae; genus Epiperipatus; species Epiperipatus broadwayi. The sequence continues at coordinate 352,320 of JAQFVV010012678.1, read as the reverse complement.
AGTGAGATAAATCATTCACTTTAAATCCATTTCATTTTTTAATAATCTTATTAGCACTTCTGAAATATTATAATTTACTTTGTGCTAATATTAGATGTTAAATTATGTATGAATCAATAAATGTTACAAGCGCAGTGATGTTAAAACTGCAAGGATACTCTCACCTCAGACACAAGATAGAGATTTTGAGAATGATCATCTTATTTTCAAACACTGTGCTTGTAAAATTTATTGATTATTTCATAATTTAATATCTAATATTAGCACAAAGTAATAGACTTTAAACAATAACAATATTAAAAACTATAGTAATTCACCAAATGACAATTTACATAATATCTACAATTATATCTGACATTTATTTCTGTTTTAATTCTGCATCATGACTAACTAAACTTCTTTTAATTAATACTATAAAGAGGAATATATCTAAGTTCTGTGATAATGATAAAAAAAAAATCTCTTAAAAAGAAGACATTTCTCTATTTTTTTTTTTTCATATGTCAGCATCGGTCGGGAGGCGAACCCATAACAACCATCTGCAAACAACTGCTTGCTTGCAAGGCAGCTGCGCTGACCTCTCGGACATTTCTCTATTTTTGGTTGATTTTTTACAATCTATGCAATAATTACATTCTTATATAAAATTCCAAATAAGTGTGAATCGCAATGATAGCAGTAATACAATTTAATAAATATTTTTAAAAATAGCATATTATAACTATAAATAAAGAGACGACAAACCTTAAAAAAAGTCAAAGACACAATTGTGAAGCACTTATATCAAAATAATTTAATTCTTACACTAGAACAATTATTATAATCAACAATAAGTTAAAGATTGAACAATTTTAAGAAGAGTTAAGCATACTTTGGAAAGAAGCAGTGGTGTTTTTTTTTTTTAAGTGTCATAGCATCGGCCGGGACGCGAACCCGCAACCCGGGCAACTGCCTTGCAAGTGCAAGGCAGTCGCGCTGACCTCTCGACCACCAATGCAGTGGTGTTATTTTAAATTTACCAGTTTTTAGAAAGTTCATTATATATTAATTCAAAAATAATAAATGCAAATAAGTGATTAAGGATGCAATTTTATTAACAAAATATTAAACATAAATGTCCTGTTCAATACAAAAATTTATCAACTAATATGTTAATAATATAGAACATATACTTTAGAGCAAGACAGAATATTTTCTTAATAATTTTTTATGATTATCATTAGCAATAATGAATCTCTCTCTTCTTCTTTTTTTTCCCAATAATAATCAAATTGATTTTCTAACTAAAAATCTCAATTATTTTAATTTCATATGATAAAATTAAAAGGTTTTTTTTTCCTGAATTACAAGATTTATATTTAAAAATAATTTGAACCTTTTGATAAATTTTATTAAACATGATTGAGGATAAAAATAAACTCGAATGTTTATTGTTCATACTATTACTACAATTTTTAACAAAAGCTATAAAAATATTTGAATGACTAATAAATAAAAATATGTAGATGATGATTCAATATTATAGTATAACTAAGCAATATCTTATACCTTGATCTATTTTCTTTATTATTTCTATTTTATCAATAAGCTTTACTATTATTCTCTTGACTTCCTCCCAAGATGTGATTTATTAAAAACCATTGTAAGCAAGTTTACAGTTAAAAAATGAATGTTTAAAACAGAAGAATGCAATTTAGATAGATAATTAATTCATTTTTAAAATAAGCAACACACACAAAAAAAAAAGAGCTTGAAAAAAATTGTACAAGAATAAAAAAAAAAAAGGTAGAAAAAATAAGAGCTGAAAGATAATGGGTATGAGTCTTTAAGTAGTACTAGTAAAACAAACTTGAAGAAAAAACTTTAGTTTAGTATGCAAGAGCAGCTGTTAATCTTTGAATAAAAAAAATGTTGCTAAATGATATGTTCAGAGACCATTAGCTTAAATTTTCGATTATTTGGAATAACACTATTTAGTCAGTATACTGTATAGAGGGATGGTCATGTGTCATTTTTTTCATCAAAATCAACTGTGTTATATAACTTCTGCACTACTATTCAGTTTTTGCATAAAATACAGGATATATATATATTATTATTTTCATAGTACAATAACGTACTGTATATATAAAAAAGTTTCTGTAAAACATATTATATTATGAAAAAAAAAAGTTTCAATTTTAAGTTTAAATATGTTTCCTTAAATGAGACTTTTTGTTCGCACCAGACTTTTAATATTTGGAGTTTAAGACAAACCTTTTTCACTCTCAAAGGCGCGTGCTCAATTAGCTTGAAAGGCTGATATTGGAATGAAATATAATTGCAAGCACGGCGCTAGATAAAATATTTGCTTATTTACTCATAATTAAGTTTCAGTAAGAATGATGTCTAGTAAATTCTAAGTAATTACACCGACGTCATTCAACCAAATAACATCGTAAATAGTAATTTAAAGTGAGAATCTACTCACGCTCTCTTCAGAAGTTCTTCAGATTTGCTCATATAAAAGAATTTGAGTCGTAGGAATAAGAGGGGATTCTTTTTATTCCTGCATAAATGCTATATCTCGGACTGAAGAAGAGAGTATTCATTTATTTAACACTCTCAAAGGCGCGTGCTCAATTAGCTTGAAAGGCTGATATTGGAATGAAATTTGAATCAGTAAGATGTGATCTTGTTTTGTTTTTTATTAATCCGATTGATAAAAATAATTTTCATAAAGAACAAAACTGCAAGACTTAATTGAGAATAATTAATTATAAAATGAAAGAATGTGGAACAAATTTTTTTTCCTTTAGTTCGATTCACTGAATTTGAATTTTTGTTATAATTTTTTTTTCTGAGTATTAATAAAAAATTTTTTTTACAAGATCTAAGCTTCCTTTTTATTTCTATAATCAGGAATTCAATGTGCCAAAAGTAATCCCTCAATGCAGTGGCACATGCAATATAGGTCAGCCATCACTGCTGTAGAGCTACAAAGTTCAAATTTTACTTATAACAACAATAAGCACATAAAGTCTATGAATTATACTTGGTAATTTTAACTAAACTATTAGTTCACTCTCTTAGCAGTAAATGAATGTCAATAAATACTTGTGGCATGGGAATTTATGTAATATATGCATAAGATAACTTTCTGAGAACAAAGTTGCACAAATTTAAAGGAATAACAATAATCATTAGGATATATAATATGTTACATAAAAATTTCCAATTTGAAGTAAATAATTCATAGTGTCCTTGGCCAGTTTAAACAGACAAAAGATGGGGGAGAAAAGGAAATTCCCATCTGCTTATTTATTTAATTATAAAAAATACTTTAAAAATATCTATTCCTTATACGTTAATATTCTTTTATTTTATTTCCAGTTTTGACAGGTTTACAATATTAACAAAATTGTCGATTAATTTGTTTGAATCATATTAAACAACAGTTTTAATCAAGAATGTATATCAGATGAAATTGTTAGTAAAATAAGGGAATATAAAAGCACTAAATTCAAGTGCATGTAGAATGATTTTTTAAAAGTTTCTGAAATATTAATAAAACAATGTAAAAAGAATTAAATTTTTTTAACAAATTGTAACAATAAAGTACTTTTAATTAATTAATCATTGGAATTCTTATTATTCTAAATGCTCCAATGTTTCATGCTATTGTTTGTTTACCAGACATATTTGATTTTTGGATTTCTTTTTTTATTTCTTCTTTAAATTTTAACATGATAGGAATCCTACAAAGTTCATTAACTCAATCACAAAAACATTATGCCTTTAAACATAAAGCACTTATAAGATACATGATAGCTGCACATGTATAGGAAACATATAGAAGTTTCTCCAAAGAATAACTTCAATGTCAATATGCCGAGGAATATCAATGGTTTGGCCTCAATCAAAACTTCCAATAATTAGAAGATATTTAGATAGTCCTTTGATCTTGAATATATCAACTTTTCCTTCTTATTTCTGTGAATTTTCCCTCTTACAAAAAGTTTTACATCTTGAAATATAATTTTGACATTCAATGGTAGGCTACAATTCAATAGACAAAGTATTTAAGAACCAATGATTAGGCATTAATGTTCTCATTTAGCCCCAACTAATTACAAATAACTTATATATGAGAGGCTCCGGTATATAAAATTGACTCATTAATAATCATTTTATATTATGATGGCAAACAAGTAGGTACTGCTATTCCAAAGATGTTAAAAAGTTGAAAGTGACATAAATCTGACATTTGAACATTTCACTTAAAAGTATTGATGACATATAGCTAGATGAATTATGAAAAATTCTGTTTGAAGATTTTCCACCTTATAATAACAATATTTTGATTACTGACTGCTTTTAATTTCATATTTTTATAATTTATTGTATACTTAAAATAAGAGTAAGATTAAAGTATTTTGAAATTTAGTATTATTAATATGTCTATTATGAAAATTAAATTTAATTTGCATCAGGTTATATCTCAGAAAATGTTAATATCTAACTTTGCTTCAAATTTCTTAAGATTTTTTTTTTTTTGAGATTTGATGTCTAGTTGAAAACAGAAACTTCTTGAAGTAATAAGAAATAATAATATATTTGTTTGTGATAAAGAAAATTTCTAATGTGATAGCATTCTAATGATTGTCTAAGCTATCACAACAAAATGTTACAAGTATTTGATTATTTTTGGACACATGAATAACAAATAAACATATATTATTTAAAGTAATATTATTTGTTTTACTTACTAGTAATCAAATTAAGGAAACATACTAGAAAATCAAAAAGTTTATTACTGCAATTATGCTCCAATTAAAACATTTCATTGCAGAATAATGTTAGTAATATCTAGAACAGTATGAATATTTCATTTAGCAAAGCATAGGTTACATTTTAAAAAAATTATTATTGAACAAGTAGTAAAATCCAATGAGACTCTGAATGTAAAAAAATCCCATTTTTTAACAGTGCTGCTAATTTATAAGCATTCATCGAATTTTTAGTACTTGTTTTTTTTTTTAAATACTGATTTAACATTAATGATATAATATTCAATTTAATTTAGGTCGTATGTAATTTAAACAGAAGGGATTTACACCCTAAGCACATGCACTGTAATGTTGTTATAATAACTCGATGTCTTCGTTATACTCTCAAACCAAAGCACATGATAGAGACTTTTGAAAAGATAAGAGTGGCCATCTTATCTTTTGGATCTCACAAACGTTAATATATAGAAAAAAATTAATGGATGTAAAGTGAATAAAGAAAAATCTTCATGCTCTCAAGATAAGATGCTTTAGGGTGTAAATCCTTTCTGTTTAAATTACATTAAGGATATATTATAATTTTATCACTTATTTTAAACAACAAAAAAATAATTTTTAATCAAAATTGTTTAACCTAATAACAATACCTACAATCAGATCTTGAACAATCTTAGAGCACTGCAAGTAATTGATATCCCTATAAAAATAATGCTTCTAAAATTTTAAATTTTACCTCTTATTTTTTCCCCTTATTTTAATTGAAGAATAAAAAAGAAGACAAAAAAACAAAAATAAAAAACAAATCAAATAAGAAAAGCAAATTAAAAATTAGAAATAGTTTCATCATAAAATCAATGAATAATGAAGATGATCTAAAGAAATATAATGCAAAAAAAAAATATAATAATAATGAAAAGCAAATAATATTGTGGATATAAATTAAGAGAGAAAACCTAAAAGTATAAAATGTAAGATAGAATTAAGTAACAATAATTAAAATAAAACTGTATTTTTTGAATAATTCTAATTTCAAAAGGGTGGGGAGTGATTACCAAGCTAGAAATACAACATTTCCTTGCAAGGAAAAAGAGGAAAGATTATTACTCGTGTTAATTAAATAAAAATACGGTTATATAAACTGTCATTTCAAAATCTATCTTTAATAACTGATATATACATTCTCAATATATATTATATTCACTTACATGTTCTTTAAAGGTTTTCTGCTGATGTTTTGGTTTTGTACTGATATACTTCCAGGACCATTCTCCAAGAGACAAAAGTTCTTTATACGTCCTGTCATAATTTTGATGTTTCTTAAATTTTATAATTACTTCTTTCAATTCCTCAACTTTAACTTTAAGTGGCCGGAACCTAATTTTAAAATAATACAGTAAAATATTACATGTTCATGTATAATCAACATTATTATTATTAAAATAATTATTTACAGATGATTAAAAAAAAAAGAACATTGTTGCAATTCATAACAGCTTGTAAATTTTAAATGTGATGCTGAAAGCAAAATACAATACAGTAATTTAAATAGCATCTTGTTCCAAAATTTTAATTCGTTGATGAATACAAAATACAGCAGTAGTCTGTGTAACTAAACTGCCTACCTGTGTAAGCAATCCTATAAAATACCATATGCAATTATATCTAAAACATTTAGATAGTTGGCTTTCTAAATAAAATTATCCAAAAGATTTTTATTAGGTTCTTTATGGTAATTATTGGACATTTTAAAATAATACGACCCACTTTTTAAATTTCTACAAATTCAAAAAAATTCTAGAGATAAAAATATGGTAAATTTCAAATCTCTGCCATAATGTGTGAAAACATTTACCAAATTTTAGAAAGTTGGTACATAAAGTACTGTTAAATGAGCAGTCTAGATTTTTAAATGCAAGTCTTTAATCCTATCAATCATCTTTATATATATGACAAATTGCTGCAAGTACGTTCTTCAATGCTTACAATTAAAATTATTGCCAAATCTGTTTCAAGTGGAAGATAACTTGTGCATATCTTTTCAACTAGTTTAGAAGTAAGAGTGATCTGTGGGAGACTAAAAAGTTCTTAAATCAATTACTTATTAAAGAAAGCAAAAAAAAAAAAGAGGAAAAAATCAGTTTGCCAAATGAATGAATGCCACTTGAATATCACTTTTCCTCTTAAGCAAAAAATCATAATTAAATAAAGATTTAAATATGGAAAATGTTTAAAAAATAATTCAATCCTTGATTACTGTCAATATGAATAGTTCTGATCTTGCTACAGAATTAAATATCTGATATAAAGAGAAATATACCTTGATAAAAAATGGAGACAAAAACTCACTTTTCATATTTTTCTATAGTCTTCGATGATTCATAAAATGAACACATTTTTCATTTCTACCATGTTTCAGTTAAATCTTTAAAAAAGTGAATGGGGGAGGGGGTTAAATAAATAGAAATCAAGATCTCATGACTTGAAGTCACATTATTTGCCTATATATTTTAAAAAAGGACAAAAAATCACATCTATACTAAACTACTGAAAACAAAAAACAATTGTCTAATTTGGATGATTGTTAAATTTGATATTTGCATTGTCTAGAAAATTACAAAAGCTGAGGGACTTAACACCTAATTAGTTATGCAAATGTGATTACTATCACTGATAGGAATAAAACCAAAGTATATTCAAATAGTTATTTTTAGTCTGCTGAATCAAATTACCAAGTAATCATATGTCTCCTGTGTCATTTTTGAAACTAGACAAAAAAAAAATCTATTAATTCCATTTTATCTAGCACTGTGGTTCATGATTTCTAAAGCTGAATTTTTCTGAAAGTGAAAATGTATCAATTTTAATATGTGGCCAAAAATTAATAAACAAATCTAGTGCTTTTAAAGGTTAATACTAATTAACTTCAGCTTTTTTAAGAGAATACTATTTAGTTACTAATCTATATTTGTGAAGTCTGCACTATCCAAATCAGCCTTTCTACTATAAAGCTATCAAGATATTTAAATTGATTCACCTTCTCAAGCAGGTAATCACTCTCCCAAGCAGATAACCACCCAAGCTAAAAAAAAAAAAATTACTAATTTTTTTTATCCACCATTGGTAGATAAAATACTTGAAATTTTTTAAAACATTAATTACTAAACCAACACCTTTATAGAATGCATTCAAAAATGTTAAGAACATTCTATAAACCATATTTGAAACTAGCAATAATAGCATATTGTAATTCTAGAAGCTAAGTTTTGGCTTTTAATTGGTTTAAATGAGAAACTCTATTAAATCTATGTTATATCTTGATATCTGATTCATGTAATTTCCTATAAAGTGTTCCCAAAATCACTATCTTAAAAATTAAAAACAAAGTTGGAGTTAGTAAATATCTGTTTAATATCAGTTTTCATTCCAGGTGTTTCAGCATTTGTAATGCTTTCTTTCATTCCATCAAGTAGAAGTTGTATAATGTGAATACTTCTGTGGACAATTAGATAATTTCAAACTGTGCCACAAACCTTTTTGATTAACTGGTTACAAATCAATAAATGTACTATGTAAATGCACATTTGATCACAGCATTTTTCTTAACCTTTCCCTGATTCCATAGCACTTGTTTAATTTTTTATAACAGTCACTGCCTTTGCTATCCATTCATTTAAGAGTGGAAGCAAGCTATTCAAAAAATTTATTGAAAATATTTTGCTGCAGTGAATAATAGTAATTCATGACAATTATTGCAATTTTTTTCTATCAGCTTTATTTTTAGAAATTGGAACAAGAGAAACATTTTATTTTTTATTGAACATTTTTTTTCTTCAATGCTAACACTATGCTGATAGATCAAGCAGATATAATAGACTATATGGTATAAGAGAATCAATATATTTTAATTAAAAGTAATCATCTTTATTTTGATATCTTTTATATTAAAATATCTCTTTAAAAAGATCATTAAAGATTTTTTTTTTTAAATTTTGTCATCCAAACAAACTATTAAAATAAACATTGTTATCTTAAATATTTCAGTTTTAAATTACTGAATATTAATCATCTTTGAATTTCTATAGTTTCATAGTAATGGTATATTTTCTAAAAATTATTTTTGTCATTTGCTATACAAAAAAAGGGCAAAAACATATTAATATCTTAAAAGTGTAATGAAGAAATAAATGTACATTATGTATACAAGGGTAGATTGGAGTAACTTGATAATAAGGTTCTACAAAAGCTTACTGTAATTTGAACTTCTTATCATAAGTTTGGAGTTGCATCAGAAATTAATGATATTTATATCATAAAATGCTTTAAGATTTTTAAGAATATCAATGATAACAAGGCAAATAAATATCTGGATATTCAATTGGATTAAACTAGAACTTCTATTTAAAGAGCAAATAATTAGACTGAATATGTATTAATTCCATCATAGGAGAAGATTCTAATCTTTTGAAATAAACATACCGATTAAAAAAAGATTGAAATAAAAGGGAAACCAATAATCCGATGGATAGAATTTCATATCATCGTTATTATATAATTTTTCAAATGAAAATACTCTTTTGCTAAAAAGTTAACTTCAAGTCAAACGAGATGGTAAAATTTATTTGTGATGTAATTTATTTACATGGCTTACAATTCAATTTCTAGATTACAAATTATACTAATAGTCGTTTAATTAAATGAAGTAGATTTAAATATATATAAACGAAGATATTGTACAAAGAAATTAAATGTTGCTCGGAATCGATAGAAAAAATCAAATGCTCTATACAATCTAGAAAAAAAACATTTATCACTATTAGTTCTATAGATAGAATATATTTTTATTAAGATAATCTTTTATTATTATTATGCATCAATGTTCTTTTTTTTTTTTTTAGAAAAAAAAAAGCAATTATGACTCACCTGACATTCATCTTATGTGTTACGAAGCCCAGATACGAATCAAGGACCAAGCCAGTTGCTAAATCGTCATTTTCACACAACTCTTTAGCTGTCATGCCCGTTGAAGGGGCACTTCTTGATCCAGTGCCACCTTCAACGACCATTTTCTAAAACAAATGAAAGCAAAATACTATATAATAGGGTTAAACAACTCTAAAATTTGCTTCTAGTGAATGGCTCCATCTAATGGTAGTTATAAGAAATAGATTGGTAAACAAAATAAATATGTCTTCAGCAAAATATTGGTTCATAAAGAATTCACCAAACATTACAACAATAACAAATATAAGTTAGATTTATTTTTTACTATCACAATAAGTATTAGCTCTTAAAAACAATTATAGTAACTTATTATTTAACGGGAGTAAATTAGAATAGCCTTATCTTACTCCGCCATTATTTTGTCCTTTTAAATTTAAAAGAAAATATTTGGAACAAAATAAGGACACGCAGCTCCAAAGATTTTTATGATTCCTCATTAACAAGCACTGAATGGGTTAGAATTTTAAATAAACTTTTAAATAGAAAAATACTATAATAGACAATATTTGAATAAATTTAAAGCGCTTATCTAAGCGCAACATGAGTTTACTCCAGTCAATTGATTTATATTTCATTAACAGTTTTCATAAAATTGCATTCTTTAAATAACTCACCTTAGCTTTCCTGCTATATTTCAGGAAAGGTTTTTTCTTTCTGGGTGGAATCGTTTTGTAATTTCCTTAACTAAACCAAAAAAATAATTTTAAAAATTAACATGTCATAAATCCGGAAGAACGCTCCCCTCAATATGGCGATCCATGTCCTTTTTGTAGAAAGAAAGAAAATAGTTCTTAAACTATCAAATGCATTTAAATGGTATGTAGTGCAAATGGTATTTAAAAATAATATAAAAGTTCCTTAGAAGAATAAATGAATATTTATTTAAATAAAACTGTTTAATGGTCCAAAATATTTAAATTAAAAATCATTGGAAGAGTTTTAAATTGCAACGGTTCTCACGGCGGTATGGTTTAATCACATGATTAATCCGTCATTGCTGGTTTGGCAAGCTTCGAGTAAAGTCGCTATGCTTTTTTAAGTCATTCACACGAATATCGATGTTTCTTATAAGAAATTAATTATATGAAATAAACATTAAAAGAAATATATACATATAATTGCATAAATAGACCAGCTTTCCTTGTGTATTATATTGTTTTAATGATTCTGAAAATTTTGACATAAGACAGCAAAATGTTTTAAATGATTGTGCATCCAATTTTCATATAATGTACTGAGAAATTTTAAAATACAATCAAACTATAAGCATATTTTATTTAAATAATATATAAACTTTTTTCTCAGTAAAGCTAAAATTCCAGGTTGCGTATTAATACCAGCATGTTTTTTTTTTTTAAATCTATAAAACATAATTCGTTGATATATTCGAGTTTTATTCAATGTAATTATGAACGGCTTGAACAATTTTTTTTTTTTTTACTGATGACAATCGAAAAAAAGTTTCCTTTATGAATTTTGAAAAAAAAAAAAGTTATTGAACTACATTTTGGTAGAAATATAAGAAAAACGTTTGTTAATTTTTTGTCTAAACTAGTATAAAATTGTTTATATATAAATATTTGTTTCAAACAAATAACTTCAAGTTATTAGCATCTAACATTTTAATTTGATTAGACATATATAGAAGATAATAAAAAGGATAAAGTGTATGAATAAAAATTGTTGAATTTTAATATTTATTGAAAAGGAGAAATTTAAAAACGAAATATATATAAAATTGTTAGTTTCGTCTTATTTTATTTTATATAAAAATCTGTTTTCATATTACAAACAATATATTTAACAATAAGACCCTGTATGCCATTTCCATAACTTTATATATATCAACATAAATTCATAAGGAAAAAAATCAAAGAAGTATGTTTTTAATAGATCTATATATGTAAACAGATTATAAACTCAAAATATATAGCAATTTTTAATTTAGCATGATAGCCACCCATAAATATAGTTATCTGATATCTTATTTGGATGACTTATTGTAAGATGTTGATAAAACCAAAAATGATAAATTATGTATAAAAAATTAAAATTATTTTAAAATCAATACATCATTATTTTCAAACATTATTGATCCACTGCACGATGAAGGTCTGTCCAAATTCAATCCAGCTTCTCCGATCTCTAGCATCTCTTCTCCATATTACCCAGAACACTTCCTTATTTCATCCATCCATCTCACATGTGGCCATTTTTTAGATCTTTTATAATCTTGGAATCCAGTTTAAGATTTCAACTATCCATCTATTATCATCTTTTCTATGCAATATGTCTAGTTCAACTCCAGATTCTTAATTCATTCCCCTTTTCTTTTTTTAATATCAATTTTATTAAATTAAAATTAATCCATCTGATAGTTTAATTTTAAATTAATAAAATAAGCAATGAAAAAGTAAAATGAAAAGGGGATTGTTTGATTTTTTTTATTTTATAGTTTTATCAATGCATAAAAAATATATATGTCGATAATGTCAGTAATACCTGCTTGTTTTTTGTTTTTTTTTGTCTTTTGTTTTCAATCTTTTCTTGTTATTCCCAATATGCATCTCTCCAATCTTTATTTTCTTCTTTTGAGAAAATCCATTGAACATTACTTTAGTTTTTTTAAACATTTACCTTTAATCCTATTTTCTTACTTTCATCTGATAACTCTTGCAAGATTTTCTGAAGCTCTAAAACATTATTTTCAAAAACAACATCATCTATAAAATCTAAATGGCTTAAATAATCATTTGTTTTTACTCCCTTAGCTTTCCATTTTAATCCACAAAATACTTCTGCTGTAAAAATTTTGGAGGTATGAAGTCACGCTGTCATACATCCTTCTCAGTTTTAATCTTCTTAGTATCATTATATAATCTATTTGTTCCTGATGCATTTTTATAAATATTCTTCACAATATGACAATATCCTGGGTATATTTCTTGATGATCTAATGCTTTAATCGCTGAAGAAATGCTTATAGAATCAAATGACTTTTCATAATCTACAAATCCAAAGCATAATAGCAACTCACATTCATTGGTTCTTTCTATAACTTCTCTCAATATATTTATATAATTTAATCCAGCTTGTTCTTTTGATGGGTTAAAATTCAAAGTTCATCATAGTTGAGTTGTAATTATCTTGGTAAAATTTTTGTATAGAGCTAATAAAAGACTGATAGTTCTGTAATTACTAATATCTTCTTTATCACCTTTTTAAAATATTAATATTAATTTTACATCACTTCAAATTATCCGGAACATCTTTATTATTTAAACATTTGGTATATAACTTTGTCAAAAAAAATCTATTTCTTCATCTTCTTTTAGGATATTGACTATAATTCTATTGTTATATGGAGCTTTCTCCTTCTTCATAAATTTAATTGCATGTCTCACTTCTTCATTTAAATTTTTTGGCAAATCAGAAGATGTAATAGCTGCAGAAAATACTTTTTCTTGTGCTTTATTGCTATATAATTTTTGATAAAACTCTTCTACACATTTCATGATGTCATCTTTCTTTTTAGTAATAGTTCCATTTTTTTGTTCTCTTATTGGAGAAATAAGTTCCCTGTCATTTAATACCAAGATATTGCTTTACACTCTTAAGAATTTTATTCTCTTTAATAGCTTTCCTTGCTAATTCATAATTATACTTTTTTATATCATTATCAACTCTTTTTCACACCATTTTACAAAATTCAAAATAATCAATCCTTCCTAAGGTGTTATTTTTGTATATTTTCATATTCTTTCTTTTCTTCATAAATTGTTTTGTTTTGGTAGAAATTTTACTGGTAAATTAATACTTTTTTGCATCAGCTATCTTTGATACAGTTTTTAAAAATGTATCAATTATCTTCTCATTGATTTCATTCAATCTGGTAATATTTGAAAATAATTTGCAAGTTGTAATTTAAATTCATTGGAATGTTTCTGAAGATTAGGAATATCAACTGTGAATATTGTTTGTCTTAATAATTTGTGTGTCTCTAGTTTTGTATTAACAAGTATCTTACTTTTCACTAATCGATGATCACTTTCTGCATTGAATTTATTAAGAACATTACAATCTTGAAATATATATATATCCTGTTATCAAAATATAATCCAATTTTGCTGGATTTTCTATTGGATGCTTCATTGTCCATTTGTGTTTATCACTTTTCTCAAAAAAAAAAAAATCATAATATAAAGAGGTTTTTTCCCTGAAAAATTCACAACTCTATGACATCTCATTTCTATCACCATAATCAAATTTACCTATAGCACTTTCATCTTTCAATTGTTATTTTCCCATGACAATTTTAAAATATTGTTTGGTTTGATCAAAAGCCGTTTGTACATCCATATAAAAATCCTCTACTACTTCATCATTATGAAAACTTGTTGAGCATAAATCTGAATTATTTGCATTTAGTATCTTCTATTAACTTGAACAACTAATCTTGTCACTCTGTCTGATACACAATCAATTTCCACATTGTTGTTCTTCCACTTTTTATTTTTAATGAATCCTATTCCACTTGTACTTTCAACGTTTGTGCCTTTGTAGTACAGTACATGTCCACTTTTTAAATTAATTGCCTCTACACTTTTTCTTCTAATTTCACAAAGTCCAATAATGTCCCATTTAATATGAGACAGTTCTTCTTCTCTTTATTGCAATCTTTCTTCACTTGAAAGTGATCTGCAATTGTATGTACCTAAATAAAAGGTAGTCATCAAATGGCAATCTAGGTTCACAATCGGGATTCTTAATACCCTCTGCCTTTGGCCACCAACTGCTGCCTTGACTGGTGACTTTACAGCTTCTGGGAATAAGGGTCATGATTTACTTTTGTCTGTCATAATTGTAAATATCTATTAGAAAGACAAAAATATTATTTTATTCACACACACACATTAGTTCTGCCTTCAAGAAAATTCAACTGATATTTCAGTTAAGAGCTATCAGGCAAGTGAGAAGAAAACATATCATTTCTTGATTTTAAACTCAGAGGTAAAAATCCTACAAACTCAACATGCAGACTAATGCAGGCTAGTGAGCAGTCCATCCATGTTCATATACTATATGAATAATCACAGTGTAATAATAGCTGCAATGACATGAATATATAAAGAGAGTATTAGGAAATTGCTCTGCTCAATTTCTTTAAGGTCTCAAAAGAAATCAAAGGATCTCTTCTCAGTTAACAGAAAATTTCTTTCCACAGCCTTTAAATCAATACATTTTACATTATATTATTGAAACCAGTACTTCCTTGTAACAACAATATTTTAATTTTCATTACAACTTTAAATTACTTTAATAGATTTCTAACTATAAAATCTTTCCATTGACTCGTTGTAAATCGAAAGATTTCACGAGTAATAATGTGTAATAAGAAATGTGGACTTAATCAGTGAAGTATCAAATAGCTTCATGCTCGCAGATCTAACCGCTTCAGCTTCACCTATTTAAATAGAAAGTAGGTTGAAGTAAAGAGGGGGTTCCCTCTTTTCTTCCATAGCGTAAGCTTGTGGTTAAAACACCTGTAGAGGTCCCTACTATCGCATTTTTACACGCATAGTATCGAGGTTATAGCCTCAGTAAATATTATTAATGAGATAAATAAATAGTAACATTGAATTAATAAAAAAAAATTAATCACAATTGTTTTTTTAAATAAAATATATGCATAAATATCTGCAGTGAGTTTTTTTGATAATCAAAATAAGTTAAACATTTGGGATTGCTCCAGATGTACCCAAAGATATGCTATGTTTATACAAATGATACTCTGCTGCCCCACAATCAAAATTAAATAAACATTTACAAAACATCTTTATTCATTTCAGAATAAACATTTTATTTAAATATATTAATGTTATCAGCATAAAGGAACATAAATCTATGTATAATTATAAAATATTGTAATATATGATTGATCAAGCACAGTTATTCTTTACCAGATTGGCTACAAATTCATAATACATTTCAAATGCTAAGGTCATTATTTATAATATCTTAAATCACAAATTATGTATTTATATGATATGCAATATATAACTGAATCACATGGAATATATTATTGTAGTAATGTTATACAAGAGCATTAAACCAGACAACTTTTTTTCACTCATTTTCAGCCATAAAATATCTTTATAGTGAAGTACACTAAAGGGAGATATAATTAGGTCATTGCATCAACCAATCCAATAAGAATTTTTGTTCCAGAAATAATAAATAATTTTTTGGAATATATATATATATATTGTGACAGTACAGAGTGAGGTGTGAATGTGACATGAATATGGGAGATGGAAAATATCCTCTCCATTTAATAAATTATGAAATATAAAATGAGTAGAGAATATGAGCAGACAGTCAGCATAAACAAAGTCATAAGATGCATTTCCAGCATTACAGAAAAACAAACAAAGCTAATCAGCAATCATCAAAGAACAGTCAAAAGTCAACAATCAACCTTGTGACTGGATTTGAAAAGGGTCTGTTATAGATAGGCTAATTGTTTAACCACTGCCCTACTTAAGGCAAAAATACAGCCCAAAATGTGAGATGCATATGCTAATCCATTATTTATAATTAAAAATAATTCTGAGACACTAAAATATTTTTATCATCATCAATATCCTGGATATATAGTTTCTTTAGTGTACAGGCTGACCATGAACTTAATTTCTAATATAAAAAATAAAATGTAGTGCATGGACTTCAAAGGTGATACTTTTGGATCACATAGGGATATTATCTGAATGTTGGAAACACCAACATAAACCCCTACATTTATTTAACTAATATTCTGAGTTAGCTCAGGAAGCAAGAATTCTATGAACTGTTGTTGTGGGCAAGAGATAAATAAATGTAACAGATTCTAATTTATTTTAAAATAACATTACTGGGATAATTGGAAAACAATGCCTCAAAGTCTAAGCTGTATTGAAATCAACTAACACTGCCAATTCATGTAACAAATAACTGGAGGGATAAAGACTTCAACACTAGAACATTTTTTAAACAATTATTTTATAAGCTAACTGATTAACAATAAACAAAATTTAAATAAAATGACATGAAAATATGAAAATTTAAACATTAATTTATCAAAAAATATAATTTCATAAAAAGTATAATTAAACTGTTGATTTCTATTCATTAAATTAATTAACTTTTGCTTTCATTGCTTTATTTCTGTAAATAATAAAAGTTGAAAAACAACTTTTTTATAATCAGAGATAAAATTTTTAAATTAGATTAATTAATCTTTTGTTAAGTTTTGGAGGGAAAATCAAATTTAAAAAACATGTTTCAAAAGAAAATGTTAAATGTAATTTTATAAAATTTAAATTACTTTTAAAAACATTTTTTTTATAATTTTGAAAAAAAAAATCAAATGGATAAAAAATATGTCTCTTAAAAAAATATTAAATTAATAAAATTATCAATTATTACTTTTATAAAAAAGGATATTTTTAATTATAAATGAAAATATGTGTACATAAAGCAAAAATATCTTAACCATGATTTTAAATTCCTTTGGAGTCCTTTATATTTATAATTTTGAGATATTTTCAGGAAAGTTTTCTTCTTGAAGGCTTTTACACAAGGTACATCATTAATTTGTCGATTTTTGATATGAAGAATTTTCCGGTTTACAAATAGCAAGAACTTATGCATTTCTTTCATTTAAAATTTTCAGGTGAGGCTAATACATAGAGATTCTCAGGCTCTTGATTGGAGACAAGGTTGCAGATTACTTCAGGGATAACTTCTTTACATTTTTATAGAGGCAGGTTACATGGAGGAAGATGATTTTAGCTAATTTACCACATAGCTATATTTAACATAGAGAACATTTTTATAACAAGTCATAATGTGCTAACAGCTTGATTAAAACTTCAACAGCTTGGATATGACTTCTGCTTCTTTCATCTCTAGCAGCTGTATCAGGAACTTTTTCTACTGTCTTCTTTAGCAGCTGAATCAGTACTGACTACTTTTTCCAAGACTTTTAGGTCTTCTGATTTACTCACACTCTTTAATTTTGGAACAAACATGTCTGACCAATCACAATTCTGTCTCTAACATGACAAAATTTAGTAATAAACAGGTCAATTTTTACAAATGCAATTACTCTTCAGCTATTTTCCTCTTTCAACATTGACATTGAAAAACAAGTCAAAAACTTGAAATAAAAATTTTTGACATTCTAATTAATTTTTTTTTTGCAAAAAAGAATATATAATCATTTAATTACATTGATTTAATAATCACTGCTTGTTGTATTGAAGAGAGATAAAGAAAAAGAAAACAACTCTAATTAATTAAAATAAATTTAACAAAAATGTTAAAATCTTATATATTTTTTTCTTTTCAAAATATTCCTAAACACAATTTTATCTCTCTTAAAAGATTAAAATTAAAATTGCTAAATATTTTACTGAAGAGAAAGTTTTTTTACTTAATACCTTTTAAAAAAAAATTAAATGGAACTGATAATTTCATGAAATTATTGAAGAGAGGGCAAAAGAAATTATTTATCTGATTTTATAGTTTTCTCTCTATTTAACCAACATTTGCAAATTTTATCACATGTTAAAATATTCATATAATGTTTAAAACAATGTTTGAAAATTATTTATAGAAAATTGTCTAGAATTTTCATATTATCAGTTGGGAAAAAACATTTAATTAAATGAACCACCCATTATTAAAACAAAACACATGGAAAAACTAAATATTATTTCCTCCTAAATTAATTAATTTTAAATTTAATGATCACACTGCCAACTATTCTTGTTAATACAGCAATGTAATTACATGGCTACAATATATAATACTCTATTTTCCAAACTGGACTGTCTGTGTGAGTATTGTTTATATACACAATGTAAATAATATTTATTATTTAATCATGTAAATTCATGCAGATAGTATATGAATAAAATTTTCCCATATTATTATTACACTACTTTAGAAAATCTACATATGCCAAATGTACATTTAAATGTATATTAAGTATCAATTATGTAAAAGATATATAATTATGCAAAAATGGATTCTTATTAAAAAAAATTCTGCTAATATTTATAAGTATATGAAGTGAATAATTGTGAGTATATTTTGCACATTACATTAGCAGTATATTGTTGCATATTATTGATATAACTGCTGAAGATTAAGTTCATTGTTCATAATTTATATCTATATGTTGCAGTCTTACCCAGGGGATTCAAAATGTGTACACTAAAAAGGTAGTAGGTAAATAAATAATATTTACTATATTAATATTATTTTCAGTTTTACTGAGAGATTATACAAAACATATTAAAAATAATCATTCAATGTTCTTATCCAGAAATACAATAATCATACTTAATCTAATAACTTCTATATCATACTTTGATTTACACTTGGTATATTGGGAACTTTTTGTTTCACATTGTTATCACTAATTAACTAACACTGATGTTGACACATCTCAGATGGCAGCACGGTTGAAATTGACAAGTCTAAATTATAGCATATTAAAGATGTAACTAAATATAAAACATATTGTTTTGCTTTTTATTTATAATTTATTTTACTTTATTTTATATTTTGAAAAGAGTGACATAATTGATTTATTATTTCATGGGATTCATTTTAATAACAGGTATGAAAAATCTTAAAAATTTTAATAATGGGTATGGCTATACCTGTGCATATCCACTGAATATCAATCCTGGTTATATCAGAATTGATACATGAAGAACTTTTTTCATTACAGACTATAATTATACTATGTATATGCAGAAATTGACACAAAAAAGCAGAAGCTTACTTATAGATTTCAGAAATTTCTAATCATTATTTATTTATTTTATTTAACATTAAATAAATTTGTTATGTTGTACTTGAGAGTTTATTTATAGTTACCCATGCGCTCCCAATTTATATTAAAATACTAATACTTTCAGGATATAACACAAATACAAATATGTTTTTTTATAATTTAAAATGTTTTAATATTATATAACATTTACTGTGTGTCAAAAAAAGCAGATCACAGTGAAAGATAAGTGTGATTGGTAAAAATGAAAGCATATTGGGCAGACAGGAAAAAATAAAAAGAAAATTTCAAGAAGTTATTAGCCTGATAAAAAGAATTCTATCTCTTTTCTGTACAATTGTAATGTTAAATATATAAAGGTTAGGATATTTAAGTCAGAAAAGGTAAGTCTATGTTCAGAAATTTTAGCTTTTATTTATGCTAAGCATGCTTTCAATATATCATAGTTCTTTTAAGATTTAAAAAACGTCCATATTTTCTAACATGGTGAAATCTAATAGAGAATTTAGATTTTTGAAAGTTTCATCTGAAATCCCGCTCATCAAAATAGGCATCAGTAATTAAACTGAAATGAACTATGATTTGATAATCGATGTACTGAAAGTATGTTTAGCATGAATAAAATCTAAAATTTATAAACATATGTCTATATTTTTCAGGTTAAAGGTTATAACATTTATATATTTAACAGAACATAATAATGGCAAAAAAAAACAAACAACAACTCCTAAATCAACCTATTGTGATTATTCATAATTTTTAGAGATCACTGTCTTAAAAAGAAAAAAATGTAGATATTGTGAGAATTCTCATGTATAAGTATATTAAATTTTTACTGAATATTGTCTTTGATAGAATAGCCTAGTTGGTTAGAGCATCATCCTACATTCAGGATTCATGAGTTTAAAAATTACTAATTCAATCCTCAAAGCTAGTAATGTCACTGATCAAATCAGCAACATCTAAAGAAGAGAGGAGAATAATATCTATCAAAATGCATCTATGTATTATTAGTTACAATTAAATATATGGTAAAATATAAATAAAATTTGAATTTTTCTAAAAACATTTAAAAATCAATTAGATGATGAAAATAGAACACTATCTTGTGTTTGAGTTTGAGAGTATCTTCAGTACTCAATGTGACATTGTTGAACTATTAATAAGATCAGTACCGCACATATATTAAAGATGGAAATCCTTTAATCTCTGCACTTAAAAAATAAATTTGAATATTAAATAGTAAAAAATTCATAATATTAACACATAAATTGAAAATTTTTGCAAATGTTAATATGTGAAAGAAAATAATGGAATTAAAAGTGAATAGAGAAACATCTTCATACTTTCAAACTAAGACATTTAGAATATAGGTCTAAAGATAAGACATCTCTTATCTTTTCAAAAGTCTCTATATTGTGTTTGAGTTTGAGAGTATCCTGAGTATTCAACATGACATTATTGAGCTATTATTAAATCAGTACCACACATATATTAAAGGTGGAAATCCTATCTCTTTAATTATATATGATCTCTGCACTTAGCAAATAGATTTGAATATTAAGTAATATACATTATTTTTTCTTCGAAAATGAATCTGAAAAATTATTACCAAAACAAATTTTTTTGTAGTCAAAAAAAAAAAAACTAGTCTCACTCTTTTTTTTCTGTACTTAAACATAAATTTACGTTTAATTTTTCCATTTACAACAGATTAAATTTTTTTCCATATGACAATAAAAGAAATTGACGATCACATACCATTTTGTTATGAAGTAAACTATTACAAAATATTGCAAACATGAAAACAGATAGATATGAATGGAAAAAAAAATGGCTGTCAAAAAAAAAGAAGTTAATTACTGAAATATTTGAACAATTTATTATGGAACTTTTCCCCATCAAATGTTCTACTTATTGTAGATGTGGAATTTGATAATATATTAAATATTGCATAATACTGTATATATTTTATTAGGAAATGATAATACTAATAATCAACATATATATGGCAATTTTTTTTTAGAATTTGCAAAAAAAAAAAACCCAAGTAGAAGTTCATTTTTTCATCTACTAGCAATAAAGTTAGGAAAAGATATTGTTTAATCAAAAGATGTTGTTTGATCAAATTTATAATAAATGACTTTGAAGTAGTCAAGCATTGGTAGCTGAGAGGTCAGTGTGGCTGCCTTGCAAACAAGCAGTTGCTTGCAGACGATTGTTGCGAGTTCGCTTCCCGGCTGATGTTTTGACATGTGGGAAAAAAGATTCTGAAGTAGAATTACTGTTCTTAATCCAGATGTAGAAATAGTGAGTATGACCTGCACACATATATAGGTGTGTTATAATATTCTAAAACTAATATATAATAGAATCCAAACGTGACGTAAAATATATATTACCCAAATTTATATCTGAAGATTAATGTGAGATGTAATGAATAAGTGAAATTCTGCAAATGTTACTCTTAAAAACTGTTACTTTCATATCAAACATATTGTGTTATTAAAAAACAACAATAATTGAATGTTTTATTGCTCAGGAGTTCATAAAGTATTCAGGTATCAGAAGTGGTAAAGTTGGACAATGTTCATGGACATTAAGGTTAAAAGTCTGCCCCTATACGATAGCATTATATTGATAATACATTTTAACAGGATATGATAAAACAAAAGTTGCAGAAAATTGTTAATTCCTAAACAAAGTAATCTAAGATATTGATACATTTATCAAATTACCTGCTATTATCCAGATGAGATATATTTTATGGTAGTAAATCAAATTTAAATAGTAAGCAAATCAATTGGATAAACACAAAGTATTGTAAATAGAAACTAGCTTGGCAGGAGCTTGCACCATAGAACTTATTGACCAATGAATCTGAAACTTTTTTGAATATTCAACTGATTAAGTCGACTTACAGATTAAAAATTTCAGCCTAACAATATTTGTATGTATCATATTACAACATAACTGAAGAACTGTTCAGAATTTTAAATAATATTCTTACTTACTATGTAATATTTTTACCAGTGAAACTATTATATGCTAATTTAATAGCATGTTATTTTTCTCATTACAATTAAGTCCTTAAAATACTTCTACCACAAAATATATGATGATTCACATACTATATTTTTTGCTTGAATTTCATTCCAGAACATTCATTTGAACTTAATAAAATTCATTTTGCTCTATTAGACCATTATGCTTGCCTTGCATGAGATCATTAAACATAATCAGATTTTTATTTTTACACACTCAATCAGACTTGAATTACTGAAAATCAATTTTTGTTATTTTTAATATATATATATTTGAAAAACAAAAACACTTGGTCGGTGTTTTTGGTAAAACGCCATCTATTGATCATATATATATTATTTAAATGATTAATTTGTTGGATAAGGTATTGACAATATACTATGTGGATCCATCCTGGAGATACAATTAACAACATTTGTAGCGGTCTCACTATAGTACACACAGTGCTGGCTCACCTTTAATCATGCACTGGAACATCTGCTCAAGCTCTATATTAACAAAATTGAAAAAATTGAGAAAAGGGACCAGAATTTAGCCCCCTCTTACATTTATGATTCTACATGGAGGTTAGTAATTTGGCCCCCAAAAGCTGATTCCTTTCACTCCTGAATAGAAATTTCCTTCCCTGGAGAGTGATTTGAGGCTGAATGGCCTGCATCCCTTTGTGATGACACACCTTGCTCTGCATGATTATTGCCCAGATCCTGAGTTTTATGAAAGTAACCTCCAATATGAAGGGTCGATTTGATCATACAAAGCATGGACAAAGGATTAGATCTATCATTGAACTGTATGAAACATGCAAGCATGATCACCTATCAAGATACTATTCCGGACTCATTCCACTGATATGCTTCATATTAGTCCTTGTAGCTGGTGGTAAGAAAGATATCAATATTGAACTTTTATCCCCCTGATTATCGTAATATATTCTATGTTTAAGCATTATCATGTATTGTAACCAAATTTCTGAATAAAAATTCTATATTTTATATAAAAAAAAGGTAGTTACATATATGGTGTATGTTAGAGCTATGAAAAAGATTGATGGATAGTTGAATTTGTGAGCTATTTTTGGAAGTGTGGAATAAAAAAAATTGCAATTTTGTGTAAAGTTCATAGGAGAAAAAAATATTAGTAATGTTTACGTATATTAATGATAATCTCTTGCCTGAATTTATTCACACCTAAATGGATTTTGAGGAAGCCTTTGATAATGTAAACCTGCTAACATTTTTCTTAGCAAATATTAATTTTTGTCCTACCAGTTCAACATAATATCCCTTATCAGTTATACATAAATCATTTGACATTAATAAAAATATTTTGTAGAATAGCATAATTTGCCAAATTTCAAGAAGTGTTGTTCAAAATAATCCTATATTTCAGAAATCCCTATTCTTTCCAGAATTAATTTTAGTGCAATAGAATATTAGTGACAGAATAAAGACCAAATCCCCCATTGTATATAATTCCCTATTAAGTAAATTACTCTCTTTTCTCTCTTGTGAATTTATATAGATACAAACCTACATGTTAAACCACTAAACCTATATGTTACTGCTATTAAATCGGATGGGCCAAATTTTTTTTTAAAATTTAATATTATTTTATTAATTGTATTTTATTAATACAGTTAAATATTTATACACAAAATTAAAAAAGAAAATTTGAAATATAATGGCATTTATTATCAGTCTCTTATTTATGAATATGACTAACTGTTTATTATCATTTATGATCATTCTGTTTAGTGATTCACTTCTAGCTTATGGCTAAATCAGTCGTATATGTGTTGCTCACTTATTTTAATTTCTTCTAATATATCATTTAAAGTACAACATTTTCTATCAAGAAGAATGGGAACACAACTTCCACAATATTTAGTCATAAATATATTAAAATTTGGAATACCAGGACCTATTAAACCTGGAGCCTAATCGTAAATATGGGAATTTGAACTCAGACTTTCAAGCCCCTTCACTATCCACACTATCTCATACTACTGATACACATGACCACACACATTCAGAAAAGATAAATAACCAGCACTCATCAGTTGGTCCAGATTACCATCTCCCATACATATGGAAGATGGTAATCTGGACCAACTGATGAATGCTCGTTCATGTGTATCAGTAGTATGAGATAGTGTGGATAGTGAAGGGCTTGAAAGTCTGAATTCAAATCACCTATATATATTCATAAATATACTATTAAAAATATACTAAATTGTATTAACTAATTATTCTATGCATTATACTTTATTTATCAGAACTTGGGAGTTAAAAACACTGTACTTTCATAAATCAATTTATAATTTTAAAAACAATAGCATCTAATCTATGAATGAAATTGTATTAAATGTAATAAAAGTGTATTTGCAAATGAAATTTCACAAGAGAGATTTGTAAAGTCCGAATTCATAGCAATTTAAAATGTTGTATGTCTTGAATCAGATTTAATAGCAACATTTCTAATTTTGTAAATGTGAAATTGAGAAAATAAATATTTTGTGAATAAACTAAATACTCTAATCTTATTAATGTTAAATATTATGATAATTCCAATACTAAAATGTAATAAATTAAAGGCAATATCATTATTGTATATTCAGAGAAGACATTAAAAAGATTAGATGTAACTTTGATGAGTTTCCAGTGCTGAGCAGTTGTCTTTGCCTACAGCACTCTGTTCTGACAAAACATTAATGTTATATTAAATAGTTTCAAGGTTTTTTCTGAATATATAATATTAATGCTGTTTTTAATGTATTGTTTATGTCAACATATCTTTTCAATGATTTTTTTTTGTACTTATGCATTTTTCTGTCTACAAAGCGCTGCAGCCATATTTTCGATAAACATACAGTTTTTTTTTTCATATGTCAAAGCATTGACCAGGAAGTGAACCTGGGCCAGCTACTTGGAAGGCTGCTATGCTAACCACTAGGTCACCAAGTGTCATTGAATCTAATGATTTGTCTGTAGATAATTTTTCTTCATAAGTTATATTACTGACATCCCTAAATAATTTTAACAGAATATATAGAGATAGAATAATTAATCTCTCTACTTTCTCATTTTTTGCTAAAACTTAGTGCAGATGATTGGATCCTGTAGACACATTATTAAAGTGAATAGGAATCACTACAAAGTTGATTTAAAAGTGAAGCAAATTCAAAATACAATTCACTGCTCGTATTTTCTCTTTAAGAAAAAGTCCACAGTAGTAAAAAATAATAAAAATGGACTTAGAAGAATTTTAATAAAAATCTAAGAAAGGCATTATAACAGTTAAGCTCTACAAAAGTTTCTAAATAATTTTAACAAAATATCAATATGGAGAGAAAGAAGAGTCCTGACTGAAAAAGACAAACCAAATGAAAAGATAGAGAAGTTTATTTCTAATCATTTGCATTGATGCTAGGTACAATGCACTGTTTTAAGTATTAACTTGGATGACTATCAACTTGAGAATATAAACTTAAAAGTAGTAAGGTGGACTTAAATATTGAATTCCCACACAGACTCTAATGTATTGATGATGTTGTTAACAAGTTAGAAGATACAGTATTTCATCACGATGAACTGTATCTTAGTGTATATAGAACTATTATTTTATCTAATTTATTATTTTTATTCATATATTTCAACCTTGACATGCAGGTCCTCTTCAGGGATGTTAATCTTACATTCAAGTTTTTTTTATAATTTCCATGCAAGGAATTGAAATGTAGGATTAAAAACTCAAAATTTTAACACAAAATTTTAATGTTTTTATAATAGATACACAGAAATAAAGCTGCAAACTACACAATACCCCCTCACATGTAAATGCACATAGACATATAGCTTACATTTTATTGATAAACCCTGATCAGAATAAAAAAAATTGTTTATTGAACTGCAACTGCACAATGCTTTTCATCATGCATATATATCTAATAGAAACACCTTTTAATATGTGTTCTATGCATATATAACCAAATTTAAAAAACCAAATAATAATATAATTATTAATAGTAAGTTGAGGAAACACTTTTATATATTCATTATATTCTTGATCCTTTGTTCAAAGGCTTTTAAATCATAGCCTGGGAGAGAGTGATTTACTCCCTTTGTTTATATGTACTTTGAGCTATGTTTAATTTAAAGTTTATATATTTCACATAGTATGTGTCACTCATGCAATGACTAAAGCAATAAGACTAAGATAAACACTAACTACTAAATTTTTATTTTTAAAAGAAAGTAATTAGTGAAATGTCTTGATTATCACCATTGTTAAATATACTATAGGTGATATTCTTTTTTTCTTATAGAAATATAATAGACTAGTCTCTTTATCAACAAATTTCAATCTCTCTAATTATATTAATGTTTTTAAATCAGTATTACTGTGTTTCCCTGAAAATAAGACTGGGTCTTATACTAATTTTTGCTCTAAAATTTACTATAGAGCTTATTTTCAGGTGAGGTATTATTTTTTCATGCACAAAAATCTATATTTATTCAAGTATTTCTCTTTATAGAAAACTATATTTTTATACCAGGAGCCCCCCCCCCCCAATTCGTTTCATGTGCTAGCTGGAATAACTTTCTTTTTGCAGTCATCTTATATGGCAATCAGAATAGTATTTCATTTAAATTTACCATTAAATCAAGTGTGCCAAGACAGGAGTGGAAACAAAAATGATGATTACAGTTAAGAATGGTTTGCCCATACAAAACGAACAACAACAACAAAAAGTGGTCTTGCATTGGTGGTCGAGAGGTCAGCGTGACTGCCTTGCACTTGCAGGCAGTTGCCCGGGTTGCGGGTTCGCGTCCTGGCCGATGCTATGACACTTAAAAAAAAAAAAAAGTGCAAGCACAAAAATTCAGAAATTGTTTTTATATTTTTTTAAAAAAATCTTTACTTTAGAAGAAAAATAGTTGATTTAACTTAAGCTAAATGTTGATTATTAAAATGACTTCCGTTATTTATAATCTTTTAGAAGGAAAATAAATATTTAAGAAATCAAACAAATTTTTCTTTTATCTTGAATATTTAAAAGCTACCATGATGAAACTCCAAAACTAAATCAAGCATTCTAAATCTAAAAATTAAATTTAAGTAGCTAAAAAATAAATGAAATTATAAGTGGTCCAATATACTCACTTATAGTAGATAAAGTGTTTTCTATATAGATAGAATTACATTTGTCAAAAATGATCGACAGGAAGTTACAAAAGCACTGTAATATTTATCTTACCATTTATTTAAAGCACTAATGCCAATAATATTATTTATTTATACATTCATGACTTTATAATTCAATACTTCTATAATGTGTTTCAATGGGCTGACAATTTTATAGGGCTTATATTTGGAGTATGGCTTATATAAAAAGCATTATAAAAATCATTCTAGGGTTTATATTCTGGTTAGGTCTTATTTTCAGGAAAACACAGTAACTTTAAGTAAGTTCTAAAATTTTGTTAAACTTTTAACAGTTACTTTTAGAAAATATTTTATTATGCACATCAAATTTGGAACGCATAATAAACAAAAAATAGAATATATGTGCTCTCAACATATATCAATTTTTTTATATTAAATAACAAGCTTAAATTAGGTTAGATTAGGTTATGTGATATATGACTTTAAATTTTATTAAATATTTGTTTATGTGGCACTCTGAGATCGAAAAATAGCTTTTGACATATTCTAAAATTTATTTATAATTTTTTTTAATGTAATGCGCTCAGTGAAAAAAAAAAGGCTGCTGAATATCATAAAATTTGCAAATTTTAATACTTTTTTTGTTCGTTTACTTACATTTTTGTTTGTTACTTACATTTTTCTTTGGATAATGCATAATTAAAGTTATATAGTTGGATATAGAAGTTATATATGTGCATGTGTAAATATGATGTTTACAGTTACATCATGAGTTTTTTCGTTATCTCTAAAAATTCATTTAATTTAAATAAATTTATCAAGAGAAACTTGAGCAAATAATAATAATGATCATTATCATAATAATAAGAATGTAATTTCTTTAAACCTTCTGCACAGATTGAAATATATGAATCATTTAGAAAAAGATAATACTAAAGTGTTAGTATGCTAGCACATAACTGTTATTACTCTGGTTGGCACAGGGTGGCACTACTGTATGATGATCTAAACAAGAACCTATTTTGGCAGAGGTAGTATGGCAGGGTATAAACAGAAAAGAAAAAGAAAAAAGGGGTGGTGGTATAGGTGTTATATCGAAAAAAAATTTAAATACTGTTAAATGTCAAGAACATTTGTGGTTTGAAATAAGGTTGGGTAGACAAGAATGGATGGTGGCTGTAGTGTATATTACCACTGGAGATAGTCAAACTGTAATGGAGTGGAACAATAGTATATATGAATGCCTAGTTAAGGATATACAGAGTTTTAAAGAAAAGGGGAAGAGAATAATGGTTATAGGGGATTTGAATGGACATATTGAAGAAATTGATGATGTAGATAATAAGAATGGTCAGTTTTTGAAGGAATTTTGTCAAAGAGTAAATTTGAGCATTGGGAATTTATCAAATGTATACGATGGACAATACACATGGTCTAGGAATAATGTATTTCACACAATAGATTATGTATTGGTAGAGAAAGAGGGAATGAATAAAATACGAAAAATTAAGGTGTTTGATAATGAAGAGAGAGTGTGTAATAGTGATCATAACTTTATTGTAATAGAAATGGTTAGTAATGTGATGGAGGATAGAAATAAAGGTAGAAATAATAGTGAAAGATGTGGATGGAGAGTGAATGATAAGAATAAGTTGGAAGAATATAAAATAAAAGTTGAAAAAACCATGGAGCAGTTGGTTGGGGATGAGTATAAGGACTGGTGTGGTGAAGTAGAAAAAGTGGCAAATAGGGTTTTAGTCGAGAATATGAAGAAGAATTAAAGTAATAAAAAAATGAGAGTTAGTAAAAGTGTAAAAGAGAGGAAAAAATCATGCAGAGAATATAAGTGTGCTATTAAGAATAAAGAAAGTGAAAATGATATTAATGCTATATGTGGAAAGTATTTAGAAAAAAAGAAGCTAGCTAAAATGGATAATTATAGAGAGAGGATGAAGTTAAATAATAAATTGTTGGAGGATATTAATAAAAGTGGAAGAGATGGGAGTAAAAAATTTTGGAATTACATTAAAAGGAGAAATGTAGGGGAAAGAGAAATAGTATTAATAGATGATGAGGGAATAGAATGTAGCTCTAGAGGTGAGCTAGAGAAAATCTTAAATAGATATGTAATGGATATAAAAAAGATGTTAGATGTGAAGGAATTAGTGATAGAAAACATGAAAGCAGTTAGTAGTGGGAATATTAGGTTCACAAAAAATGAATTGAATGAGGCAGGAAAGAGATTGAAAAGTGGAAAGGCGAGAGGTTTAGATGGATGGGCAGCAGAGAGGGTAAAGAATTTAGGGCATAGAGCAAAAGCAAAGTTATTATCATGTTTTAATAAGATGGTGCAGAAGACAGTTTTTCCGGGTAGTTGGACTAATACAAGAATAAGATTATTATTTAAAGGAAAGGATAAGGATAATAGAAAGTTAAATAATTATAGACCAATAGTGGTAACATCAGTTTTATATAAAGTTTTCACATGTATGGTAGCTGGAAGAGTTGTAAAATGGATGGAAAAGAATAATGTAGTGGGGGAAATGCAAGGAGGTTTTAGGTCAGATAGGCATATAGGAGATAGTTTGTTTGTAGTTACACAACTTATGGAGATGAGTAGGAATTCAGGTAGATCGTTATATATGAGTTTTATGGATATAGAGAAAGCATATGATAGAGTAAATAGAAATATATTATGGGTAAGATTAGCCAATTTGGGAATGGATGAAGCTTTAGTAAATATTATTAAGAAATTATATGAAAATAATTATTATACTTACCAATTAGGGGATATAGAATCAGTTAAAGTTAAAAATGGAGTGGGATTAAGGCAAGGATGCCCTATGTCACCGATTTTGTTTTTGTTGTTTTTGAGTGAAATGGAAAAAGCAATAGAAAGACTAGGAAGAGGGGTAGAGATACCATTAATAGGTGGCAAAGGAGTATATACTTTGTCGGGTCTTTTTTTTGCAGATGATATTTTTTTATGTGCAGAAAGAAGAGAAGATATGGATATTATGTTGAGGACATGTGCAAGGGTGGGTAAAGAGATGGGGAATAAATTTAGTGAAGAAAAATCAAATATAATGATGGTTAATACTGGGGAAAAAGTGGATGTAGTTTTTTTATTGGGGGATATAAAGTTAAGTGTGGTGGATAGATATAGGTATTTGGGAATCATCTTATGTAATCAGAAAAATTGCTTGGTTGAATGGGAGAAAAAATTGGTAAATGAAGCAAAGAAAAGAAAAGGTTTGGTAAAGAAACTAACGATATTTTCATATAATAAATATGATGTAGCTAGAATTGTATGGAAGGGAGTTGCAGTAGCAGGGTTAACATATGGTAATGATGCATTATGTGTTAGTAAAAGGATTTTAGATTATTTAGAGAAAGTACAAAGGGAAGTAGGAAGATATGCATTAGATGCAGAGATATGGACAGCAAAGGAGGCAATTCAAGGAGAAATGGGATGGTCAGGTTTCTATATGAGAGATGCAAAAAGTAAAATGAAAATGTTTGGTAGGTTGCAGTTTATGGATGGTAAAAGAATAGCCAAAATAGTGTTTAATTGGATTATGAGTAAAGGGCAGGTAACAAGATGGGTGAGAAAGGTAATGCGGTATGCAAAAGATTTGGATAAAGAATTTATATCGGTATACTTGTATAAAAGGTGGGATGATTGTGTTAGGAGGATTGTTGAGTGTTGTAGTGGTAAGGAATGGGATAAAAGAAGAAGCATTAATAAAAAATAGGGAGTTGGAGAGATGGAGAAGTAGTATGGAGGGTAAGAAGAGTTTAAATATATATAGAAGTAAACGGAATATTGGAAGCGAGTTAATTTATGATAATAGTAAGGAAAGTAGTTTATTGTTTAAGGCTCGAACGGGATCTTTAGCAACAAGAGAATATACATGTAAATGGAAAACTATGGGTGATTTAGCATGCAAATTGTGTAAGGAAGGTATAGAAAATATTAGGCATCTGTTGATTGAATGTTAATGCTTGAAAGCAGAAAGGGTACAGATAATGAAGTTATGGGAGAATAGGTATGAACAAAGTGACAATACAGAAAGTGAGTTAGTAGTTTTTATGCTGGGTTTGCGAAAAGATAAGGGGGATTTAGATTTAAAGGCCATTGAGTTGACAAAGATTATGTTGTGGAAATGGGATGGGGCAGAATATGGGAAGATCATAGAGTGGGGAATGGAAAATAAAGTGGCTAACAGGTTTATCTGGGCATAGTTGCTGAGATATTCTTGACTTCGTTTAAGGAGAAGCCAAATACATCACATCACATCAAGGCATAGAAAATATTAGGCATCTGTTACTTCAATGTAAATGTTTGGAAGCAGAAAGGGTACAAATAATGAAGTTATGGAAGGTTAAATATGAACAAAGTGATTATACAGAAAGTGAGTTATTGGTTTTTATGCTGGGTTTGGGGAAAAATAAGGGGGATTTAGATATGAAGGTCATGGAGTTGACAAAGATTATGTTGTGGAAATGGGATGGAGCAGATTATGGGAAAACTTAGGGTGGACAATGGAAAAGGAAGGTAAAGTGGCTAACAGGTTTCTCTGGGCATAGCTGCTGAGAGATTCCTGACTCCATTTAAGGAGAAGTCACAGTACATCACATCACATTAAGTTTTGATAGTTATTATTTTTATTTTTTCATTGTCTTACAGACACTTTTTTTATGTTTGATTTCAGTTATACAATTTGATAAATGTGTTCTCTAGTAAACTATTATATAACCTAATTTCTAAGTAAATAATGCAACTGCAGAAATTATTTATAATCCTACATAACTATCTGATCTACCTTATCAATATTATAATATAGATATCTTTTCTTAGTAGCAGTTAATACTACATATGATATAATCATATGTCTGTAAGTCAGAGTGAAGGTATTTTCTAAAAATAGTTATACACTCATGCATGTATGCAAAGAGCTTAGTGGGAGTATGCGCAGCACTGAACTTTGGCTGCATCTGGTGCAACAAGCAGTTTACTGTTTTTTATTACAAGCATATAAAAATAATAAAAAAAACGTTTACTTATTAGTATTGTGTATGTGTAGTTTTGTATGCATAGTCATGGCATCAACAAGCACATTGATTCTGCGTATTTCTCCTGTCCATATCCCAGATAATGTGTTACATACAATACTCATTCACATATACATTGAACTGTTACAGTGCATGCATGAGCATTTTTAGATTTCATGTGATTTTGCTACTGGAAAGGTTTGTTATATTTTTTAGTAAGTCCCATTGATTTTGATTATTTTTACAAAATATAATTTTTATCCCTAACATTTAAGATTATGGATTACTGGTTGAAATTTGGAACTTCTAAACTGAATAATAGTAACAATCAACAAACAGAAAGTAATGAAATTAATGTCGGCAAACCACTTACAGTTTTGAAAAAACCTGTTAAGATAAAAGCAAGGAAAACTCACAAGTATGATAAAGAATATCTTAAATTTGAATTCTCATGAACTGAAGATGAAAAAGAGCATATTCCACTTTACATCATTTGTTTTGAAAATCTAACAAATGAAAGCATAAAAACATCTAACTTAAAGTGCTATTTTGAGACAAACCACAATCAGTACAAAGATAAACCCATCAATTTTTTTTAAAAACGAACTTAAGGATTTAAATGGGTCTCAAAAAGTAATGCGGGATTTGATAGGAAGTGACAATCAAAAAGTCTTAACAGCTTTATATCATGTGTCACTTTTAATTGCGAGATGTAGTGCAGTTGGTGAAACTTTAATCAAACCTGCAGCTAAGATAATGGCAGAAGTAATGATAGGAGATAGAGCTAAACAATTTTTTGACCAAGTTCCCCTCTAAAATAATTCAGTTCATTGATGAATCATTGACGTGTCTAATAATGTAAAAGAAATGTTATTGTCTGATATTTTTCAAAGTTGTTATTATGCATTACAAGTTGATGAATCCACTGATATTGCAAATTTTGCAAATCTTATGACGTTTGTTAGATATGAAAAGGATCAAGAAATTTATGATGACTTTTCATTTTGCCAGCCTTTATTGGGTCATACAACAGGAGAAGATATTTTTTATGTTATTAATAAATTTATGAAAGACAACAAAATTGATTGAATAGATAATCACAGATGAAGCAAAAACTAGGGTCAGAAGTAATAAAGGATTTGTTGCAAGACTTCAGAATGTTGCCCCAAATGTCATATCCACACATTGTTGTATACACAGAGAGGCTTTGGCAACATGTAAGATTCCCGCTGATCTATAGCCAAATGTCATATCCACACATTGTTGTATACACAGAGAGGCTTTGGCAACATGTAAGATGCCCGCTGATCTATAGCCAAATGTCATATCCACACATTGTTGTATACACAGAGAGGCTTTGGCAACATGTAAGATGCCGGCTGATCTATAGCCAAATGTCATATCCACACATTGTTGTATACACAGAGAGGCTTTGGCAACATGTAAGATGCCCACTGATCTATAGAAGTTTTGGATGAAAGTGTGAAAATTGTAACTACATTAAAGCTGCCTTCTGAATGCATGACTTTTTTCACAAATGTGTGAAGAAATGGGAAGTAGTCATACTCAGCTTCTTTTTCATGCCAATGTTCGTTGGCTATCTCGAGGTAAAATTTTAAAAAGATTATTTGAACTTGGACATGAAGTTCAGATTTTTCTCATGATAGACTTGAGTTGAGAAACTGTCTATATGACCGACAATGACTTTGTAAATTAGGATACTTAGCAGATATATTCTCTGTTTTAAATTGTTTCAACTTATTGCTGCAAGGAAAATAAATTTCATTGTTTCACATTCAAAATAAAGTGAATGCTACCATGGGAAAACTAAATTTATGGCAAAAGAGAGTTATCAATAGAGAAGTGGACTCATTTCCTTCTCTTTTTGAATTTATAACAAATTCGAATATTAAAATAGATGCTGATACTATGAAATTTATAATACAGCACATAGAGAGTTTACAAGTGGGCTTGAAAAACTATTTTCCTAATTTAAATAAAAGTATTGAATGATTTAACATTAATACAGCATCCATGCCAGAAGGTTTATCTCATGCAGAAGAAGAGCAATTGTTGGAATTAGCTTCAGATGGATTCTTGAAAAATAAACACAAGGAGTGTACTTTAACATCATTCTGGTGCAACATGCGTATCCAGGTTTAATGCAAAAAGTCTTGAAATACATTTTACCTTTTCCAACTTTATATCTATGTGAAGTTGCTTTTTCAATATTTGTAGACATTTAGTCACAAAAAAGAAACAGCTTTTTGATGTAGAACCCCATCTTAGATTAAAATTAACAACCAGGGAAACAAATTATGATAATCTGCCATCTCAACATAAACAATTTCATCCTTCTCTTTGATCTTAATAAATTTTATTTATAGTATAACTTTTATTTATATTTTATTATGAATAATTTTATTTTCATTTATTATGTTTTTATATATTAAAAAGAAAATATATATATATATTATTATAATTAAAGTATATGCATTTTTTTTTACGAGGGGTACTTAGCATTACGAAAATTATTAAAAAGGTACACAGGTGTTGAAAGTTTGAGAAACACTGTTCTAACAGATCCATTTAGATTCTTCTATCATACACACAAAAAATTAATAAAAGATTATAATCGAATTAAAAAAAATACTAGTTAAAAGTAGAGAAAATAAAGTTGCAAGATATAATTGATGTGTCGAATGTACCGCTCTTACAACTTTGGCACAAATCACTTAATAAAAGTATATTAATAATTTTATTAGTCATTCATTAGATTAGAGATTATACAGTAATGAATAATATTTCTATTACTTTCACTACAACACTGTCATGCAAATTAGGGACTGATTTCTATCCTCTTATAACACCTTGTGATGGGATGTTATCATAAACTTATGTCCAAAGCCTGTGAAAAAAATCTGTGATTCCCAAAAAGCATATTACAAAATGTGCATCTTGGTGATCATAGTATAATATGTATTACACAAATATCTCAACTACAATTAATATTACCAAGTTCAAGCAATATGAGAAAATGAATTTTTAATAAAATAAATTGTATTCTCTACTGAAACGTTACTGAAATATCTTAAAACAAATTGATATATAATATTTTTTATAGATAAATCTCAAACTATGATGATGAAAACATGTGAAAGCATGAGTCAAGGCCAACTAATGATAATTGGTCCATGTGGAGATGCATCTTGGGAGTTTTTCATATGTTTTTTCACATATGTTTTAAGGGTGTATGGAGATTATAAGCTTTGAAATGTAATAATAATCAAATATTTTATTACTTAAGAGTTATAAGAAGTTCAAGCAGTAAAGTGGAAGACCTGGAGACATTATTCACAGACCTTGAATTTGTAGTCTCCCATTCTTCCACTACATCAAACCATATACATCACATGCCATTATATTATATCTAAGGCATCAGTAATAAATGGATTGTGGTTTGTAAAAAAAACAATATATCAAAAATGCAAAATATTTCTTGAAGCTGGACAAATATTCTTTAACATAAAAAATGTAATTTTGGAAAAAAGTAGAGTACCATAATCCTCATTAGGCTATGCTTACAATATCAGTTGATATTTAATAATTCAAAATCTTAGTTTTTTATAACTTTTGACATCATAACTATCAGAAGGAGTTTTTGCAAAAAGAGACATATTGGCTTTTGATAATGAAGATATGATCTTGTGAGTAGGGAGAAGTGATTCTTGGATATGGTTTTTCTCATTGCTGAGGGGGAGTTAAATATCAGAAATCCCAAAACTTTTTTGGGTTTGGCAGAAAATGAAGAGGTGATAGTGTTCCCAGAGGATAACTTCCATGCTGAGAATTTGTCCATGTTGAAAGTCAACCTAGACTCAGAGGAAAAGATCTGCAGAATTTCCACAAGTTTGGGTATTAACTTTTGGGAAGGGAGAAAAACAGCCAGGTCATCCATGAATGAGATATGGGGGATTGATTTCTTGAGTGCTGGGATGTATATATCAGGGAGATTTTTTTTGAATTTAATTAATAATGGATTAATATAAATTATAAAAATCAGGGCACTTAATGGGGATTCCTTCAAAATGGAATTTGTGGGAGAGAAAGAGGAAGAAATCCTTCTATTTAGGGAGATGGAAATGTCCCTATTATTGAGGAGATTATCTATTATATTGATAAGGTCAGATGGGATGTCAAACTTGCCAAGTAGGTTGAAGAGACAATGGATTTAAACTGAGTCAAAGGCTCCAGAAATGTCCAGCTGGATGACCACCAGTTTAGATTTTCTAAAAGGTTTTATTGTAGTCTATAATCATTTTAAACAAACTGATGGCTTCAGCCATGAATGAACCCTCTTTGGCAAATTGATACTGAGAAATAAATGGGAGGACCTTCTCCTGAATCTTGTCATTTACAACTGACTCAATAATCTTGATCAACAATGGGTCATGGAGATAGGCCTAATGTTCTCAAGAGGTGATGGTAATATGTTTTTTGAGAAAATTCACCATCCCTATGAGGTACAGGCCATCTCTTTTTACAAAAATCTCACTTCTGAACATCCTAGTGTTTCCAAGGATTTCTTATTTCAAGCTGGTCATAAATTTCTTAGAGTTTATTAGGAAAACAAACACTTTATACTCAAAACTTTTCTGGAAGGCAAGACTATAGTGAGTAGCCTCAGTAACCCTTCGGAAGTATACAAAACTCAATGGACTCACTTCACTCCATTAAAACATTCCAATTCCATGTCTATAATACCGTCCTAAAAAATTTTCCTTGGTTCCCTGATGTATTATGTTTCACCACTGTTTCCCCTATGGACATCCTTCCTCCTACTCACAAGAGCTGGTTTTCAACCCTATTAGAGCACATCTCAAAATTTACCATTATACCTATTAAACCAAATTCTCAAAAAATTAACTTTTGGGAGGCATATCACCTTATTAATAATGATACTCCTCATTGTCCATCCCTTTTATCCTTCTCTAATCATACCATAATTAAAAAATTCAAGTGGTGGCATCTGAAACCTAAATATTTAGACTTTCTAATCAAGTTAAACCTAAATGCTCTCTCTACAAACCATTTCCGGGTCACCTGTAGGGGTTTCTTGCATATAGACCAGGTCTGCCCTTTATGTCATCAGGAAGATGAGACCATGTTGCATGAGTTCTGTCATTGTACCTCACTTCAATGTTATAGAGACATTATAGCCTCCATTTATATAAGCCAGAAGCCCACTCTCACTATCCTGATTAGTAGTATTTGCAATAGTGTTTTTTCATCTATTAGGATTTATACTTTCTTACTCTTTGCATATTGGTCCATTAGATGTATGCTTATATTTAATCCTACCTTTAATAATCCCCATCAATTATTCATATCAAAGCTTCAGACTATTCATGATAGAGACAAAAAATTAGCTCCATTATTTATTTTTAAAACCACATGAGACCTTCTTTCCATTGTAGATTTTTGTTTATGATGCTTAGACTGTGCATTTAGTTTTTCCTGACTACAAATGTAGTTGTGTGATCCTCATCCCAGCTTTGTAATTAACTGTATTGCTTTCACCAGTGTACTAACGTAAACATATTATATAATCAATAAAGTTCTTATGAGGAAAAAAAACTATCAGAAGAAGTATAGATTCTTGTTTCTATATATTTATGAATCTTTTTAGTCAAACAAATTCTTTAAACTCTGGGTGAATTTAAGAAAGTTAACACTTACATAAAATAGAGAAGTTTGGATTATATAATAAAAATATTAATTTAAAACAATAGATTTTACAATGTTACTATATCCTATACTCTACTTCCAGTACTTAAGATTTGCTCATATATAAGCATTTGGGTTGGAAAGAATAAGTGGATTCATTTTATTCTTTCATAAATACTATATCTTGTGTTGGGAATGAAAGTATTCATTTATTATTAACACTCGTAAAAAGCGCATGCACAATAGCTTGAAAAGGCTGATCTTTAATGTATTACAATTTATAAAGCAGAGCACTATGAAAATAAATGCTTAAGTAGTTTATTATAAATGATAGCTTTATTAAAATACATCCATGTAATAAATATTTAAAAATGTAATTTATTTGCAAGCAAAAGTTACTGATGTTTAGTAAATTAGTTATCATTAAATAAAGTTACTTTAAATACAATAGAATTCCCCTTGAATGTGTGTGTGTGCATGAGAAATTAGAGTGCATACAAGCATTTTTAGTTTCTTACTTTTAAATATTAGAATAATTATTTTTAAATATCAAGTGTTTATAATAAAAGTTAACATAAATTTGGGCAAAAATGGGTTAAATGATATTTTAATACTTCTGATAAATTTAAATATATAAAAAAGATTATAATTTTATCTTATATAATAATTACAAATAATTATTATTTGATCTAATTTTATTATTTTAACTTATTAAATCTTTAATTAATAAGTTTCACTTGATTTTTGTTGTTGTTTGTCTATGACGTTGGATTATCACATGAATATCATCAGTTATATAATTTTAGTAATTATTTCCATATTGTAACTTACATTTTTTAATAAAGAGGTCACTGATAATTAAGTAGGAGTAATTAACATTGTCACATGTCAGCAATGGGTATAAAAGTCAGATTGATATTGTGGGTAGTGTCATTCTCTGTTCAGCTGAACACAGTTCTGACTGTATCTTTAATAGTATTAACTTTTTTTATAACTTTTTTTTTAAAAAAAAACAGTGTAAAATGTATTATCTTCATATCTTAGTCATTCGCTGTGGTCAGATAAACAATTTTTAAGGTATCTTGCTTTTATATTGTCTTAATTCAATTATAAACTTTCTATTTTATAATTAAAGGCTTTTAGGGAATATTAACTTAAGAATGGCAGAGCATCAGCAATTTTATTTTAAAATAAATTACTTTACAAATCAGGTGAAAATTGTTACATTTAAAATCATAACAGCCTTTTTACATTTTTATCTCTTATTACTATTAGTTGTCATATATAGGAGAAGGAAATTAAAAAAACTCCAAATTTAATTAAATGACAAGAATAAAAGAGCTCTAAAATATTGATGAATAATTATAATTTATCTCAATTGTTTTATACTAACGCTTACATTCTAATTGTCTGACTGCTGAATTATTATAATGTTTAATTAAGTTTATGAATAAGATATTTATTCCGAAGAAATAAATTACTCCAAATAACCAGGATAATTTTTCCATTTATGTTTTGTTTCTCTTCGTTTGGGAAGAAAACTGAACAAATGCTTCCAGTAAATGTTAAGCTGAGAAGTCATGTAATAAAAGAACTGACTTTTAAAATATTGATGAATAGTTTGCTAGGTTAACAATAACAGACATTTAATTATGCTATGTTAATTGACAGACTATTAAAATTATTGCAATTTTATGAAGAAAATTATTAAAATAATACTTTTGCTTAAATCATAAAAAAAAAAAAACTTATAGTATATGATTTGAAGGAAATATACACATTCTCCAGAAGAGGAAAAGAAGATGTGAACAGTTAAAATAAAATGCAATATTTTATACAAGTTGCTTTAGAATATTTCTAGAATTATGTGAAAGATAAAAGTCAATAATTGCTTAATATATGCTTTTTAAAATAACACAGAAGGAAAATATGAAAATTTTGTTTATCTTCAATGCAACTGTGGTTATCCTATAATAATTTTCTAGACAACTTTTAATATTCATTAATCTTTTATATAGCTAGCTTATGTTATATGTGTGTCTTCATATTTGATTCCAAACCTTTATCATTAGAAATAAGACTTTAATTAGTGTGTATTTTCCACTATTTAATTTCAAAGAGTTATAGTTGCCAAAACTCTTCATTAAATAAAATGTATTTTTTTATTACATTGAATGCTTCATTTTCCACACAAGTGGCTGAAGAAAGACTTTATGCCCTTGATGGGTAGCTCACTATGGAAGTAGTTCTGCCAAAAAAATTAAGATTTTTAAAAAAATATTATTGGTAAAATTATTTTTATTTTTATAACATTTATTTGTAAAGGTGTTTATCTTTATTATGTATTACTTTTAAGAATTTATGACTAAATGTATAGGTATTCTGACTATTTCTGGGTGAAATCTATCCTTCTAGTATGAAATGATAAAGGTAAAATTTGTAGTTTATATTTCATGCAATTTGTGATGTTTATCTCAAATGAGGAGTATTTTGTAATATTTTAATATATTTTTATGGATAAAACCGTATTTAAATTTATCAGAAGTACATATTTTACAATTATCATGCTATAATAGCTTACTTTTAATATAATATTTGAACAGAATTTTATTTCACTCTTAATCATTTGACAAGCAATTATTTTTATTCTTATTATGTCCACTTTATTTTAAAATAAGTATTATGCTATTCATTGTATGAGGGTATATTCTTTATTTAAAGCTAAATTTTATTATACTATTTTAGATATATTTTACAGTCATTTGACTGATATATCTTTTTACTTGTTGGTTTCAGACATTGCTTAACATATGAATCTTTAATGTAAACTTGAAGTTATTCTTATATGTGATATTTTGCTATCTTGCTAGTGTTTAGTGTTGGAATATGCTTATTATCTGCATACTTTATTAGATATTATGTATTGTGCTTTGTGGGATGGAGATGCTCTTCCCATTGTACACTATTTTTCCATGAGAGGATTTGTGATGTATTTTAATAGTATACTTATTGTGTAGCCTATATGTCTAGGTTCCAGGAGAGGATCATCTATAATTGAGATTATATTTATGATATAGCTGATGTAGCTAAGACCCAGGAGAGGATTATCTTTGGTGCAATTTTTCCATTTGCTTAGGTGGTGAGACTCCACCCACACCTACATTTATGCTTTAGAGATAGGCCTTGGAAGCCACCATTCCTATATTAGAGAATTTTGCTTTAAAGAGCTTAGGTAGTATTTTATCCCTCATGTGAATGAAATATATATTTTTTCACCATTGAGGCTGTAGATTATTGTGTTTTATTAAAAGTTATTGCAATGATAGGTTAGTTTTACAGTGTTTAGTTCCTTAGGGTGCACTTTATTATTTGTAATGCCATAATTAAGTAAGTCAATGTCTGTATTGTACTACTGAACCTTGCTAGTAGTCCACAAGCAAACCAACAGAGAAGAATTAATTTTAAATTGTGTATTTTTAAATGCTTAATTATAATGGGAATGCATGTACACAATGTTTATTTTCATCAATGCCTGTGAGATACTCATTGCTGGATCACTAAGTGATTTAGAGTTAAACAATTTGTTCTATTTTTATGTGGACATCAGTTAAATAATTTATCCATGTGTATGACTTCTGATGAATGATCCATATCCCTTTTTTAGTTTATTTCAATAGTTTGGACAATAATTTGGTTGATTCACTGTAGTAATAAAGTTATTACTATCATGTGAATGTAGTAGTTTAAACCTGATCTATTGTAATTAGATAAACATTATTTATCTTTATTGTATTTTATATAATGATGAAGATAGTTTAATTCATAATTTGAATAGGGAATATTTTGTAAAATATCTATTCATTTATAATTAAAGCCACTATTATATTGTTAAATTTATCATTCAACATTTGTTTAATGTAGCAGCTAAATAAAAAAAATAGCTTAGAAATATATCAGCCATATATTACAGCTAGTCTGTTTAATTTGATATTTTCATTTAAAAATATGTGAATATAATGTACTATTTAAAGAGTAGCTGTAACTTAAATAATCAACATTTTATTTCTTTTATGAGGAAATTTTGAGTCGTAATAAATGCATTCTAGTATTCAGTAACAGTGCCTATGCTGGCCTGTAACCTTTGAACAATCGAGTACATATTTTATACTATATTTGATTAATAATTTTATTGTTAATTATTTAACTTTCATTTTTTGGGTGTATTTTCTATATGCTAAGTGTTTCTCGAGTCCTAAATTCTTAAGATACCAGAAATCTCAATATATCAGATAAACAATCCCTATGGATAGCTCAAAACTTTACTGTTTGTGATAAATTATTATTCAGAGTTTCAAATGAGAATTATAATTGCAATTTTGAGAACAAACATTTATTTAACCTTGCAATGAGTTTTATTTCAATCCATTGTTCAGACTGCATATTATTTCATTAATTTTATCAATAAAATTACAAGAGTTCCTGTTAATTATTTATTGTGTTGTCAGGGATAGTAGAGGGATATAAAATGTACCCTCTCTTTCTATTATTCTGAATTATATCCTGGGTAAAAGGCTATAATTATTCAAATTTGTAGATAATTATTTGATGTTAATATTAGTCATATTAAACGCTTCTGTAAATAATTATTATTGTTATTGTTAAATGTTAGGATACATTAGCTTTTAAGAGAAGTGAATGTCTCCTATAGCCTACCAGAATGTTAGTCATTTGTTTGACAACACAACACTACAGAATTATTCCCAAGATGAATAAAAGAACCCTGAGATCATTGTTTATTATTTTCTAAATTATCAACTTAGTATTTCTATTATAAATGTGGTGGTGGCATAAGAATGTTATTTTTCTAATGTACTATAAGAAAAGTACTTTTCATTTCCTTTTACTCTACAAGAGTAGAGTTTGTATCAGATCATATCGGCAAAACCTATAAGAAGATATTATTTTTAAAAGTGCAAATGTTGGTAGCTCAGAGAATGCATTTGATGGAGAGAGAAATCTATTTTATATTTAAATTAATTAGGGAATGATTGAAGTTTTTCTCTTTCCAAATTGCTTGTTTAATTTTGTAATAATTCATTTTTATTAGTGTTTAAAAAATGTCTTTCTTTATTTTAAATGCATATCTCTGGAGCTAAATTATTTTATAACTAACCAATCACTGAGCTTAGCTCACATTTCATTGTATTGATCTAGTGATCCATTCACTCATTTTTATGTTTAAGGGCCTTTTGTAAAATTATAATTTTTATAAATAATTTTTTTGTGGGGGGAGCATTAGAATATATATATATATTACACAGAAATTAAGTCATATGTCACATGACCTAATTTAACAAGCTTGTATTACAAATGTTATATATAAAGCTCGCAAATAAGCTCTTAACAAGCTTTGCAGAATATCCCCCTTCTTACACTGTTTTCTGCTACTGGCTTCCTTAGTGAGGAGGTAGGATTCAAGCTTTCTAGCATCTCACTGAGGAAGCCAGTAGCAGAAACTGGTCTGAAGTTGGGATATTCTGCAAAGCTTGTTAAGAGCTTATTTGTGAGCTCTCTCTCTCTCTCTCTATATATATATATATATATATATATATATATAGTATCACAACATTATAGTACATGGATTTGAATCCTTCAATGTTTATTTCACTAAAAATAAAGGGGCATTTTCTTTAGTTAAAATTTAAAAAAAATTTAAATTGTATTTTTTTATTTATTGTATATAACTAATGGATTTCATATATAAACAAAAAAAGACTTATAAATCCAATAAATAATATTATATTTCAACCAGAGGACTGGTTTTCATCAGAAAGAAAAAAAAATACACAGTAAAATGGCGATAATCAAAAATTACTATATATATATAAATCTGTGTGGCTTTCCATAGTTCAAATACAGTGTTCAAGTTTATTAAACTTTGAAAAAAAGGAAATTCTCATATTAGATGTTGAAAATAATCCAATATAAAAATACAACTAAAATACCATCATCACAAACCTTCGGGAAAACAAAAAGGTAATAACTCTGTAACTATTTTTTTTAAAGTTAAATGTGTAATATGAAGTAATTTTTTTTGTTGTAACTTATCTTTGTAATTAGCAGACAAATAAATCTACAGATCTAGTAATTAGTTTTTTTGTAAATAATGAAATTAGATTAATTAAAAATCAAATATGA
Source organism: Epiperipatus broadwayi (assembly GCA_028023455.1). NCBI lineage: Eukaryota > Metazoa > Onychophora > Udeonychophora > Euonychophora > Peripatidae > Epiperipatus > Epiperipatus broadwayi. The sequence continues at coordinate 307,515 of JAQFVV010012678.1, read as the reverse complement.
AGATAAGTTAATTAGATTTGTATGGATTTGTTATGTGTTCAGGAATTATTGGCTATAAAATAAAAAGTTTTCATTGTTTTTCTTTTTGCCTGAAGCTGAGTTGGAATGAAGAAAGTAAACTTACCTCTAGAAACAAAAAGAATCAACCATGGCTGCAAATTGCTTTTGATTATTGAACCTAAAGTACCAGCTAACTTGTAATATAAAAGAGATGGAAAATAATAATTTTTATAATAGAAGAGCTAACATGAATGATTATAGTCCAAATTTTATAAATGCTTGCCACCTTTGTTTACCAGAGATGTTTTCCAATTGCTTAGAATTTCCTTTCCTGCTAAATGTGTAATATATAAACAGTCTGTTGAAAAACGAGAATGAAATTCAAGTAAAAGAAGTAAACTCATAACCAGTTTTTTCTAATAGACCAGACCAGCAAATCAGTATAGAATTGTTATAGAACATATATGTATTGTGGGAAAGACAGTATATAAATGAAGATGGACCACTTGTAGAATATCAATCACCAACTGTTAATCATGAATGTGAACTTTAAAACTAGAACTATGACAAGTATGTAATATAACCTTGAATATGTGTGTGCACATATACATCTATCCATATATCAACATATCTACAATTCCAGAGGAAAGAAAACATACATAATAAGAATTATAAGCTGAAGTGACTTTTAAACCATAAGTGAGAATACATTTTTTATCAAACCTGAACTCACGCCTCAAGTTGTGTACAAAATTACCTGCCCCCAAAGAAATTGCATGGCAACATATTATGGAGAGACCAAAACTAACATTGCCACCAGAGTAGCTCAACACCGATACCTTTACAATAAAACCAAAACAAAGTATGAAGGTAATTCGATTTTTGTCGAACATGAAAGAAACTCTGGACATGCTTTTCTACCTACCACAGCCAGTGTCGTTTGCTCTGAAACAAACGACACCAAACGTAAGGTTAGGGAAGCTTACTTCATTGCGGCTGACCCATCGGCAATCAACAGAAGAGAGGCCTGCTATTCCCTATCTCGTAAATGGTCCACATAACATCTGCATATAAATTTGCATAAAATTTGCATAGTTTTACAGTTATTAATAGAATAACTCGCCTTGAATATGGGACTGTAGACTGTCCCGAAAGTGCTTGGCAGTAAAAATTTTGACAATTTATTAATAGCTTCATTAACTGTGTGCAGAGCAAATATATATATTAATTATTAAGGTTAGTAGTTTGTATTTAAAATGGTTTTGAATATTTTCTTTTTGTGATTATGTATTTTAAATGATTATTGTTGGTTCGATGTAAAAAAAATTCTAGAAATTTAAGGTGTGATATTTTATAGACTTTTGTAACAAGTATTATTAAATTGTTAATTTTATTATAATTTCTATCTTCTTATTTCTAGCATCCTGCCAAAATATTCTTAAGATATTATATGTGTGTATGCATTATTTATATATAACTAATTATGTAACAAAAAAAATTAAAGCTAGTGTTTATGGGTAAGTAATGGTCTTGAAATTAAAAAATCATAATAAGTAAAGTTATCATGGGGTAATGGAATTCCATAGGAATAAAAATATGGCTGGTACTTATTAATTACAAATATTTCTTTGACTCATGATCCATTGCGTAACCGCTGATATGGTTAGAATAGGAAAACATGTAATTAAGCTTAGTAAAATTGTACATAGTTGTAAAAAAGATTATCAGTACAATAAATTGTACCTTTGGTCTTCATAACTAAGTAATGTGTGTGGAGCGAGTAACAACCAAATACCCATATGCTGACTGATACAGAAATGATTTGATGGTAATACCTTATGTTAATAATTAGTTTATATTTAGTTGTTAGCGATTGGTACATTATGAACACCCAACTGCAGCATTGTGTAGGGAGAGTCTAAGAGCCAATAACATCCTCTGAACAATCAATACAATATATTGCATTACATGTATTTTATGTTGTTTGCTTACATATTGATTCAAAAAAATTATACAAAGTTGTATTTATAATTTATAAATAATAATGAATAATTACTTATAAAAAATAATGATCAATTAATTATTTATACATTATAAGTACTAATTTGTGCAATTTTATGGGTATCAATATTTTAATAAACAAAATAAAATACATATAATGCAATAAATTATATATAATTTTCTTGAATGTTTTTTTAAAGTAAATTCTCATTCAAAATAAATAAAAATTTTAATGGAGGAAATTGTTCTAGACCTGTTTTAAATAAAACAATATTTTTTTAAATATCCAGACCCATTTTGGGCTGACTCTCAACCGGATGTAAGTTAAGCACAAAAATAATCAATAAATTTTCTTCATTTTGTAAAAAATCAAAAACAAAATATATTTTACAGTCAAATCAATGAACAATCTTTACAAAACTAATACATTCAGTAAGTGGGATCATCCAAGCATTCTACAAGAAATTAAATTAGGGATGGAGTTGAATTTCTCTTCATTCCTAATTTAAATATTTATAAATTTATTGAAATACATTTTTGTAATCACGGTGAATAGGTTTGATTAATAAATAAATTATTTTCAAGTTTACTTTCTCAATATACTGTATAATATTTTTATGTTTTTAAAAGATATTATTATTACCAGATATACCAAACCTTTCAAAATGCCATTGTTTTCATATGTTCAATATGATATTATTACTTCCTTTGCATTAAATAATAAAAATTACATATAATTAAGTCTAATATTTGTAAAAAAAATTATTAGTTGCTTTAACACATTTTTTCAAAGAATTTAATGTAAAAATATGTGGGTTTTTTACTGAACATTGCTGAATATGTCATTAATCTGAACTATATTAGGATATTGACAGACCATGAAGCATTTTAATAAAATTATTTTTTTAAAATATCCCTCTTACATTTGACACATTATAGTGCACCTATATATTTATTAGAGTGGTTGAAGTATGCAGCTGGATGGCAACCCATTATTCTGAAACATAGAAACAGTAACCACCTTGTTATGAATTTATTATGTAACATCAGACAAACATTCATACGTTCACCAATCAGACAAAAGAAAAAATTAAGATTTTATATTTAAGATTATTATTGTTGTTGCTGTTGTTGTTATTATTGTCATCATCATTATTATTATTGGTGTTGTTTTTATTATGTTTCAACAATATATTTTATTGCACAATAAATAAATTACATGAATTTTTCAGTGGTTTTGTCACACTTACATCAGCTTGACAAGTTTAACAAGCATGATATAAATTAGAACAACAGCATTGTTCAATTGTGTTTACAAGTGATTGGTTAGTGAGTATGTTTTGTTAACATAGATGATTAGGTACTTGTGACTTTTGACCCATGTGGCCACCAGAGGCGCTGGTCGGGGTCAACCACAGAATTTGCAATTCTGCATATGGGGCCCCTACTCTAAGTATTTCTGTGGTTGACCCTGACCAGCGCCTCTGGCGGCCACATGGGTCAAAAGTCACAAGTACCGATGATTATAATACAATTAAAAGGGATAACATTACATACATATTTCACAGGGTGTAGATATTTATATTAGTAATTATACATGATTTTTAAAAATGATGATTTTTGTAACTTATATCATAGAGAGCAGAGAAATATATTAGATTAAAATGCTATATGTTGGGGGTGAGAGATGATTGTAGGTTTGGGAAGAAGGACGGATAGGGAGGATATTCATATGTTCAAAATAATTTATTTATCTTGAGTTTGATTGGTGTGATTGGGATGCTTTCTTCAGCATTGACCTGTTGTGGTAAAAATGCTGGGCAACAAAAAACTCATTATGGATTGAAATCAGGAATAAATAAGGTTTCTTAACAGTTAGTAATAAGGTTGAGTGTATGCCCATTCTGGAGATGCAGATAGTGGATTATATGATGGCCTGCTCTTTAAGAAGTGATCATATGGTTGTGAAAATGTCAGGGGAGTTACATTGCAATATTATGTTTTTAACTATCATAATTTGTTGATAAACATGGATGAATGCCTTCTGGTGTTGTTGCCAAACATGATGGTGCAACTGATGCACCAGAAGGAAAATAGGATAAAGTTGGCTGCATACACTGTGGGGATGTGATTTTTGGGGAAGGTCTGAGTTACATGTAGAATTGGGAAGTGTAGCTATGTGTTTAATATGATTTATCATGTAGAGTTGACTGCTTGGCAGTCAGAAGTGTTGCATCTCTTTAGCTGTGTGGCATAGTTCACAGAATGGATTATCATTTTTGTAGAGGTCATGGCAGTGTAAAAAACCAGATGTGGGAGATCATAAAGGCTGAAATGGATAAGGAAATAAAAAACTGGTTCCTGGGAACATTTTTTAAACTTTCAGGGAAGACATGGTGTGTGTGTGAGCATTGCTGAAGTGTGGGTGAAATAGGTTTTAATTTTTTCAGTAAGTGTATTTGAAGTTGTTGGAGAAACTGATTTGGCTAACTTTGGTTAGTGTTGAGGATGTAAAAGCTGTAAGATATAGAGTTGAGGGAGGATTATCAGTAGGGGTGATTTTGATCAGGCACTAGAAAGATTAGAATGTTTCAGTGGTTCCAGTTATCAGGTTGATGGCTATCTGCATGTGGAACACCTAGATGCTGTGCAGGTCTAGACCATTACAAATGGGTTTCCAGTTGAGGTGTTTGACAGAGATTGATACCATCTTCCAGTTCCAGAGCAATTTATTGCAGATGGGGTTGTAGTAAAATAAACACCTTTATAAATTTGATAATTGGGGAGTAGTAAGTAATTTTGATAATAATAAGAGTATAGATGTTATTTGGAATAGAGGGAGAGGTATGCCCTAGAAAATAAATTGATAATTTTGAATGAATTATCTTGGAGCCTGATTTGCATTGCCTGCCTCAAAACAAGTTAACCTTTGTGAAATGGGATGCCTAGAAATAAAGTGGGGTTTTCTAGGAATGTTTGTGTGCATGTTTTTTTAGTGAATAGAAATCATGCGGCAGTTTTATTGAGATTGAATTGAAGTTTGTAGGCAGGCATGTAATCACTGAAAATACTTTGCAATATGATAGTTGCTTCTGGAAGTGGAAGACCATGGTAATGTCATCCATGTAAGCTATGCAAAAAATGTACTGAACTGCTGTGGGCATGGTATTTGGATTCTGGTAATTTTGCTCTGGTTTAAATGATACATAAAAAGTAATGAGTGAATGGGAATCCCTGTGTGGGTAAAAATGAAGTATGGAGAATTTCTACCACTGATGGTAAGGTGGATCTCATGACTCAGCATCACATTTGTAATTGGGTATAGGAGAGTGGGTGGCAATGTGGTATTAGCAAGCACCTGAACAAGTACATTGATTATGAATGGAATTGAATGCTGTTTGTATGTTCAGCTAGACTACAATCATTTTTTCTTGAACTGAGTTGAGTATTGTCATAAAAATAAGTGTTGTTTATGTAAAAGATGAGCCTTTTTTTGACAAACTGGAGGCATGATATTAGTGAAAGGATGTGAAGCTCAATTTCTTTAATGATTTTTTTTAACAATTTTATGGTCAGTGATTCTATGAAGATCGGTTGAAGATTAAATGTATGGTTATGGAATCAGGTTTTTAATAAAAGGCATATTTGCAATAGAGTACAGACCTCTAATATATATTGTTTGGGATAGAAAATTTGCGTGATCATGTATATATAGTGTTGTGAAATCATGGAGGTGGCTAAAAATGAAGGCTGGAATTTCTTGGGGCCCTGAATGATAAGAAATTGATGGATGGTGGCAAATTTGGCAGTGAATTGACCAGTCTGAAAGGGACATTTATTTCTGTAGTCCAAAGAGGTGTGTGAATGGTTAGAATATATATTGGAGTTTATTTTTTGAAGTATATAAAGTGAATCATGTATTGTCTGGTACATGTATCCCTGTCAGTTTGAAGGGTCATGGAATCTTTAATGTGGATGAGTGGTTCAATGTCAGTTTATGTATGCTGCAGTCCATGTATGCTAAGGGGTTAGACAGATTTTTTTGGCAAGGTAATCTTTTACCAGGCTACAAATATGGTGATAGATTGAGTGAATCTGTGTAACTGCTGACAAATTTGGTGAGTAGATTTAACAGTTATCTTGTGTAAAGCATTGACCAATGCTAGAATCTCACAAGATGGAAGGGAGTGGTTTGTCAAAGGTATATTAAATGATAGTCTGTGAATGAAAGCAAGGTATCTTTGAATGGGGTTTATAACTATTTGCTATAACTTGTTTAACATGATGTATGTTTCAGAAAAAATAAACTCAATAGTTGATGAAGTATTACATGGTCTGTTTTATATTAATTGTATACATGTTGCATAAAGTTCATTGACATTAAGTGTGATCATTTGTTGAATGATCAGAGAATGGTATAGGGTTGAGGTTAAGTTCTATTTAATGATACGAAGGTTAAGTTCTCTTTAATGATGTGATAGGGAGGAATAGAAGCATAGGTTAATAACAGTTGCATGTTGGTTATGAAAAGTGACTGAATTCAGTCGTAGGAAGTCCTGAATGCTCATGAGTGGAAAGTTTAGGAGATTATTCCATTTATTAGTAAAGGTCAGGTAATATAAGTTGAAAACATGCATTAGTATAGTTGGATGGGCAATGAAAGTATGAAAACTACATTTAATATTGTTCTATGGAGGCAAAAGGTGGTAATTAGGAAGAAGGCTAATATAAGTTGAAAACATCCATTAGTATAGTTGGATAGGAAATGGAAGTATGAAAACTACATTTAATGTTGTTCTATTGAGGCAAAAGGTGGTAATTAGGAAGAAGGGATTAATGTATGTTATTTTGAATGATGTGAATGGGCATTCAAAGGTGATGTGATGTCCCTGGAGCAAACACAGAGACTGTATCTGTAAAGAAAGGTAATGGGGTCAACCTGACATCCTTTGCAAATTTTTTGTTTTCAGCAATACTAGGATATGTTGTTGTATGATGGCAATCTACCATTGCAGTTGGTATAATTTTGTTGGTGAATTGAGTCTGCAGACTTTAAATGATGTTATTCTCACCTTCATGTAGTGTAAGGAAGGTCAGAGGAAGAGGTGGATGAAGGGAGAAGGGCTGAGTATAGTTAGAGGTTTATAATGTGGACTATTTATGAGAGAAATTGTCTGAATGATAGAGTGTGACTGGAAATAACTGGTTAATAAAATCAGAAGGACAAAGAATATGTTGCAGTGGTATTGTTTCAGGAATGGAAGGTAAATTTGTCAGGCCAGTGGGTTGGTATGCTGAGTTTATACTTTCCAAAAATGTGGAGGTTGTCAGCTAATTCAGTAACTGGTGGTATATTCAACTTGGTTGCTTTTAAATTTTTTCAGCTGGTGATTTTTGTTAGATCATCTGGGGTTTTTTTGTTTTTATTGGATGGTGAGCACAAAGCAATTGTTTACAAGATTTACATTGAGGGTTTGTTGTGGTTTATAATATGCTGATCCTGCACCATGTTTATTTAAAGAAATATTTTAAGGACAGGTTGGGTGATGTTGTCAGAGCTTGATATTATTGATAAATTAGATGTGTCAGGCTGGTTAGAGTATGGGTGTAGGGCTGACTGATATGAAAGGAGGTATGAAATTTTTATTGCATTTGGGGTGTGACTGGAGGTCATTGGGAGGGTATTGGAAAGTCATATTGTTCATTGCTGTTGGGATTGATCAAAGAGTGATGAGATGTTGATTGGTGTCTAGTTGCTTGAGTATCTGTCTGGGAAATTGTTGGTGATGAAGACAGTGCTAGTGTGGTGGAGAATTGCGATATGAGATCACCTTATTGTCATGGGCATAGCACTATGGTTTAAGTCATTGATATACAGGCACAATGTTGCTTCCTGTTTAGGTATTTGTATCAAGATTGTATTTGCATCAATATCAGATGTAATTGAATTTTGAATTCACAGCTGTTACTGGGTATGGATAAAAATGTGACTTTGAGAAAAATTTGATTGGAAGGAGGTGACTTTTTCAGAATGCTCTATAATTTTCTGGAAATCTTGTGAGATGTATCCAAAATAGATGTTTTTAATATCTCAGTCATACAATTGTGGTAATTATATCAACTTAAATTAATGTATAATTATCAAGTGTTTTTATTTTGTTTTGAAAGTGCTCCTTTTAAGTGCTTGATAAAACTAAAGGACAATATATCTTGGATTTGTATGGCAGAAATGTGATTGAGTGTATCCCAGAGCACACACATTGTGATGTTGTCATAAAGAAGATGCTGGGAAAACTTGTAGTTGGAATAGATTGGAATTGGTGTCATTAACACTAAAGATTGGGGAGAAATAATTTCCTGAGAGTTATGAGTAGCTCCCTGGGTATGGTACATTTAAATCTATCATTTATTCTGGCTAGCATCTCTGTTGTCCAAACCATAGGAAGGGGAGTATTTTTGGTTCTGTGAAAACGTGGCATCATGTTTGGAGGGATTGGTATAGTGTAATTTTTGCTGTTTGTAAATTGTTGCCAATGATATTTGAATTTGTATTACTACTACTATTGCTACTACAACTACTATTGCTACTACTACTACTGTGATGACTATGACTACTAAGACTATGACTACTACTACTATGACTACAACTAATACTGCTATTAAGGCTATGACTGCTACTACTGTGACTACTCCAACTACTGCTACTACTGCTGCCCCTGCTGCTACTGCTGCTACTGTTGCTACTGGTGTTACTGGCTCTACTTCTGTTACTGCTGCAGCTGCTGCTGCAGCTAGTGCTGCTAATGCTTCTACTTCTACTACTTCTGCTATGGCTACTGCTACTGTGAGTGCTACTACTACTACAATGATTACTACTACTACCACTACTACTAATATGACTATGACAAATACAATGACTCCAATGACAATGATTACTACTACTACTATTGCTACTACTACTATGACTACTATGATAATGACTATGATGACTACCACTATTAATATGATGACTACTACTATGATGACTACTACTATGACTATAACTACTACTATGCCTATGACTATGATTACAATTACTGCTACTACTGCTGCTACTTCTACTACTACCACTACTACAACTACTACTATGATGATGACCATAACAACAACTATGACTACTACTAATACTAATACTACTACTTTGACTACTATGACAATGATGACTATGTCTATGATGACTATGATTATGATGAGTACTATTACTACTACTACTATGACTATGATGACTATGACTACTATGACTATGATGATGAGTACTATTATGAATACTACTATGACTACTACAACTACTACTCCTACTACTACTACTATGACTACTACTACTACTCCTACTACTATGTCTACTACTATGACTATGAGTATGACTATGACTACTGCTAGTACTGCTACTACTGCTTCTACTGCTACTACTCCTACTCCTGCTACTACTGCTAATACTGCTATTACTATGACTATGATTATGACTATGATGAGATAATACTGCTATTACTACTACTATGATTATGACTACAATGACTATGACTACTCCAACTACAAGGATGATTACTACTACTATTGCTACCACAATTACTATGGACTACTATTACTACCATACTACTAAGACTCTACTACTATCATAACTATGACTACTACAACAACTTTTACTACTACTACTACTATGACTACAACTATGACTTTGACTACAACTATAAGTACTACTACTGCTACAACTGCTACTATTGCTACTACTGTGACTCTGCAATTACTACAAATACTGCTACTACTGCTCCTAATATTACTACTGCTACTACAGTGACTACTGCTGCTGCTGATACTGTTGCTGCTGAATCTGCTGCTGCTACAGCTATTACTGATTCTACTGCTACTATTGATACTACTGCTACAACTGCTATTACTGCAGCTACTACTACAATTGCTATTGCTGCTGCTACTTTAACTATGAATCCTACTATTACTACAATGACTACTACTATTACTACTACTACAACTACTATGACTACGATACCTATGGCTATTACTACTACTACTCCTATAACTACTACAATGATGATGTCTATGACTACAATGACTATGATGATGACTACTAATACTACTACAATTACAATGACTAATACTACCATCACGTCTATGACTGCAACTACTACTACTATGACTATGATGAATATGATGGCAACTAATACTACTACTACTGCTACTATTACTATTAGTAATATTACTACTAAAACAACAACAACAACTACTACTATGATGACTATGAGTACTACAACTATGACAACAACTGCTACTACTATTACTTTTATGACGATGACTACAACTATCACTACTGCTACTACTGAGTCTACTGCTACTACTGCTAGAACTGCTACAACTGTTACTACTGCAAGTACTGTGACTACTGCTACTACTGCTAGTAGCTGCTACTACTGGCTACTACTATTACACTGCTGCTACTGCTGCTAGGGCTGCTACGGCTACTTTGGCTACTACTACTACTACTATTACATCTATGACTACTATATGACAACCACTACAACTACTACTGCTACTAATACTACTACAACTATGATGACTACCACTACAACTACTACTGCTACTAATACTACTACAACTATGATGACCGCCACTACTGTGACTATGATGACTGCTACTACTACTATGACTATGACTACTACTACTACAATAACTATTACTATGATGACAACTACTACTACTATTATGTCTACTACTATGACTATAACTATGGCTATGACTACTGCCACTAATACTACTATGACTACTGCTACTACTGCTACTATTGCTACTACTATTACTACAACTAATAATACTATGACTATACAATTACTATGACAATGACAACTACTACTATTACTACTACTACTGTTACTATTACTACTAGTACTATTATGATGACTAGTACTATGATGACTATGACTACTCCTACAATGAAGACTACTACTGCAACTACTGCTACAACTACTATGACAATGATAACTACAATGATGACTACCATGATGATGAATACTACTACTACTGCTGCTATTACTATGACTACTATGATGATGATGACTACAACTACAAAGAATATGATGATTACTACTACTACTATTACAATTACACTATGATGACTGCTATGACTACTACTAGTACTACTACAACTACTACCATGACTACTGTTACTACTGCTATGGCTGCCATTGCTGCTACTACTGCTGCTACTACTGCTACTACTGCTTTTTTACTACTACTAATATGACAATGATGACTATGACCACTATGACTATGATGACAAATACTACTACTACTACTACTACTACTACTACTACTACTATTAGTATAACTGCTTTTAGTACTACTACTATTAGTTCTACTAATATGACTATTACTACTACTACATCTACAACTATGATGACTACTACTATGATGACTAATACTACTACAACTATGACTACTACTAATAATACTACTACTACTATGACTATGACTATGGCTACAACTGCTACTGTGACAACTGCTACTCCTGTTACTGCTGTGACTACTGGTACTACTGCTACTACTACTACTACTAGTACTATGACAATGACAACTATAACTCTGACTACTACTACTACTGCTACAATTTCTACAACTACAATGATGATGATGATGATGACTACTACTACTGTGATGACTTCTACTACTAATACTTCCATGACTATGATGACTAGGACTACACCTTGATGACTACTACTACTTCTATGTCTACCACTACTACTACTATTACTACTACTACTATAATGACTACAACTACAATGCATATGACCACATGATTAAAACTACTACTATTACTACTACTATGACTACTACAACTACTGCAACTACCACTACTACTATGACTACTACAATGACTATTATGAATACAACTATGACTACTGCTATTAGTGCTACTACTTCTATTGCTGCTACTACTTCTACTACTGCTACTACTGCAACTACTGCTACTTCTGCTACTACTACTGCTGACTTGCTACTACCTCTAGTACTGCTACTACTACTACTACTGCTACTGCTGCTGCTACTATTACTACTACTACAACTACTACTACTATGACAAATGTCATGATGATAAGAGCAATGACTACTATTACTACTACTACTATGACTATGATGACTATGACTACAACTAAGACTACTACTACTACTACTACAACTACTACTGCTACTAATGCTAATGCTGCTACTGCTTCTAATGCTGCTCTTGCTGTTACTACTGTTACTGCTGCTGGTACTAATACTGCTCTCCCGCTACTACTCCTACTAATGCTACTACTGCTGCTACTACTATTACTATTACTAGTAGTAGGATGATGACAATGTTGATGACTATTACTACTACTACTATGATGATGGCTATGATGACTATGATGATCATGACTACAACTACTATTACTACTATCACTACAACAACAAGTACTACTACTACTGCTACTAGTGGTACAACTGCTACTACTGCTATCACTGCTACTACAGCAACAACAGCTACTACTGCTACTTGAGCTACTACTTCTGCTACTGCTGCTGCTAATTATGTTACTGCTATTAGTTCTGCTATTGCTTGCACTGGTGTTTAGTGCTTCTACTGCTGCTACTACTACTATTTCTACTACTATGACTAGTATGATAACAATGACTATGACTATGACTACTACTACTAGTAATAGTACAACTACTACTACTGCAACTACTACTGCTACAATTAGTATGATGACTACATCTACTATGACTATGATGAGGAATACTACTACTACTATGATGATGAGTACTACTACTACTATAAGTATGACTGCTACTATTACTACTACCATTATTATAAGTATGACTATTACTACTATTACTACTATGATGATTCCTACTACAACCACTACTAATATGATGACTACTACTATGATGACTATGACTATTATGACTACTACTACTACAAATACTACTGCTACCACTACAACTATGACTATGACTATGATTATTCCTATGATACAACTATGAATATGACTATGATTAATGCTACTACTGCTACTTTACTGTGACTATTACTACTACTGCTACTACTACTACTATGACTATGATTACTGTGACTACAATAACTATGAATACTATGACAATGACTACTACTACTTCTAAGACTACTATGACTACAATGACTGTGAATACTATGATGATGCCGACTACTACTACTACTACTACTACTATTACTACTACTACCATGACTATGACTACTACTCTGCAACTAGGACTACTATGACTACAATGACTGTGAATACTATGATGATGCCTACTACTACCACTTCTACTATTACTACTACTACCATGACTATGACTACTACTACTGCAACTATGACTACCACTACTAATATAACTCCAATTAGGACTACAAATACAACTATGACTACTGCTAATTCTGCTACTACTGCTACTACTGCTATGATTGCTACTACTGTTACTACTGCTACTACTGCTACTATGAGTATTACTGCTACAACTGCTACTAATGCTACTACTGCTGTGACAACTGCTAATGCCTTTTCTTCTGCTACTGCTGGTCCATGTGCTACTGTTGCTACTGTGGCTACTGTTGATACTACTACTACCACTACTACTATTACTACTATGATTACTATGGACATGATGACTCTGACTATGATGATTATTACTACTACTATGACAATGATTACTACTATTACTACTAATACTACTTTTACTAGTCCTACTACTACTAGACTACACAGATGACTACTATTATAATGATTATGACTATGATTGCTAAAAATATTACTATTATTACTAATGACTGCCATAAATATGAGTACTACTACTACTACTACTTCTATTACTATAACTATGACTACTGCTACTACTGTTACTATTGTGACTACTGCTACTACTACTATGATGACTGCTACTAGGATGACTACTACTGTGACAACTGTGACTACTACAACAACTACTACTACTCTTATGATTATTACTATGTCTCTGACTATTGCTACAGCTGCTGCTACTGCTACTACTGTTACTACTGCTACTACTACTACTTCTACAACTACTATGACTTCTAATTCTATGACAACTACTATGAAAATGACTACTACTACTGTACTACTACTATTACCACTACTACTATGACTGACTACACTACTACTTCTACCACTACTACTAAGACAACTACTACTATGATGATTATAACTACTATGACTACTATTATTACTACTACTTCTATTACTTTTACTACTTCTGCAACTATGACTGTGAGTACTATGACAAGTACAACTACTGCTACTGCTGCTACTACAATGACTACTGCTAATACTGCTATGATTGCTACTACTGCTCCTACTGCTACTTCTGATACTACTGCTATTACTGGTGCTACTGCTGCAAGTGCTGCTACTGATACTACTACTGTTACTATTGCTTCTACTGCTACTACTACTAATACTACTACTACTAATACTATTACTATGACAACTATTACTATGAATACTATGACTATGACTACTATAACTATGACTACTATTACTACTACTACATTTTCTATGACTACTACTATGACTACTATGACTACAACTATTACTACTATTACTACTACTACAACTACAACTACTCATATGTCTATCCTACTGCTTTTTCCATTCCTTTTTTCACTACTGCTGCTACTGCTGCTGCAATGACTCTTACAGCTGCTACTGCTACTTCTACTTCTACTACTACTATTACTATGACTTATGATGATGACAACTATGACTATGACAACTACTTCTACTACTATTACAATGATGATTATGATGACTATGACAACTATAATGATTACAATGATTATGATTACTAATACTATGTATACTATAATGATGATGACTACAACTACAATGAGTATAATGACTACTACTATGACTACTATGTCTACTACTACTACTACTACTACCATGATGACTACTACTCAGATGTCTACTATTATGATTACAACAAATACTACAATGACTATGACAATGACTATGACTACTACTACTGCTACTACTTTTTTTACTGTTACTACTGTTACTGCTGCTACTACTGCTACTATTTCTTCTACTTCTATTAATGCTACTACTGTGACTACTACTACTACCATGATTATGACAATTATGACTTCAATGACAACTACTGCAACCATTACTACAACTACTACTATTTCTACTACTACTACAATGATTACTACTATGATGACCATGACTATTACAACTATGATTACTACTACTACTATTACTACTACTATAACTATGCTTATGCCTATGCCTACTGCTACTACTACTACTAATGCTACTTCTGATACTACTGTTTCTACTACTACTGTCACTACAGCTGCAACAGCTACTACTGGTCTACTGCTACTACTGCTGGTACTGCTGCAACTGTCACTGCAACTACTACTACAACAACTATGATGAATACCACAGCAACTATGGCTACTACTACTATTATATGACATTGACAATGACTACTACTACTACTGCTACTACTATTGCTTTTACTTCTACTACTAATACAATGACTACTACTGCTATGACTACAATGACTATTACTACTATGACTATATCTACTATTACTACTACTATTAGTAATACTACTTCTAATAGTACTACTACTACTACTATATGTATGACTAAGATGACTATGACTATGACTACTACTGCTATGACCACTATGACTATGACTACTATTACTACTACTACTACTATGACAACTACTACTAGTAATACTGCTACTACAGCTACTACTGCTGCTACAGCTACTACTTATACAAATGCTAGTACTGTTACTACTGCTACTACTGCTACTAATGCTACTACTACTATTTCTAGTGCTATTACTGCTGCTACTTATGTTGCTGCTGCTACTAGTACAACAACAAGAACTACTACTACTATGATTACATTGAGGATGACAATGACTACTACTATTATTAGTACTAATATGATGACTCTGATGACTATGATGATGATGACTACTATTACTATGACTACTACTACTTCTGCTACTTCTATTGCTACTACTAATACTGCTGCACTGCTGCTACTGCTACTAATGCTGCTAGTGTTACTATTGCTACTAATGTTACTACTACTTCACTTACTACTGCTATTGCTGTCACTTTTGCTACTACTGATACTACTCCTCCTACTCCTATGATGATGATGATGACTACTACTACTTCTAATACTACTAATACTACTATCATGATGACTATGACTACTACAACTGTGAGTTCTACTACTAGTTTTAAAAAGTTTATTATGTCTATATTGTTATTACAAATTAAAAATGTTACATAATTTCTATATTCTGATTACATGTTAAAAAAAATTTTTACATAATAATTTTTTTTTTATATATATATAAAAAATAGTAAACAAATATTACATGAATCATAAAGAGAAGAAAATAAAATTGGGGCATGTAAATTAATGAGTAAGCTATTCATTGATGGTTGTAAGTTTTTTTAGTCCATTGCTGATTTTGTTTAAGAGTTATGATTGTGGAGATAATTTTATGAGGCTCCAGGTGGCATTGACTATATCCGCCGAGGCCAAAGAATGATCTCTCATTTTAATTTTTAGGATTTTATTTTCAAAAAGAGATTTATATTTTCGTGATGTTGGATTAAAAACAAAGTGACATCTTAAGAACCAGAGAGTAAAAATGATAAAGATGGACAGCCTTATATTGGGAAATATTCCTTTTTGAATATTTTCTATTAAGATGTCACATATTGGTTTAGAATTATAAATGAGTGTGGATATCAGTTGTCTATATATATGTAAGGCATTGCAGTGATATAAAAAATGTTGCATTGTTTCATCCTCCCTACCACATAAGGGACAGATAGGTTGAATGTTAGTATATTTCCTCTTATTGAAAAGAAATTCACTGGTTGGCAATGCATCCATGTTAATTTTGATGAGGAAGCCTAAGTATTTAGGTTCTAAATACCAAAATTTAAATTTTTGTATTAAAGATTTGTTTGTTAGTTTAAGTGTACTATCTGGTGTTTGAAGCAGATCTAGGTTAGTCATATTTTGATATGCATCCCAGTACTTAATTTTTGCTGTAAACATATTATCTGGTAATTTGTATTGACATATGTGTTGAATTAGGTTATTAATGAACTTATTGTTAATAGGTGGAGGTGTGTCAGTAGGAGATATTGGAATGAAAACCTGAAAATTCTGAAAGTTAGTGCAGATTTTAAATAGTGTATTATAGGATTTTTGATAATAAAAGGTATTTATTGAATGCAAAGATAAGCCATTAAATTTTGAATGCTTTTGGAGTTTATTAATGCTAATAGAAATTGTCTTCTGGTTCCAGATCAATTTAGTACATAGAGAATTGATTTTCTTAATGAATGAGGTTGTGAATTTAATGGTGGGTGAATAGAAATTAATTTTTGAATAGATTAGCATGTTAATTAGAGATATCTTGCTGTGTATTGAAAGATAAGCTTTAGTTAGAGAATTAATAATTTTTTGTATAGAAATGATTAATTGATTTTGTATATTTATTCTCATTATATTTACTGATTGATGGAAGGGTATTCCCAGAAAGTTATGAGGTCGGGTTTCAACTTTTGTTTTAATTGGAGTGCCAGTAAGTATGGACCATGTGGCCATTTTTTCAGGATTGAATTTTAGAGTATAATCTTTTGTGTATTTTTTTAATATGTTATGTAGTTTTGGTAACAATTTCTGTGAGGGAAGAAAAACAGTTATGTCATCCATGAATGAAATATGATTAATTGTACGGTTTAAAAAAATTGTGTGTATTCCCGGTAGTTCAATTTCAATTTGAAGTAAGAGGAGATTAATGTAGGTGATGAAGAGGAGGGCACTAAGGGGTGAACCTTGGGGAATTGAATTATGTGGAGTGAATTCTGATGACATTTTTCCATTTAAGGTGATGTGTATGTTTCTATTTATAAAGAGATTAGCTAAAATATACATAATTGGAATCGGGATTCCATGATTACCAAGCACTTCTAAGAGTTTTTCAATAGGCACAGAATCAAAGGCAGCTTCAATATCTAATTGTACTGCAATAGGTGCAGCTTTTCTATGGTGGCGAATGTCATCAGTTAGTGCCCTAAATAAGACATGAGCCTCAGGAATGGATGAGCCTTTTTTGGCAAACTGAAATTTAGATAGAGTAGGTAATATAAGAGGCTGGATTTTATCTTTAATAATGAATTCTATTATTTTAATGATTAGTGGGGACATAGATATAGGTCTAAGATTATTGAGAGGGGAGGGTAGTAAAGGTTTTTTTAGAAAGGGCACTAGGGAGTCAGGATAGAGTAGTTCTATACTATGAATTTGATTTGACAAGTAATGTAGCATATTGTAAATTATGGGAATAGTAAAGTGGCTAAGGTGTTCAAGCAAAAATTTTGGAATGGCATGCGTTCCTGGATGCGAGTTGTTTGGAATAGTTTTTAATTTATTTGTAATCTCTTCTTTAGATATATTAAGGATAGTTTGTGACATACCAAAATAAAGTGGAGTGAGAATTGGCATAGGTAGCTTTTGAAATTTAGTTTTAAAATATTGTTTAATTGGTGGAAGCATATTTATTCCTACTACTACTACTGCTCCTACTGCTATTATTGCAACTACTGCTACTAATTTTACTACTGCTATTACTGTTAATTCAGCTGCTACTGTTGTTGCTACTTCTGCTACTACTACTATTACTACTATGATGATTATGATTTCTACTACTTCTAATACTACTACTACTACTACTACTACTATTAATGTTACTATGATGATGGCTATGGTGACTACAACTGTGATTACTACTATGATTACAACACTACTGCTACTACTGTTACTTCTGCACCTACTGCTACTACCACTGCTAGTGGTTCTACTGCTGCTACTACTATTACTGCTGCTACTACTTCAACTGTTGCTATAGCTGCTACCATTACTACTGCTGCTACTGCTTTTACTGCTGATGCTGCTACTGCTGTTACTGCAGCAACTGCTACTACTGCTACTGCTACTATGAGTGTGGCTACTACTACTATGATTACTACTCCTATGATTACATCAAATGTAATGATGACTCCAATGGCTATGACTACTACTATTTCAACTGCTCCTACTACTAATATGACTACTATGAAAATGATGACTATGTCTACAATGACTACTACTACTACTACTACTATGATGACTACTGCTATAATGACTACTATTACTACTACAATTATTACTATATCTATGAATATGACTAAAACTACTAGCATTGCTACAACTGCTATTACTGCTACTACAGATACCACTTCTATTACTGCTACTATTACTACTACTACTACTACTATGACTATGATGAATAATACAACTATGATGACCAGTAATATGAACTACTATTACTACTATTACTATTGTGACTACTACTACTACTACGATGACTACAACTTTGATGACCATGACTAAAATGAGTACAACTACTACTACTAATACTATGATTATGACCATGACTATATCTACTGCTGCTACTACTACTACTAATACTGTTAGTATAGCTGTTAGTTCTGTGACTGCTGCTACTTCTACTACTACTACTCTATTACAACTACTTCTATGACTACTATATGATGACAACTACAGCTATGACTATTACAACAACTACTACTACTACTACAATAATGACAATGAATATGATGACTACTACTACTATTACTAACACTACTACTACTGCTATACATATAATACTACTACTTTTACTTCTAGAACTACCACTTTTACTACTGCTACTACTGCTGCTAATACTGTCACTACTGCTGCTCTTACTGCTACTACTACTATGACTACAACAACTATGATGATGACCATGATGACATCTAGACTACTCCTAATACTATTACTACTACTATGATTAGTTTGATGATGATGACTATGTCTATAATGACTATGATGACTGCTACTACTAGTAATACTAATACTACTACAACAACTATGATGACTATGACTACTACTACAACAATGACTACTACTACTATTACAACTACTACTTCTACTACTACTAACACAATGACTACTACAATGACTACTACTATTATTACTACTAGTTTTAAAAAGTTTTTTATTATTATGTCTATATTGTGATTACAAATTAAAAATGTTACATAATTTCTATATTCTGATTACATGTTAAAAAAATTTTACATAATAATTTATATATATATAAAAGTAAACAAATATTACATGAATCATAAAGAGAAGAAAAAAAAATTGGGGCATGAAAATTAATGAGTAAGCTAATTCATTGATGGTTGTAATAGTTTTTTTAGTCCATTGCTGATTTTACTATTATTACTACTACTACTACTGCTGTTACTACTACCACTACATTTACTACTACAACTATGACTATGACTACTGCTACTATTTAGACTGCTGCTACTGCTATTACTGCTACTACTACTGTTACTACGACTATGAGTATGATGACTTTGACTACAATCCCTAGAATGATGACTACTACTATTACTAATACTATTATTATTACTACTATTACTACTATTGTTACTATTACTAGTACTACTATGACACTACTACTATGATGAGTATTACTTCTGCAATGAAGACTACTAATCCTTTTACTATTACTGTGAATACGACTATGACTATGACCACAACTATGACTACTACTACTGCTATTAATGCTGGTACTAATACTACTGCTCCTACTGCTGCTACCACTGCTGCAACTGCTACTACTACAATTATGACTATTAATACTACAATGATGGCTACTACTACTACCACTACTATTACAACTACTGCTACAACTATGTCTACTACTATTACTATGATGATAATGACAAATACTACTACTACTACTAATGACTATGACAATGGCAACTAAAAATACTACTACTACTACTACTATGACTATTATGATTATGACTACTACAACTATGATTATGAATACTACTACTACTACTACTACTACTACTACTACTATTAATGCTACATCTACAACTATGACTACTGTACTACTGGTACTATTGCTACTACTCCTACTACTAATACTACAACAACTACTACTAGGATGATTATACAATGACTTCTACTATGATGACTATGACTACTATGACTACTACTAGTTTTCTGACTACTATAATGCCTGTCTACAATGACTACAAGTACTATCACAATAACTACTACTACTAGTACTACTACTATTAACACTACTACTATGATTACGACTATTAATACTACTACATCTACTACTACTACTACAACTACTAATACTACAATGACTAAGACTACTATGACTACAACCACTACTATTACTTCCACTACTACTACTACTACTACTATGATTATGTCTATGAGTACTACTACAATTACAACTACTGCTACTGCTGCTACTACAGTGACTACTTCTAATACTATGATGGCCACTATTGTGACTACTGCTACTACTGCTACTAATGCCAGTACTGCTACCACTGATATTACTGCTACTACTGCCACTTCTGCTACTAATGCTACTACTCCTACAACTGAGATGAGATTACTGCTTTTTATTGTACTACTGCTACTTTTTCTACCACTGCTATGACTACCACTGGTACTGCAATGACTATGACTTAGACTACTGCTACTACTGCTACCACTGTTACTATTGCTACTACAGCTCTACTGTTTTTAGCACTACAACTGCTACCAGATTTACTGCTGCTCCTACTGCTACAAATGCTACCACTGATACTACTGCAATTACTGCTACTAATGCCATTACTGCTATTACAGCGACTACTGCTGCTACTGCCTTTTCTTCTACTGCTTTTTTCTACTACTGCTACTACTATTATTACTGCTACTTATGCTACTACTTCTTGTACTACTACTACTGCTAATACTGCTGCTACTTTTACTACAGTACATAGTTCTACTATTATGACTACGATGACTTCATTGACAATGATGATGACTATAACTAATACTACTATTACAAATATGACTACTATGATAATGATGCCTATGTATATTATGACTATGATGACTGCTACTACTAATACTACTATTACTCCTATTACTACTCGTATGACAACTACTACCAATATGATGATTATGACTATGATGATGACTACTACTACACTATTACAACTATGACTACTACTACAACTACTCCTACAACTCTGACTACTACTACTACTACTACGTCTACTACTAGATGATGACTATGACTATGATGCTTCTGCTGCTCCTTCTGATAATTCTGCTAATGCTTCTATGGCTGCTGCTGCTACTACAGGTACTACTACTACATCTATTACATCTACTACATTTACAACAACTATGACTGTTATGATGACAATTACTACTACAACTACTTCTACCACTACTATTACTACTACTACCACAATTACAATTACTACAACTACTACTATTACAATGACAAATATGATAACTACTACTATGACAACTATGACTATTATACCATGTGAATGATGACTACTTTGACAATCACTACTACTATTACTACTAATACTATGACTAATACTATGACTACTATGACTATGTCTACTAATACTAGACCTACTACTACTACTACTGTTATGAGTATGACTACTACTGTGACTATGACCACTGCTACTACTGCTGCCATTGCTGCTACTGCTGCTACAGCTGATGCTACTCCTACTACTTTACTACTAATACTATAACTACTACAATGATTATGACTATGACTAATACTATTACTACTACTAATACTATGACTGTCTACTATGACATTGAGGAATACTACTAACTACTATTATGACTACTACTACAGGATGACTACTACTAGGACAACTACTACGATGACTACTAGTAGAATGACTACAACTATGATGACTACTACTACGATGACCATGACTACTATCACTACTACTTATTCTACTACAACTACTATGAATGTGACAATGACTATGACTACTGCTATTACTGCTACTACTGTGACTATTGCCATAGTGCTTATACTGCTACTACTGCTATCTCTGCTGCAAACTGCTACTACTGCTACAACTACTACATCTGCTACTACTGCTGCAACTGCTATGTCTGCTAATACAGCTTCTACTGCTGCTACTTGTGCTACTTTTGCTATGACTGCTACTACTACTAGCACTCCTACTCTGACTACTGTGACTATGATGAATATGACTATTGATAACTACTACTACTACTATTATGATGATGATGACTACTACAACTGCTACTATGAAGATGAGAATGACTAGTACTACTACTAACAATATTAATACTACTACTATATGATTATGACTCAATACTATGGCAACAATGATAACTACTACTACTACTATTACTAATACTATGACTACACCTACTACTACTACAATGACAATTACTACTATGATTACTATGACTACTACAAATACTACTACTACTACTATGACTACTACAATTATGATTACTACTATTACTGCTACTATGACTATGGCTGTGACTACTGCTACTACTGCTAATACTATTACTATGATGACTACTACTAAGATGACTATTACTACTACTATGATGACTGACTACTATGGCTACTACTACTAATATTATTACTACTATGACAATGACTATGGTTATGACTATGACTATACTACTACTGCTACTACTGTTACTACTGCTATTACTGCTACAACTACTAAGTCTATGATGACTACGACTACTATAACAACAATTACTTCTTCTAGCCCTTATACTATTACCACTACTACTATGAGCATGACTACTACTACTATTATGAGAACTACTACTATGATGACTATGACTATTATGACTATGACTATTACTATGATTACAACTATGAATTCTACTACAAATATGGCTCCTGCTACTACAGCTTCTATTGTGGCTATTGCTACTACTGCTATGATTGCTTTTACTGCTACTACTGGTACTACTGCTGCTGCTACTACTGTGACCACTGTGACTATTGCAAATACTGCTACTACTGATGCTACAACTGCTGCTACAGCTGCTGCTGCTAGTGCTGCTATTATTGCTACTTTTTCTACTACTGTTACTACTGCTACAACTGTTGCTAATGCTGCTACTGCAACTATGACTGCTACTACTACTATTATTACTACTAATACTACTACTACAACTACTACAATGACTATGATGATGACTACAACAACTATTGCTACTACTACTATGACTACTATGACAATGATGACTAAACCTATGACAACTATGATGACTACTACTACTACTGATAGTAATACTACAATGACTACTACTATGATGACTGCTATGACTGCTGATACTACTACTACAACTACTACTATGGCTATGGCTATGACTACTGCTGCTATGCCTACTACTGCTACTTCTACTGATGTGACTATTGCTACTACTACTACTACTACTACTATGACCACTATGACAATGACTATGACCAGTATGGCTATGATGATAACTACAACTACTACTACTATTAGTGCTACTACTACTACTATTACTACTACTACTACTAAACTATGACTATGACTACTGCTACAACTACCACTACTGCTATTACCACTGCTAATGTGACTACTACTATTCTTGTTACTCCTGTTACTATTGGTACTACTGCTACTAGTGCTGCTCATTATGCTACTGAAGCTACTACTACTACTATTACTACTATGACAATGACCACAACTAGGACAACTACTACTACAATGATGATGCTGCTGATGATGATGATGAATACTACTATTACTACTTCTGCTACTACTTTTACTACTACTACTATGATGATTATGACTACATCACCTATGATGACAACTGCTATTACTACTACTATGACTATGTCTACTACTAGTAGTACTACTGCTACTGCTATGATGACTACAACTATGATGCCTATGACAACTATGACTACAACTACTACTACTATTACTAATATGAGTACTACAATTACTACTGCTACTCCTACTACAATGACTAATACTATAACTATGACAACCTCTACTGCCACTGCCACTAGTGCTACTGCTACTACTACTATTACTACTGCTACTATGGCCACTACTGCATCTACTGCTACTTCTGATACTACTGTTATTATTGCTCATACTGCTGCTACTACTACTACAACTGCTAGTAATACTGCTGCTGCTGTTGCTACTGTAACTATTACTACTACTACTACTACTACAAGTATGATGTTGACAGTGATGACTACTATTACTACTATGACTATGATGACTATGACTACTACTACTATTTCTACTTTGACTACTACTACTAATACTTCTACTGCTACTGCTGCTAATGCTGCCACTGCTTTTACTACTGCTACTGCTTCTGGTGCTACTACTGCTGCTACTGCTACTACTGCTGCTACTGCTACTACTGCTACTACTATTACTACTAGTAGTAATACTACTACTCAAACAATTATGACAACAACCATGACTATTAGTGTTACTAAGACTACTCTGATGATAACTATGATGATTATGTCTAAACTTCTACTACTATGACTACAGCTAATATTACTATTACTGCTGTTACTGCTACTAATGCTACTTCTGTATTACTGCTGCTACTGCTGCTGCTTCTGCCACTGCAGCTACTGCTACTAGTCCTGCTAATGGATAAACTACTGCTACTGCTGCCACTGTTGCTGCTGCTATGACTGCTGCTGCTATTACTAATACTATTTCTACTACTACTACCATGACTAGCATAATGATGACAACTATGAGTATAACTACTACCACTACTACTACTACTACTACTACTACTACTACTACTACTATGACTGCTACAATGAGTAAAATGACTACAACTATTACAACTATGATGAATACTACTACTACTACAAGTATGACTACTACTACTACTACAATGACTACTTCTACAATGACTACTAATATGATGTCTACTACTATGATGATTATGTCTATTATGACTACTACTACAACTATTACCACAACTATGACTATGACTACATCTATGACTATGGCTATGATTAATGCTACTACTGCTATTACTGCTACTATTACTACTATTACTACTACTACTATGACTACTATGACTATGATGACTGAATACTATGATGATGTCTACTACTACTATTATTATTACTACTACTACCATGACTATGACTACTATTACTACTACTACTATGAGAGCTACTACTATGATGAGTATAACTATTACAACTATGACTACTACTACTATGACTACTATGACTATGATGACTGAATACTATGATGATGTCTACTACTACTATTATTATTACTACTACTACCATGACTATGACAACTATTACTACTACTACTATGAGAGCTACTACTATGATGAGTATAACTATTACAACTATGACTACTACTACTATGACTATGATTGTAACTATGACTATGTCTATGACTACTGATAATACTACTCCTAGTGCTATTACTGCTACTACTTCTATGATTTTATACTATTGCTACTACTACTACTGCTGCTGTTACTGCTAATACTGCTGTTACTGCTAATACTGCTGTTACTGCTTTTCCTGCTGCTACTGCTCTTACTTGAGCTACAGCTGCTACTACTACTATTACTACTATGATGACTATGACTACAATGACTATGACGATGAGAACTATTACTACTACTACTGTGATGATGACTACTGCTACTACTACTAATATTAATACTACTATTACTATGGCAATAAGAATTACTACTAGTTTTAAAAAGTTTTTTATTATTATGTCTATATTGTGATTACAAATTAAAAATGTTACATAATTTCTATATTCTGATTACATGTTAAAAAAATTTTACATAATAATTTTTTTATATATATATAAAAAAGTAAACAAATATTACATGAATCATAAAGAGAAGAAAAAAAATTGGGGCATGAAAATTAATGAGTAAGCTATTCATTGATGGTTGTAATATTTTTTTTAGTCCATTGCTGATTTTGTTTAAGAGTTATGATTGTGGAGATAATTTTATGAGGCTCCAGGTGGCATTGACTATATCCGCCGGGGCCAAAGAATGATCTCTCATTTTAATTTTTAGGATTTTATTTTCAAAAAGAAATTTATATTTTCGTGATGTTGGATTAAAAACAAAGTGACATCTTAAGAACCAGAGAGTAAAAATGATAAAGATGGACAGCCTTATATTGGGAAATAATCCTTTTTGAATATTTTCTATTAAGATGTCACATATTGGTTTAGAATTATAAATGATTGTGGATATCAGTTGTCTATATATATGTAAGGCATTGCAGTGATATAAAAAATGTTGCATTGTTTCATCCTCCCTACCAAATAAGAGACAGATAGGTTGAATGTTAGTATATTTCCTCTTATTGAAGAGAAATTCACTTGTTGGTAATGCATCCATGTTAATTTTGATGAGGAAGTCTAAGTATTTAGGTTCTAAATACCAAAATTTAAATTTTTGTATTTAACATTTGTTTGTTAGTTTAAGTGTACTATCTGCAACTATTACAACTATGACTACTATGACTACAATAATAACTACTACTGCCACAACTAATACTACTACAACAACCATGTCTACTTTTATTACTACTATGATGACAATGACATCTACTACTACTAAACTATGATGACAACTATGACTACTAAAAATACTACTACCAGTACTATGACTACTACAATTATGATTACTAATACTACAATTATGGCTACTACTACTACAATTGTGACTACTACTACAAATACTACTATTACTGCTATGTCTATGACTATGACTACTGCTATTATTGCTTCTACTACTATTACAGTGACTACTACAAGAATGACTACAATGACTACTATTATGATGACTATGACTACTACTATGACTACTATTATTCTGCTGACTACATCTACTACTATGACTACTACCTCTATTTCTCTGACTACTATGACTACTATGTCTATGATGACTACAACTACTATTACAATGACTACTACTAGTACTACTACTATTAACACAACTATAACTTTAAATACTACTATTACTACTACTAATACTTCAACTACTACTATAACTATGACTATGAGTACAAGTACAACTACTGATACTGCTGCTACTACAGTGACCACTGCTAATACTGCTACTAATGCTATTACTGCTATTACTGTGACTACTGCTATGACTGCTACTACTGCTACTATTACTACTATTATGACTATGATGATTATGATTACTACAACTACTACTATTACTGCTACTATGATGATGATGACCACTACTACAATGACAATGACTACCATGACTACAACTACTACTCATACTATGATTATGACTATGACTACAACTACAACTACAACTACTCTTGGTGCTACTAATGCTAATATTGGTACTACTGCAACCACTGCTGCTACTGCTCCTACTACTACTACTACTATGACTACTGTTACTATGACAATGACAAATACAACTATGACTACTACTACTACTATGATGTTGATAACAATAATAAGTATTAATATTACTCCTATTTCTACTACTACTAATTTTACCACTACTACTATGATGACTATATCTACTATGAATACAATGATGACTACTACCACATTTACTACTACTACTGATACCACTACTACTAGTACTACTGCTATGACTGGTACTACTTTTACTAGTAGTACTACTAATACTAATACTACAATGACTATGACTACTATGACTATGACTACCAGAAATATGACTACTACCATGACTACTGTTACTACTTTTACTACAACTGCTGTTACTGCTGATATTGCTGCTACTGCTGCTACTACTGTCACTGTGTCTACTGCTGCTACTCCTGCTGCTGCTATTACTACTACTGTTACTATGTCTACTACTACAATTACTATGACTACAATGATGACTATGATGACTACAACTATGACTATTACTACTACTACACTATGATGATGACTTTGTTTACTACAACTATGAAGACTACTACAACTTCTACTAGTACTACTACAACTATTACTACTACTACAACTACTATGATTATGACTACTATGACTATGACTACTACTACTATTACTACTATTATGATGATGACAATGACAGCAATGACTACTACTACTACTACTACTGCTACTACTACTACTACTACTACTACTATGACAAGTATGTTTACTATGCCTATTACAATGACTACTACTATAACTACTACTAGTAGTACTACCACTATGATAACTACTACTACTACTGCTACTAAAACTACTACTACTAAATCTACTACTAAAACTATGATTATGATTATGACTATGATTATTGCTACTACTGTTAGTAGTGCTTCTACTGCTGCTACTGCATGTATTACTACTACTACTAATACTATTATGACTATGATTACAATGACTATGACTACAATGATGACTACTACTATTACTAATACTACTATGATGACTATTACTGCCACTACTATTGCTAATACTACTACTATGATGACTATTAATACTGTGACTATGAATACTACTTCTACTATTACTATGACTATGACTATGACTACATCTACAACTATGATTACTACTACTGATTTACTGCTACTATTGCTACTACTGTGACTACTGTAACTATTGCTACTTTTCCTATTACTGCTAGTACTGCTGCTATTGCTGCAGCTGCTGCTACTGCTTCTAATGCCAATGTTACTGCTACTACTGCTACTACTGTGACTACTGCTACAACTGCCACTACTGCTACTGCAACTGCTACTATGACTGCTACTTTTACTATTACTACAACTACTACTACTTCTAGTACTACCATCACTATGACAACTACAATGATTATAATGACTATGATATGACTACTACTCCTACTGCTATTACTACTGTGATGGCAATGACTATGACTACAATGACTATGCTGACTACTACTACCATGACTACTACTACAAATACTATTACTACTACAATGACTACTACTACAACTACTACTACATCTACTATGACTATGACTACTGCTACTACTGCTACTTCTGATACAATGCTACTATAACTACTACTATGACTATGATAACTATGACTACTACGACCATGATGACAACTACAAGTACTACCACTACTATTACTCCTACTACTACTAATATTGCAACTACTACTACAACTACTACTACTATGACTATAACTACTATGATGATGACTACTACTACTAGTACTACTATGACTTTAAGTACAACTATGACTACTACTACTACTGCTACAACTGTGACTACTGCTACTATTGCTGCTAATTCTACTACTACAGCTACTGCTGCTATTACAGTTATTGTCAGTACTGCTGCTACTTTTTCTACAACTATTACTACTTCTATGACTGTGGCTACTATGACAGTAATGACTACA
Organism: Epiperipatus broadwayi; assembly: GCA_028023455.1. NCBI lineage: Eukaryota > Metazoa > Onychophora > Udeonychophora > Euonychophora > Peripatidae > Epiperipatus > Epiperipatus broadwayi. The sequence goes on along the minus strand of JAQFVV010012678.1, from coordinate 277,088 downwards.
ACTACTAGTTCTACTACTCTAGTACTACAACTATGATATCTATGACTATTACAGCTGTGATGATGATGTCTACTAATACTACTATGATTATGACTACTACTACAACTACTTCTACAATGACTACTACTGTGACTACTACTACTACTACTACTATTGTGACTATGACTACTGCTACCACTGCCACTACTGTTAGAACTACCACTACTGTTAGAACTACCACTACTCAAATACTGCCACTGCTAATACTGCTACTGCTTCTACTACTATTTTGACTAAAACTACGATGACTATGGCTACTATGACTTCAACAACAACTACTATTACTTTTACTATAACTATTACTACTAATAACACTACTACTACTAGTGGTAGTACTACGATGATGACTATGACTACTATGTATGACTACTACTTTTACTATTACCTGTATGACTATGACTACAACTTAGCTAAATCCTACTACTTCTACTGCAACTAGTACTACTATTACTACTACTACTATGATGACTACTTCTACATTGACTATGACTACAACTACTTTTAATACTACTACTACTACTATGTCCATGACTATGACTACAACTATGATTACTTTACTGCTACTACTGGTACTACTGCCACTACTGCTGCTACTGCTGCTATGGTCTCTACTACTATTACTACTACAACTATGATTACTATGATAACATGCTCTACATTTATGCTTATTACTACTACAATAATGATGACAATGATGACAACTACTACTACTACTATTACTACTACTACTACTACTGCTACTACTTTTACTACTACTACTATGATTACATCTGCTATGCCTATGATGATGACTACTACTTCTAGAACTACAATGCCTAGGTCTACTACTACTACTTATACTACTAGTACTACTATTACTACTACTATGATATCTACTACTACTACTTTTACTACTAGTACTACTACTATTATTACTACTACTATGATGACTATAACTACTATGACTATAATACTACTATTATTACTACTACTACTATGATGACTATGACTACTGTTACTATAACTACTACTACTAATTTTACTACTACCACTATCATTACTACAACTACTACAACTATGACTACTACTAATATGACTACTATGACTATGAGTACTATTACTAGTTCTGCTACTATGTCTACTACTATGACTATGACTAATAACTTCTACTACTATTATGACTGCTGCTACTACTGCTGCTACTGCTAATACTTCTACTATGGCTACTACTATAGCTACTGCTGTTACTGCTGCTATTGCTACTACTGCTGCTATTACTGTCATGGCAGCTACTGCTGATGCTACTGTTGCTACTACTTCTACCACTACTTCTGCTACTATGATTACAATGACTATGAAAAATACAATGACTATGTTGACTATATCTACTACTTTTCCTACCATTAATATGATGATGATGACTTTGTTTACCATGACTATGATGACTACTACTACTACTGCTACTACTATGACTACAATGATTATGACTATGAGTATAATTACTACTACAGCTATGACTATGACTATGACTACTATTACTACTACTACTACTATGATGATGACAATTACAGCAATGACTACTACTAATACTACTGCTGCTGCTACTATTTCTACTACTACTACAGTGACAACTAAGTCTACTATGCTTAAGATGATGATGACTACTATAACTTGTACTAATACTAATACTACTACAATGACTACTATGATGACTACTACTACTACTGCTACTACTACTACTAAATCTACTACTATGATTATGACTGAGTACTGCTACTACTGCCAGTACTGCTACTACTGCTAGTACTACTACTACTGCTAGTACTGCTACTGCTACTACGACTATTATGACTATGATTATAATGACTATGACTACAATGATGACTACTACTATTATTAGTTACTACTACAATGACTATTATCACCACTACTATTGCTACTACTATGACAACTACAACTACTATGACTACTATGACTATATCTACTACTCCTCCTACTATTACTATGACTATGACTATAATTATGACTACTTTTACTGATACTATTGGTATTTTAGCTACTACTGCTACTACTGTGACTGTAGCAACTGCTGTGACTACTGCTACTACAGCTACTACTGCTGCTACAACTGCAACTTCTGCTACTACTTTTACTGCTGCTACTTCTGCAGCTGCTTCTACTACTGCTACTGCTGCTACTAATCCTACTGCTATTATTGCTACTACTACTACTACAGCTACAACTGTCACTACTGCTGCTACTGCCACTATGACTGATAATACTGCTATTACTACAACTACTAGTAGTAGTACCATTCTGACTATGATGACTATGATGACTATTATGACTATGATGTCTATGACTACTAATGCTAATACTATAACTATTTTGATGATGATGACTATAATGAGTATGATGACTACAACTACTACTACAACTACTTTTACTACTATGATCATTATTACTACTACTACAACTACTATGACTATGACTAGTGCTACTACTGCTATTACTGCTACTAATGCTGCTACTGTTTTAATGGCTGCTACTACTTTTACTACTGCTACTACTACTACTATTACTACTATGAGTATGACAACTACAACTACTACTAGTATGCAGATAACTACTAGTACTACCATTACTACTACTACTACTCACATTACTACTATTACTACTACAATAACTACTACATGGACTATCACTACTACAAGGATGAGTACTACTACTACTACTATGACTATGACTACAACTATGACTACTGCTGCTAGTGCTACTATTGTGACTACTGTTACTACTGCTGATACTGCAGCTACCACTGCTACTGCTGCTATTGTGGCTACTGCTGTTACTGCTGCTAGTTCTACTACTACTACTACTATGACTACTATGACAACAACCGCTACAACTACTACTAATACTACAATTATGATGACTATGACTATGATGACTATTATGATGATGAGTACTACTACTATGACTATGATTAATACTACTTTTACTACATCTACTATTACTATAATAACTACAACTATTACTACTACTAGTAATACTAATACTACTACATTTACTTCTGTGACTCTTACTATGACTATGGCTACTTCTACTACTGCTGCTACTGCTACTACTACTACTAGTGCTAATACTGTTACTGCTGCTACTACTGCTACTACTTCTACTATGATTACAACTGTCAACTATAGCTACAATGACTACAATAACTAGTACTACTATTACTACAACTACATACTACTATTACTACTGATATTACTACTATTACTACTACTCTTACTTCTATGATGACTGCTACTATGATGACTGTGACTACTATGAGTTACAACTACTATTCATCCTATTACCAGTATGACTATGACTACAACTACAACTAAGCTATGGCTACTAGTATTACTATTACTACTACTATTACCATTAATACTATGATGACTACTACTGTGATGACTATGACTATGACTACTTCTAATACTACTGCTATTACTATGACTATGACTGCAACTATGATTACTACTACTGGTACTACTGTTACTATTGGTACTAGTGCATCTACTGCTGCAATTGCTGCTGTTACTACTACAACTGCTATGATGACAACCACTACTTCCATGTTTACTAATACTACTACAATGATGATGATGTGGTTGAGAACATCTACTACTACTATTACTGCTGCTACTGCTTTTACTACTATTACTACTACTACTATGACAACATCTACTATGCCTCTGATGATAACTACTACTTATACTACTACTATGACTATGTCCACTACTACTACTACTTGTACTATTACTATTAGGACTACTACTATTACTACTACTACTATGATGACTATGACTATCATGACTATGACTACTATGACTATGACTACTACTACTAATTCTACTACTACTATGACTACTACAACTGTGACTACTACTACTTCTACTATGACTACTATGACTATGACTACAACTACTACTGCTACTATTTTTACTGCTGCTGCTGCTAATGTCACTGCTGCTGCTACTTCTGCTATTACTACTACTATTACTATAATTCTGATTACAATGACCATGATGATGACTATGACTACTACTACTATGACTACTATGACAATGATGACTATGTCCACAATGACTATGATGACCTACTACTACTATTACTACTATGACTATGATGACTAAGACAACTATGTCTTATGATGAGGACTACTACTACTGCTACTACTACTACTACTACTACTGCTACTACTTCTACTACCACTACATCTAGTACTACTACTATGATGACTACATCAACTACATTTATGATGATGACAACTACTAAATTACTACTACTATTACTACTACTATTACAACGACAACTACTATAATGACTACTACTACTACTACAACTACTACAATTCTAATACTACTATTATTACTACCTACTACTACTACTACTATGATGAGTGCTACTACAATGACTATGACTAATATGATTACAACTACTACTTCTACTACTACTACTACTATGACTACTTTTATAACTATGACTATGACTACAACTATGACTACTACTACTGCTACTACTGTGATTACTGTGACTCATGTGACTACTGCTACTACTTACTACTTCTACTTTTGCTAGTTCTGCAACTATTGCTACTGCTGTTGCTGCTACTGCTACTAACTACTGCTACTATTCCTACTACTACTGCTACTACTTTTTTTACTACTATTACAGCTACAACTGTGAATGCTGCTGCTACTATGATTTCTACTACTACTACTACTATGATGAATATGGCTACTATTTTTCCTACTTCTATGACAACTAAGATGATGATGATGACTGTGAATATATGACTACTACTACAATGACTACTGTTATGATGACTGATACTACTATTACAACTACTTCTTTTGCTACTACTACTATTACTGCTACTGCTGCTATTTTTGCTACTACTGCTACTACTACTATGACTATGATGACTGACTTTTACAACAATGATAACTACTACTATTACTACTACTACTACTACTAATATTGCAACTACTACTACTACTAGAATGACTATTGCTATGATTATTATTATGATGAATATGTCTACTGCTACAACTGCTACCACTTTTACTGCAGCTACTACTGCTTTTACTGCTACTTCTGCTACTACTGCTATTACTCCTACTAGTGCTGCCATTGTTGCTAGTGCTGCTTCTGCTGCTACATCTACTACTACTACTCTGAGTATGACTACTATGATGACAACCATTATAACTACTATTGCTACTACTACTACAACTGTGATAACTCTGACTACAATTATGATAATGACTACTACTACTATGAGTACTACAACTGTGACTATTACTATTACTATTACAAGTACTACTACTACTACTACTACTTCTAAAATGACTACTACTATTATGACTACTACTACTACTACTATTACTACTATGTTTACTGCTATGACTATGACTATGACTAGTGCTACTACTACTGTTATTACTGCCACTGCTGCTACTACTGCTACTTCTATTACTACTACTTCTATGCATATGACTTTGACTATGATTACAATGTCAACAACTACCGCTATTGTTATTACTACTAATATTACTACTACTACTGCAACTACTATTACTACTACTACTAGGATGGGGACTTTGTCTACAGCTTTGATTATTACTACTATGACTGTGACTATTACTACTGCTACTACAGCTATTACTGCAACTATAATGACTACTGCTACTTCTGTTCCTGGTGTTACATCTTCTACTGCTGCTACTGCTGCTACTGCTCATACTGCTGCTAGTGATGCTGCTACTTTTACCACTTCTACTATTACTACAACTGCTACTACTGGTACAACTGCTGCTACTGCTATTTTTACTCTGACTATGTCTGCTACTACTACTATGACTAATACAACTACAATGGGTATGACTACTACTACTACGTTGACAATGATTAAGAATATGCTGACTACTAGTACTACTATTATGATGACTACTACTACAATGACTATTACTACAACTCTGACTAAGACTACTGCTACTGCTGCTACAACTGCTACTAATGCTATTACTGCTTTTATTATGGTTATGAGTACCACAACTACAACAACTATTACTTCTACTATTACTACTACTATTATTACTATTAATACCACTACTATTACTATGATGACTACTTTTATGATGACTATGACATCGAACTACTACTACTATGATGACTGTGACTATGACCACTTTTATTACTGCTACTACTGCTGCTACTGCAACTATTGCTAGTACTGCTACTGCTACTGCTGGTATTGCTGCTACTGCTTCTTCTACTACTACTATACAATTACTATGATGATGACCATTACATTTATAACTTCTACTACTACTAAAATGATGATGATGATGCAGATTATTATTACTAGTACTACTACTGCTACTATTTCTACTTCTACTACTATGATGACTACAAGTCCTATGCCTACGATGATGACTACCCCTACTATGACTCCCACTATTATGACTATGTATACTACTACTTCTACTACTACTAGTCCTACTACTAGTAGTACTAGTAGTACTGCTATGAATATAATTACTAATACTATGACTACCAAAACTGATACTATTACTACTTCTATGACTACTATGATGACTACTACTAGTACTACTACTCTGACTACTACCATGACTATGACCATACATAATACTGCTCCTACTGTTACTACTTATACTACTGCTACTACTGCTGCTACTGCTGCTACTACTGTCACTGCTGCTACTGCTGCTGCTGCTACTACTACTACTACTACTTTTACTACTACTACTGATATGACTACAACTACTATGTTTTTGACTACTATTACTATGACTATTATCACTACTATTACTACTGCAGCTATGACTACTATTACTACTACTACTACTAGTACTATTCTTATTACTACTACTACTGCTATTTCTGTTACTACTTGTACTACAACTATTGCTGCTACTACTGCTGCTACTTATACTACTGGTAGTACTGCTATTATTGCTGCTAATTCAAGTACTCCTATTATTAGTACTAATACTAGGACTATGACTACTATGATGACATCAACTACAACTACTGCTACTACTTCTACTACTACAACTACTACTATGTCTATGACTATGACTGCTGTTACTGCAGCTACTACTGCTACTACAACTACTACTACTATGACTATGACAACTATGACTACTATGACTATGGCAACATCTACAACTACTTCTACAACTATTATGACTACTACTACTATAACTATGATGACATCTACTACTACTTCAACTACTACAACTAGTATTACTATTAATACTACTACAATGACTACTAATATGATGACTATGACTACTATGACTATGACTACTATTACTACTAATACTACTACAACTACTATGATTATGACTATGAATATGGCTATGAGTACTGGTAATACTGATACTTCTGCTACTACTGCTATTACTGCTACAATTACTACAACTGCTGCTACTGGTGCCACTACTGCTACTACTATTACTACTACTAATTCTACTATGACTACTATGATGAGGATCACTACAACTATGGTTATAACTACTACTATTGCTTCTAATATTTCTACTATGACAATTATGATGATGATGATTACTACTACTAATGCTTTCACTTCTATTACTACTTCTACTACTATGATGACTATGATTACTACACCTATGATTATGACTACTACTACTAATACAACTACTACTACTGCGTACTACTACTAATACAACTACTACTACTGCGACTACTATGACTATGTCTACTACTAATTCTCTTTGTACTACTAGCACTACTAGTACAACTACCCACTGCTATGATGACTACTATGACTATGATTGCTATGACTATTACTACTACTACTACTACTAGAACTACTATGACTGAGGCTACTATGACTTCTATGACTATGACTACTACTACATTTACTAGTAATATGACTACTACTATTACTACATTTATGATTACTGCTACTACTAGTGCTACTGCTACTACTGCTACTACTTCTACTACTACTATGGCTACTAATGGTTCTACTGCTAATACTAATACTACTACTATTACTACTACTACTGCTGCTACTCCTACTACTACAACTACTAATACTACAACTACTCCTACTACTATACATATGAGGATGTCATTGATGACAACTACTAATACTACTACTACTACTACTAGTATGACTATAATGACTATGACTACTACTAGTATGACTCCTACTACTAGTACTTCTACTTCTATTACTACTACTGCTACTATGGCTACTGCTGCTACTGCTGATTACTTTTACTACAGTTACTATTGCTACTACCACTACTACTACTACTACTACTATGACTACTATGATGAAACTAATGCCAGAATGACTTCTAGTATTAATGCTACTACGATGATGACTATGATAAATATGACCAATATGACTACTATTAATACTATTACTACTGCTACAACTGCTACTACTTGTACTATTACCACTACTGCTGCTTGTTTAATCCTGGTACTCTTGCTACTACTGCTACCACTGTTACTACTGTTACAACTGCTACTATTTCTACTTCTGCTACTACTGCTGCAACTGCTGCTGTTGCTGCTACTCCTCCTCCTACTACTACTACTACTATTATTATGACTAGTATGATGATTGTGACTATGACTATGACTACTATTTCAACTACTACTATGACTACGATTACTACAACTACTATGACTATGATTATGACTATTACTACTTCTACTACTACTAAAATGACTATACTTCTACTACTACTATTACTACTATTACAATGACTACTATGACAACAACTAAACATATGATGACTAGTACTATGATGATTATGACTACTACTATTACTGCTGCTAATATTACTACTATGACTATGACAATGACTATGATTAATGCTACTACAGCTACTTTTGATACTACTACTGTTACTACTTCTATTTCTGCTACTACTGCTATTACTGCTGCTACTGCTACTACTACTGCTACTACCACTACTACAATTACTGCTACATAGATGACTATGACATTGACTACCATGACTAAGATGACTACAATGACAACTACTACTACTATTACTACTATCACTACTACTTCTACTGCTATAATCACAATGACTACAATGACTATGATGACTTTGATGATGACTATAATTACTACTACAACTACTATGATGTTTATGACTACATCTAAGTTGACTATGATGACTACTACCACTACTACTAGCACTACTGCTGCTAATACTACTACTACTTTTACTACTTCTATTACTATTACTATTACTACAACTATGATGACTATGACAATGACTACTACTATTATTATGACTATATCTACTACTATTGCTACTACAACCACTACTACTACTGCTACAATGACTGCTACTATGATGACTACTACTACTACTAATTCTATTTCTACATCTACTACTATGACTGCGATTATGACAATTAACTACTGCTACTACTGCTAATCCTATTACTACTGCTACTACTGCTATGGCTCTACTACTTCTACTACTACTACTACTACTATTATTATTATGACTATGACTACAATTACTACAACTACTACTTCCATTACTACTACTACTATGACTATGACTACTATGATGAGGATAATTCCACAATGACTTTTAGTACTAATGCTACTATGATGATGACTATGATGAATGTGACCAATATAACTACTACTAATACTACTACTGCTACAACTTCTACTACTTGTCCTATTACCACTACTGCTTTTTGTTTAATACTTCTACTATTGTTATGACTGCTATCACTGTTACTACTGTTACAACTGCTATTTCTACTTTCACTACTACTGCTGTTGTTGCTGCTACTCCTACTACTACTCTGACCACTATTATGATTAATATGATGATGACTATGACTACTACTTCTAGTACAGCTATTACTATTACTACAATGACTACAACTACTATGACTACGATTATGACTACTACTACTTCTACTACTACTAAAATGACTATGACTTTTATTACTACTATTACTACTATTACAGTGACTACTATGACAACTACTAATATGATGACTAGTACTATAATGACTATGACTACTACTACTACTGTTACTAATATTACTACTATGACTATGACAGTGACTATGACTATGATTACTGCTACTACTGCTACTTCTGCTACTTTTGATACTACTGCTACTATTCTTACTACTGCTACTACTGTTACTACTTTTACTTCTGCGACTACTGCTGCTACTGCTACTACTCCTGCTACTGCAGCTACTACTATTACGGCAACAATGATGACTATGAGTTTCACTACCATGACTAAGATGACCAGTTCTACAACAACTACTACTATTACTACTATCACTAGTAATTCTGCTGCTATTATTATGAAGACTACAATGACAATGACAACTTTGATGATGACTATAATACTATGATGTTGATGACTACATCTAAGTTGACTATGATGTCTACTTCCACTACTACTAACACCACTGCTACTAATACTACTACTACTTTTACTACTTCTATTACTACAACTATGATGACTATTGCTACTATGACAATGACTACTACTATTATTACTGCTACGACTATATCTATTACTACTGCTACTACAACTACTACTACTACTACTACAATGACTGCTACTATGATGACTACTACTACAACTAATTCTACTTCTATATCTACTACTATGACTGTGACTATGACAATGACTACTGCTAGTACTGCTAATACTATTATTACTGTGACTACTGCTATGGCTGCTACTACTGCTACTACTACTACTACTATTATTATTATTATGACTATGACTATGACAACTATGATTACTAGAACCACTACTTCTATTACTACTACTACTATTGTTATTATTACTACTACTATGATGAGGACATTTACTATGATGACTAAGACTACCACAACTATGACTATTCTCCTACTACTAGTATGATTATGACTATGACTACAACTATAACTACTACTGCTGCTTTTACTGCTAGTACTGGTTCTACTGCAACTACTGCTGCTCTTCCTCCTCCACTACTACTACAACTATGACAATTACCACTATGATGACTACTACTACTATGATGATGATGACAGTGATAACAATTACTACTACTTCTACTACTATTTTTACCACTACTACTACAATAGTTATATCTACTATGCATACAATGATGACTACTACTACTGTTTACTACTACAACTACTACTACTACTGGTACTACTACTACTGGTACTACTACTACTAGTACTACTATTATTACAGGGACTACTACTAATACTACAATGACTACATCTACTATGACTATGTCTACTTCAACTATGACTACTACAACCACTACTACTGTTACAATGACTACTATGAATACTACAAATATGACTACTACTATTACTTCTACTAGTACTATGACTACTACTATGACTATGACTACTGCTACAACTGCTACAACTCCTACTGCCATTGCTGCTGCTACTGCTGCTACTTCTACTACTAGTGTCACTGCTGCCACTATGACTAGGATACATATACTACTATGATTACTATGACTATGATGAGTACAATGATGATTATAACAACAGCTACTACTACTGCAACTATGATGATAACTTTTCTAGCATGAGTACAATAACTACTACTACTTGTATTAATACTACTACTACTAGTACTATGACTACAATGATTATGACTACTGTCTATGACTACTACTACTATAACTATGCCTCCTACTACTACTATAACTACTATTATTATGATGATGTTAATGACATTGATGACTACTACTACTCCTGCTGCTACTACTTCTATTACTACTATGACAACTATGTCTACTATGCCTGTGGTGACTACTCCTATAACTAGTACTACTACTACTACTGCACTACTACTACTACTACTAAGTCTACTACTATGACTATGATTATGGCTATGACTATTTCTACTACTGTTATGACTAGGATTATGATGACTATGACTATGATGACTACTACTATTACTAATACTACTAGTATGGCTATTGCTACTACTACTATTACTACTATGATTACTACTACTACTCTGACTATGACTGTTATGATTATGACTATTACTTTTCCTACTTTACTATGACTACAACTATGACCACTACTACTGCTATTATTGTTGCTACTGGTACTACTGTCACTGTGGTGACTTCTGTGACTACTGCTACTACTATTTCTACTGCTGCTGCTACTTCTACTACTGCTATTATTGGTACTAGTGCTACTACTACTACAACTGCTACTACTGCTGCTACAGTTACTGCTACTACAACTATTTCTACAACTACTATTCCATCAAGTATTACTATGACTATGACAACTATGATGAGTATGATGACTATAATGACTGACTACTACTACTATGACTACTATAATGACAATGACTGAGTATGATGACTATGATGACTGATTACTACTACTACTATGACTACTATAATGACAATGACTATGAGTATGATGACTTTGGTGACTTCTACTATAACTATTACTGCTATCACTACTACAATGATTACTGCTACAATGACTACAGCTACTACTACTACAACTACTATTATGACTATGACTACTGCTATTACTGCTACTGCTGTTACTACTGTTACTACAACTACTACTATGTTTATGATGACTATAACTACTATGACTATGATGACAACTACTACTATTATGACTACTATTACTACTACTACCACTACTACTATGACTATGACTACTACAACTATGATGATGACTACTATTAGTAGTACTGCTATGACTAATGACTACAACTATGACTACTACTACTGTTATTGTGGCTACTGCTGTTACTGCTGCTACTTATACAACTACTGCTACTACTACTACTACTATGCCAACAATCACTATAACTACTAGTACTACTACTACTAGTTCTACAACTATGATGTCTACGACTACTATGACTACGATGATAATGACTACTACTATTACAATGACTACAACTCCTACTACTACTACAACTACTACTACTTCTACTATGACTACTACTACAAATACTACTACTACTATATATACTACTATGACTACTGCTACTACTGCTGTTACTACTATGATTACAACAACTATGACTTTTACAACAATGATGACAACTACTACTGCTATTACTATTACTACCTATTACTACTACTACTATTGCTACTACTACTGCTACTACTACTACAATGACTATTACTGTGATGACTATGACTACTATGACTATGATGACTATTACTACTATTACTAGGACTACTATTACATTTATGTCTACTGCTACTACTGCAGCTACCACTATTAGCACTACTACGGCTACTAGCAATGCCACTGCTGCTACTACTGCTACATCTACTATTTGACTACTATGATGACAACCATTATAACTGCTACTACTATTACTACTACTACTACAACTATGAAAACTCTGACTACTATGATGATGACTACTCCTACCACTACTATGAGTATAAGTACTACTGCAATTACTACTACTACTACAATGACTACTTCTACTACTACTACAACTATGAAATCTCTGACTACTATGACTATGATGATGACTACTACTGCTATGTCTATGACTACTATTATTACTATGAGTATAAGTACTACTGCAATTACTACTACTACAATGACTACTTCTACTACTACTACAACTATGAAATCTCTGACTACTATGACTATGATGATGACTACTACTGCTATGTCTGACTATTATTACTACTATTACTACTACTACTACTGCAATGACTACCACTACTATGACTACTACTACTACTACCATGTCAACTATTATGACTATGAGTACTGCTTCTACTACTATTACTACTGCTACTTCTGTGACTACTACAACTCCTGCTATCACAATGACTACAAATACAATGACAACTACTACAACTATTGCTATTACTACTACTACTACTATTACTACTAGGATGACTACTACTATGATGACTGTGTCTGCTACTTTTATTTCTACTACTATGACTATGACTGCTACTATTGCTCCACTTCGACTTTGGTGCCTACTGCTGTGCCTGCTACTACTGCTCTTACTACTGCTTCTGCCACTGCTGCTACTTCTCCTATTGCTACAACTGCGTGACTGCTATTGCTGCTACTACTAAGTCTGCTATCACTACTACTACTACTGCTGCTACTTCTACTACTGCTACTATTGCTACTACTGCTGCTACTGCTATTGCTGCTACTAATGTCTGCTGTCTCTACTACTAGTGTGACTATGACAACTATGATAATGACTACAATGAGTATAACTTCTATTACTACTACTACTGCTACTACTACGAGGACAATGACTAAGACTATGATGATGACTACTACTGCTATTACAATGACTACTACTATTACAACAATGACAATGACTATTGCTACTACTGATATTACTGCTACAACTGCTACTAATATTACTATTATGACTATGAGTACTATGACATCTACCAATACAACTACTACTACTACTACTATTACTACTACTTCTGTTACTACTACTACTACCACTGCTACTACTATGATGACTACTCCTAGGAGGACTATTTCTATGACTACTACTACTATGACTAGGACTACTGCTACTACTGGTGCTACTGCTACTCCTACTGCTACTACTACTACTAAGACTACCACTACTATGATGATTACCACTACATCTATGACTACTACTACTACTATGATGATGATGATGATGCCAACTTCATCTACAACTGCTATGATCACTATAACTATAATTGCTTTGAAGATAACTACTGCTACTACTACTACGACTATGTCTACTATTACTTTTACTACTACTACAGTACTATTACTTTTAGTAGTAGTAGTACTATGACTATCACTACTACAACTGCAACTGCTATTACTATTCATGTGACTACTACTACTACTATGACTACTGCTAATACTGCTACTACATTTACTACTGCTACTCCTTCTACTACTGCTATTGCTGCTGCTACCACTGTCACTGCTGCTACTGCTGCAGCCACTGCTGCTGCTACTACTACTTACTACTATAATGACTATGACTACTACAACTACAACTATGACTACTACTACTACAACTACTACTATGATGACTACTATTACATTTACTACTACATCTATGATTATAGCTGACTATGACTACTGCTACTGGTGATACTACTGCTTCTACTGCTACTACTAGTACCACTATTATGACTACAGTGACTATGACTACTAAGACTACAATGATGACTACTACTTCTATTATTATTACTACTACTATTAAGGCTGCTACTACTATGTTGACTACTAGTATGATGACTATGACTACAATGACTATGACTATTACTACTCCTCCTACTAATATGACTGCAACTACAACTATGACTACTAATACATGCTAGTACTGCTGCTGCCACTGCTTCTACTCTTGCTACTACTACTGTGTCTACTTCTACTGCTGCTACTGCACCTACAACTGCTACTGCTATTACTACGACTACTATTACTATCACTCCGATGACTATGACTACTACTATGATGCCAATGACTATGACTATGATGACTACTACTAATACAATGACTATTATTACATTGACTAGTACTACTACTACAACCACTACTATTACTACAACTATGAGTATTACTACTGCTATAACTGCTACTACTGCTGCTGCTACTACTATTACTATTATATGACTACTATGACTATGATGACAACTACTACTACTATTGTTACTACTACTACTATTCCTGCTACTACTAGTGAACAATACTATGACAACAATGACTATTATGACTACAATTACTACTACTACTACAACTATGACTACTGCTATTAGTTCTACTACTGATACTATTGCTATTACTGCTACTGCTGGTACTTTTGCTAATGCTTTTACTGCTGCTACTGCTACTACTACTATGACTACTATCATGACAACCATTACAACTGTCTATTACTACTACTATGACAATTATGATGATGACTACTACTACTCCTTCTCCTACTACTTCTGCTTCCACTACTACTACAATGACTATGACTACTATGCCTAAGACAACAACTACTACTAGCACTACTACTACTACTAAGATGACTATGACTACAACTATTCTGACTATGATTACTACTACTAGTATGACTACTACTACTACTGACTACTACTACTGCTGATGCTACTATTGCCACTACTGCAACTAATACTACTTTTACTGCTGCTATACTACTGCTACTACTATGACTACTATGATTATGACTACTGCTAATTTTACTATTACTACAACTATGACTGACTACTATGGTAGTGATTCCTACTATTACTACTACTACTACTATGACTATGCTTACTACTATGACTACTACTATGATGACTATGACTATTACTACTACTATGACTGTGACTACTGCTATTACTGCTACCAGTACTAGTGCTACTGTGGCTATGATCACTATAACTATGATTATGATGACTACTACTATTATGATGATGGCTACTAGTATGACAACTATGACTATGGCTACTACTACTACTACTATTACTGTCTGCAACTACTGTTACTACTATTTCTACTACTACCACTATCACTATTACTACCACCACTACTACTACTACTATTATTATTATTATTAGTGTCCAGGTTATTGAATAGTAAATATAGTACCAATTGTTAGTTAGACTAAGTGGAATATTATTATTGCAAAAATCCCTCAACATACTTGGCTACAGGATTTGAAAAGTTAATGATTTATTTTAAAGAACCTGAAATAATTATATTTTAATAATGGAGATTATAATTTATTTCTTAATATTATATTAATTATTTGTATTTTTAAAGTCTTAAGAATGCTATTGATTTATATTATTTGAAATAAAAGGAGGGATAGTGTTCTTATGCCATTGAGATTGTATCTTTTGGGATATATACTTCACGTTTCACCAAATGTCTCATGATTATTATTATATTTTATTAATCATTTATTTAAATTGAACCATATTCTTTATTATTAATTTGAGCTAGTCTAGTTATAAAGTTTATTGTAAGATATTATCAAGACTTGTTACTACTGTATTAAGATTGAAAGTTTTAGCTGGAGCATAATTTTATTTATTTACTTATTTCCATTATATTGATCGATGGTGAGGATACAATATATATATAGTTTCTTAGTGTAAGATCTGTATAACTATTCATAGAAATTAACTTGCATTCAGTTTTGCCTGTCTAACAAAGAAATCTGACTGTGTTCTTGTAGTATAATACTCTTTTCCAATGAAGGATGAAGATTAGAGAAACTAATCTAAGAATCCGTTGGCTTTGCCATCTGGTGTCTATTGATCACCTATGCCTACATAGATAACTCTAGAATAGTGATAGGTGGAATTACTGCTATTGATGCAAATATTATTAGGAAGCTTTTTTTTAAATTGTGAAGTACTTCTGTATCAATCATAAGGATCACATTCTTTTAAACTAAAAAAATAAAATCATTATAGCATAGAACCTGGCAGTGAAGTCATAAACGTTTTATATTTTAAAATATTATGATTTTGTTTTCCTTATCTTCAATATTTTTACTTTTAAAATTTATTAATTCCAATTAAAGATAAAATCATTTTAAAAACTATCTCGTTAGTTTTCTGAATATAAAAATATGATCGTTTGATTAGTTATTTATATGCTTATAATGAACATTTATGACTTGTGTTTGATTTGAGATTTATACTGTAGGGTAAAGCATATTCAAGCAAGAATGAATAATAGGTCCAAAAATTAATCAGAAATATGTTATTAGAACTTTGGCATACTTACTAAGAATGCTTAAAAGTGATTGGTGGATTAAAACTAAAAAAAATACAAATATTTTCTGATCAGGGTTAGTCTATATCTTTTTGTTGATGCATTGAAAGTAATATTGTCTTAAGAAACGGTATCATAATTCCATTAAATCCAGAAATGTCACTCTCTCATTTAATAACAATGACATTTTGAACAAATAGAGGTATTTTGATCATTTTTAACTAATGATGTAAGAATTGAGATGACAACTTTTGATAATATATCTATTTACTCATTTAGATTTGGAGAGAAATGCCCATTTTAATGAAGTCATATATCCATTTTATTTACTCATTTAGATTTGGAGACAATATCCAGCTTAGTGAAGTCAAAACAATTTATTGTAATATTAGAATCAAAAGATTGCAGGTCTTGATGAAATACATGGGGAAGTTTTAAAATATGGTGATATTTTAACTTCAAAATATTGAAATTTTTTTAGAAATATATGGCCCCATGAAACTGTGGCACCCAATTTTAGATGCCTTTATTGTTCCAATTTTTAAAAACCAAAATCACAGTAATTATCATGGAATATTATTATTACCCACTATGCAAAGATAATTTTAAAAATTTTGGTTGAATTGTTACTACAGACTCAATGTAGTTTTGTTGTCAGGAAAATACAAGAGAAGTGTCAGGAACAACGGAGCAATTATTAATTTGGCCAAAACAATTGATTCAGTTATCAGGACAAGTCTATGGCATCATTCAAAATTAGTTGGTTCTTTATCAAAATGTATTCAAATTATCAACTTCTATATGATAAAGGGTTATTATTCCAGATGGAAAATCTGAGGCATTTGAAATGAAAACTGGTGTTAAACTAGGATGTGTACTTGTTACATTTGTTTTCAATTTTTAAAACAGTGATCTTTGGAATTTTTCATAGGCAGCTTAATCAAACAAAGATCAAAATACAATATACATTGATGGTGGAATTTTAATTTGAATAGATTAAAAGTGGAAAACAAGAACTTTCTTTTTGGATTCTGGATTTACAGTATGCTGATGAATGTGCTATTTTTGCCAGTTCAAAAGATGATCTGCAGAAAGTACTAATGTTTTGAATGAATTATATAAAGACTTTGATTTATTAATTAATGTTGATTCAAGATCTTTATCAAACAGTTACTGAAAGAAAAATCCTCAGCAAACTTGAGAATGTAAACCACTTTAAATACCTTGGTAGTTTTATAAGGATAAAAATGGACTTGGATATTGAGGTATAACCCAAACTCCAATGTGCTGCTGCTGCTTTTAACAAGGTTAAAAAATAGAAAAAAACTACTGCAACTAAGCTATATATAAAGCTTCTATTTTATCTAATTTATTGTAGGGAGGTGAAACTTGGACACACTATCTGTGCAATATAAAGGTATTAGAAAAGTTTCATATAAGATTAGTCTGTAATATTTTAAAAATACAATAGCAAGATCATAAAACTAATCAATATGTTCAATTTGCTAGATGTGATATCATAGAATCCACTATTGTGAAACCACATCTTCATCAGATTGGACATGCAAACTGACTGAACAATGCAAACTGCCCAAAAGAACATTTTATTATGAAATTGAGCATGGTTTTTGTGGGAGATTAGACTCCATCTATTATAATCACAGTCTAAAGAAGTGCAATGTCAATTATTCCCATTGAGAAGATATGTCAGAGAATAGAATATATTAGAGCAGGGGTGAGCAATTGTTTTGGCTCAAGGGCTGCAGAGTGTGGCATTAGGGGCCACTTTGTGGAAGCGAAGGTTAGCAAAGGGTCACACCTTTTTTTACAATAGACACATGGATTTATTCCCTGTATTACCAAAGATATTTGTTTGTCCATTCTTCATTAAACACACAACCTTCATCACCAATTTTAATTTTTTTCAGAAGGTTCATGGTTTCACTAAAGTTGGAAATGTATATATTTGCTAATGCAAAGACAAAATTAAAATTAACCAGATCAACTGGAAAAGCACTGCACATTGTATCTACACTGCGCATGTGTATTGATGTGGCCGTCCTAATGGAAAATACAAGACGAATCTTTGGTCACACATGGGAAGGAAATCTGTTTAAGGTAGATTTTCTGATTGTATTGGCAGGCCACATAAAAACTTAGTGGGCCGTATGTGGCCCAGAGACCACTATTTTTCCACCCCTGCCTTAGAGAGCTACAATTACAAATGGCATTGGATTATTTCAGAAAGAAAAGTTTTTTGAAGAAATTAAAAGACAACATTGATTGAAAAACAGCCCAGCATGTTCTATTCATGCATATATTTGTGCTTCAAAGTTTTTTTTTCCAGTTACTGCAAAACTTATTTCTATAGTATGTTTATCTCTTTTTTAAAAAAAGTTGGAATGACCATACTCATGAGTATTATTAAATATTATGTTAAAAGTCCCACCAATAAGTTGTAGAATGGAAGACCTGGAGCTCAAGATTCATAAATAGCAGCCCAGCTGTCACTTCCAGCATACAATTTTCTTATAAACCCTCAAGCAATAAAACCATTCAATTATGATTACTATTATTAAATAGAAAAAACCCCACACAAATTTATTTTCAGACAATCGATAGTTAAAGTTTTTCATTTGTTACAGATTAGAGCAGGGGTGGGCAAATAGCGGCCTGAGGGCCATATGCGGCCCTCTAAGAGTTTTTATGCGGCCCGCCAAGACAATCAAAAAAATCTGCCTTGAAGTGAGATTTTCTTCTCGTTCGTGACCGAAGATTCATCTCATATTTTCCATTAGGATGGCCACATCAATACACGTGCAGTGTAGATATGATGTGCAGTGCTTTTCCAGTTGATCGGATTAATTTCAATTTTGTCTTTGCATTAGCAAATATATACATTTCCAACTTTAGCGAAACCATGAACCCTTTGAAAAAATGTAAAATTGGTGATGAATGCCATGTGTTTAATGAAGAATGGACAAATATTTCTTTGGTAATACAGGGAATAAAGCAGTGCATTTATTGTGTCATGAAAAAAAGGTGCGGTCCTCCGCTAACCTTTGCTTCTACAAAGTGGCCCGATGCGGCAATCCACCAACCTGTGGCCCCCAAGCCAAAACAATTGCCCACCCCTGGATTAGAGGATGCTAGCTGTGTATTGCTTTTCTCATTTTCTGTCTAGTTAGCTAAGTTTAGGCATTACTTATTATTTAACATGTTATATAGAACAAAAAGGGAATTTAGCGAGCACTCATAATCACTGTTGGAGTAAATATAGAATAAAAGTTACCAAAAGGAGTAAAAAAGTTCTTTGATTAGCAACATATCTTAAAAGATAATTTCAAATCTTGAGATTCAGAACAATAACAAAACTACTGATCAATTTTTTTATAATAAATATAAACAATAAAAACCTAATTCGTAAACTTCTTAAGTAACCATTCACTCAAAAAATGGCTAAGTAAAAGTTGGGCAGTATATTTTTAAAAAAACCCTGCAAAAGATGTTTTATCTAATAAAAAAAAAGGGTTTTATTTTTAAAAAAGCTTCGTTAGTAGATACACACAAACATTTTATAAACCTTACATGTTTTAGGATTAAATCACTAAAACACCACTTGAACCACCAATTTCCTATGGCTACACAATCTGTTAAAATAATAGCAACTCTCCATACAGTAATGCTACCCATAGTAATCAATGGATGGAAATATTGGGTGAATATGCACTAGATAGGGAATTTGATGCTCAAACCTTCTAGCATCCATTGATTACTATGACTTGCACTGCTGTATAGTGAGTTGCTAGTCTTTGATGATTTGATCATATCAGATTTAATCGAGTCAAGATGTTCCGAATCTTTCGTTTCTAATTTTTTTTCTGCAAATTTTTGCCTTGCATTTTTCATTAATTTAAATTATGAATAAATAACGTAATTGCAATCATACTTTGGTCTGACAAGTGACAAAATTGTTTAAGTTATTATAAATCTAGTTCTACTCACAGTCCTGAAGATCGAATTTAGCAGAAATCTAATTCCATTCTTTCACAGATCTTTCCCCTTTTTACAAAATTCTATTTATAAATAAATCCAATATAATAAAAGGTTTGTTTGTTTGGTTTTAAACATAATTTTATTTTAAAACTTGAGAATTACTGTTGCTTTACATTATATTAATAAAATTCCCCCATTATAAATTAAGTAAATAATTTGCTGCTCTTTATAAAAAGTTCAAGAACCTGGAATTGTGATCCATACAAAGCTTGCCTCTCCCTTGGGAGTATCAATTGGACTAAGAGAACAATAAATTATTTATATTTGTGCCAATTAAATCTCCTAATCTACACATTGCACTCTTTTTTTAAATTATTTCAAATTGTAGCAGCACTAGCAACAATTTACTGGAGTTTTAAAAAAATATTGATAATAGATTGAATTGTTCTACTGAGAATCCTGGCTTTGAATTCTTGGAGAAGTTAATTATATGATCGCAAATCGTCATATTAATCGCAGAACTATTTAATCTTTACTAAACGGAATTATTTTAAACTAGACATAATTCCTATAGATAATGTACTAAAGGGGCAAAATAGTCCATTATAGGGAAGTCTTCCCAACAGCTTTCCAAAGAGGGACAGTACAACTGCATTACTTATTAAGATATCTAGCTGCTAGGTAATAAGTGTTTAGGATTTTCTCTTTTATGTTTTATCTGTTAGCTAAGAATACTAAACCACTTACAAACTAATAATTGGATGGATATCGAGTCGACTAAGAGCCAGCTAAGAGAAAAAAGAAAATTCCAACTGAAAAATTTTCGAATTTTGTACAACTTGTGCTTAAACCTCAGGTAGTAGACTAGGCACCAACTCCTTTGCCAAGAAATTCTTGATATATCGCACTAATTCCTTTCTAAGAAATTCTTGACATATCCTTCTGTTATGATCTCAGAAGACTGATTTTCGACCAGTGGATAAGGAGTAATAATAAAAGATAAAATGTAGTTAAATATATATATACAAAGAAAACAACTATTATATTTAAAATATTTTATTGATAATATAATTTTACATTACAAATTTGCAAAATCACAAGATAAATTGGAAAAAAAATATATATATTTTTTATATAGGAAAAATATTTAGTGTCATGATTAAAATATTTACATTAAAAAAAATGGCAACATAATAATGTGACTTTAGTTTCATATTATGATAAAAAATAATAATGAATGTAAATTACTGAAAAAATAAAATTATATATATTATAAACATCATATTATTTGGGTTTTATTAAATCAAACATATCTAGCGAAAAAGAAAAAAATTACATAACACTTGCTTTAAGACATAGAAACATTTATTAAAAGAATAATTATATCTGCCAAATTTGGTAAGAAGCTGTCAAAAATTGTGCGACGAGCAATGAACCCTAAAGGTTATATACACTAATTTTACAACATATCATTATAAAATAACAATAATGGATTAAATTTCTTTCCATTTTTGATGATACAATAATTTTAATAAAAATAACGAATTTAAAAAAAAAAAGACAAACAAAAATATTAACAGTAGTAATTTAATGTTAAAGTAGGATATGAAAAAAATAGTGCTATATTTGAAAGGTTTACATTATCCACACAACATCTGTTATAGTATTTACTTCAATAAAAGGTAAAATATTTTAAAAATAACATGCGATGGCAAAACAGACATGAAATAATAGAATACTCCATTCATGGGTGCAAAAGATTTAAGGAAATAGGATGGCAATTTATAAAATAGTGCAAAATCTAAATATATATTTTACACACTTTAAAAAAAATATAATTATCTTTATTTCATTTAGTACTGACAAATGTCATACGTAATGTAAGTATAACACATATCAGAAATATACAATAAGAAATGTTATTTTTAAAACATTTAATTTGATACAGATATAAAAAGCTTTTTAATTAACATATAAATGACATCTAGAATAAATTTTGCTAAGGGGAATGGCAAAATACCACTAATAATCAAACGCTACTGTCAAGTATTTATCAAGTTATGTCAACTTGCCAGCAGAAAACATATATTACTTATATTTAATATAATTTCTTTTTCATACAGGTAGACTACTCTTAATCTGAACATCATTAATTCAAAAGCTTTTATATAGACTAAATTACAATGTATTCTTTTAATTACTGCTACTTTGGGCTGATATGAATATAAAGCATGTTCTTTATTTTAAATGGTTATATTATTAATAAAATAAATTTATACAGTATACAATATATGCAAACTATAGATAGTTAAAGTGAATAAAGTTTTTAGCTGAGTTTGTAATGAAGAAAAAGGTTTATTGTTGAAATTGAAATTTCAAATGCAAAAAAGCCATGAAACCAAGGATTTTATCATATGTAGTCCACATTAGGTTTATTTCTCAGGAGTTCATAAAAGTTGGAGCACCAAAAGTAACAGAATTGGAGCCAAAATTTAAATCTCCAAAATCTGTCATTCGATGGCTGCAATAAATCACACAGGGTATTTAAAAAAAAAACAACGATTGGTTAATTAAATTACTTTTTTGTTCGTAAATAAGAAAAACAGTACTATCAGTTATCTAATATGCAGAAAATTTTAATATAGAAATTTTTGGCTTTATAAAATTTACATATTAATTAAAATATTCTTGACAAATGATTTTCTAAATCGATATTTTGTCCAAAGGCAAAATATTCAATAGACAACACATTTTGAATATTTGCTAAATAATGTTGTTTAATCATAATTTAATTACACAGACAACAATTCTATTACATTTATTTTAATATCTATAAGATTTTAATGAAGCCATATACCAAACAATAAATACATATCTTTAATATATATATTGCGAGAAAAAAGCTTTAATCCTGTTCTGCTCAGATCAATGAATCACACATTCTCTTTTTGATTGCAATAGCTAAATATTTACAAACTCTTATTAAAAACAGAACCTGTTAAAAAGATTTACACATTAATTAGCAATAATTTATAATATTGTAATATCACATTAAAAAAAGATCCACTTGCAGTCTGTTACTCATTTTCTTCAAATTTTTAGATTTCACTGTTTTTCATGAAATTAATACTTGACTACATGGGAAAAAATAATAATTATAAAACTAGAAATAATTGGTGAAACTTCAGGATTGATATTAATAATTTTTTTAGTCACTCATTAGATTAGAATATCTAATAATGAATATTTCTGATGTGTAATTTTCATTATACCACTCTCACACAAGGTAGGGAAATGTTTTCTATCCACTTTCTATACTTTGTAGAGGGATGTAATCATAAACATATGATCAAAGATACGGGGAAAAGATCTATGATCCCCAAGATGCACATATCTTGCTATAGTTGGATATAAAAATAATTGTAAACCTTTGTTGGGAGATGCATCTTGAAGACTTTTGAAAAAAAAAATTGTATATATATCAAAGAACATTAAATATTTGAACAGCCTATAGACAAATTATTTCTACTACTTTAATCAAGATTTAGGAATTGAACCAATTCATATATAAGAAACTATTAACAAAAAAAAAAACTCATTCTTTATAATCACTTAGCCACATGCAAAATATTTAAATAGTATTCCAATTCTTGCCCTGTTTGGTACCCATGATATTATCATCTATGATTCTTTATTGTTACATAATTAAAACTGTCATTGAATCAACATTGTTTTAGCAAACAAATCAATACAATGCATTTTTCAATGAATTCAGTGATTGAAAATACCATAATTAGATAGTAATGATGGTATATTATGGTTATCTACTGATACTATAAGAAAGTTTTGAATCTTCAATATGAAATATAACCAATGTTTTTACAATTTCTTTTTTTTTTTTAAGTTATAAAGATAATTTAAAAAGATAAAATAGACATTACATAATCATTAACGATGTATTTCCATCTACCTTCCCTAAAAACAAAAAAAAAAAAGGGGGGGGGGGCATTACTTTCAAGGTTTGCCAACTAATAAATAACTTCTAGCATTTTAACTAATGACAAGATAGATTGCTACCTCAAATAAAAATTCTAAACAATTAAACTTTTTCAGGTTTTTCTATCTGGATTTGAATTTCAGATCACAAGCTGAGTATATAATCATTAATAGTAGTAAATAAAAATGTAATGAATATTTTCTTACTCATATACTGTGCTAAGAGACTTCAAAAAAATAAAATCTAATTTATGGATCACTTATCTATTACTACTTATATGATAAAAAGCAGATCTGCAAGAAACTAAATGACATTTAAGCTTTAGCTTTCAAATAAATAGAACTATTTCTCATTTTATTTTCAATAATCAACTTTTTTCTTCATATTTTCAAAGTTTTAACACATCTTTCATAATTTTTGAGAGCACAATTTAGTTGTTGTTCATACACTCATCAAGTGATTAACTTTTTTCTTTCCAACAAAACTTCTAAAATATTTGTTAAAAAACTTTTTTTTATTAAACATCATATAAAATATCACTAATGGTTCACAACATAATTCAATCAAAGTATACAATAAAACAAAACATACCAACAAAGATTATATAAAATAGACTTTTTGGTTAATATGTTTTAGAAATTTAGTTTAAGAAAAAAAATTTAAAAAAGTGTTACAATAGTTGTATAATTCTAATTATATATTTTTCTGACTTTTCATTAATGTTTCTTAATAGCTTCAAACCAGAATATTTAGCAAATCTCTTTCTTATATCTACTTTCATTGGTCCATAAAATAGACTATCTTTATCAAAAGTTAAACCAGAGCAATTCTCAGGCCAATTTTTTTTATTGCTGCTTCTATTATTCACCATAACAAATATATAAAAACACTCAACTCAATCTTTATTCGGCCACACAGATGATTCAATTCGTATACAATATATATATATACAAACCTTAATGATTATTTTATGAATTCTGGCATTAGATTCTAAAAAGTAGCAACACACAAAATTAATGAGAAATAATTTGCTATAAAGAACTATAGAAATCAATATAGCATTTTATAATATATATATATGAAGCTAATCTCCAAAATCACAAAACACATATATCTATATATTGCAAATACGATTTTGTTTGCCAAAAAAGTCAAGCTCTTCACATTATTTGTCATATACTATAAGATGCTTTCCCCAAATCTAAATGTCTGTGCGTATATATAAATTTTCTTTTAAAGAAGTTTGGAGTATAATTTGTATCACATCTGAATGCTTTTGCTGATATTATCTTTTCATCTTGTTGATTGTCATTAAAAGTCGCTAATGGTTCACAAGTGCCTTTTCACTCCCATCTGTTAGTTATTATGTTGAAAATTCGGACTTATAAAAATGACTTTAAAATTGTTTTAACTTGCACGCGAACTTTATCAGATAAGATATACAATCATCTGACTGTCATTTCAATTTAGAATGTTTTAAATAAAGCTAACTATCTACTGATACATATTACCCATCAAATAAAGAAATTATGTTCACAAGTTTTTGAAAATTAAAGCTACCATTATGTGCAGTTACAACTACATTATTCATAATCATTATTAGTTATGCTCTACAGTTTGGTATAATGGTAGTGAGATTCAGCTGTATCTTAAACTTCTTATGAACTCCTGAGCAATAAAACCATTTATTTATTTTATTATGTACAAACATGACTGGTTGAACTAATTTAAAATATTTTATTATCTACTGATGAGTTTTTAGATTAAAAGTGTTTTTATTAATTTGTAATTCTGTACTATTATTGGATCAAAAGTTTTAAAGGTCATTTCAGGAAAAAATGTTGACTACAATTTATTTAGGAAACTGATGAAATTTCTCAAATAAGAGTGCACAATTACATAATACTTTTAATTAATTTATAATGCATTTATCCTAGGTAGTTAATATAAAAAGGAAATAATTATTAAGATATGTGAAGATGGAATGCTCAGTGTCATGGTTATAGCCAAAAGCCTCTGAAACTGATACAACATTTACAAATTTAATGAATTACATTTAACCCTGAACAAAAAATTACTCAGCATTTTCTGTTCCAGAATTGGTAACTATCTAATGATTCACATCATATTTCATAGATGACTATTTTCAATATTAAAATTATACTTTTATCTGACAATTACATTAGAAGCACAAGTTCTTTACTAATAATACTATGACTCAGCATTACATATCAAGTGAACAGTAAATTTCTGGACCATCTCAGGCTTTTATTTCAAGTTCCATCTAAGAACCCCAGTTGTGGTTGAAGAAACAATTATTTTTTCTTTTTAGAGTATAGTAAATAAAAGCATTTAATATATAAAAAAAATTCAACTCTATTATTTTTAATATTGGTACGGTAAATAAAATAAAACTATATTGTATTTTAAATTGACCGAACACTTATAGTTAATATATATATATCACAATATTTGTTATTAGTTAAAATGTATTCCCCTTATGTATATATCATATTTAGAATGTGTGTATAATAATGTTTGTGTGATTAAAAATATAAAACGTTCTTTTAAATGAAAAGTGTGATATTTTTGCGTTTGATTGGAAATTTTTATTTAAAAAAATGCATATTAAAACTATATTGTAAATTAGCTTACTTAATACATATAAATTTACTTTAATTTCATACATAATGTATAAATATCACTAGATATTTTTGCAATAAGTTAATATAAATACTTTTTATAAATATATTATGTGTACAAAATTATATATGTATAAGAAATCAGTAAGTTTTCTGTTTAAAATTATTTGATATTTTTCTTTTTATTTAAAATTTTCTTTTTTAAAAAAAGCTTAACAAATCTATATTATAAACAAACTTTATTACTTAAAATAATCTCTATCCCACCCTCTCATAAGCATTATTTAAAACAAATATAAGTTCTAAAAACAATTTTCAAACTTGAAATATCAAAATATTCAATATTTTCCTGCCCTCTATTCCATATCTAAGAAACTAGATAATCTACCAAAAAAATTAGATTAACCTGGTATTAATTAGTTGTATGCCAAATTTCAAGCAATTCTGAATTTAACTACAATTTTTAATTTTCATTCTAACTTTAAAAAAAAAGTTACAAATTAAGATACCAATAAACAAACCAAATTGCCAACTTTAATAAAAGCATTAAAAAAAAAAAACCCAAATTCTAATGTGATTATAAAATTTTTATTAATCATTGCTAGTAAAATGCTAACAAAAATGTCATTTAACAAAATTCACTTTTCATTCTCATCAGGTATAGAAAAAAATATTAAGATTATTAATACAATAATTAATGACTTTAAGATAGTTTGAAAAAAAAAATTAAAATGTTTACAAAAAAAGGAAGTCTAATAATTAGATAGTTTACAATTTAAGAAGGAAAAATAATTTAAAAATCTATAAAAATATACTAAGCATAAAATATTTAGTTTAATGATTTGTAGTAATCACTATATTTATTTGATGTGGTTAGTATCAAACTGTGAGTGCAGAAAGTTTGAGAAGTTGTAATAATTGATATTTATTTCCACTTTTATCCACCAGTAGAAAAATGATTCCACTCTTTCAATAGGATTTTTGATGTATAATTTATTATGCTGTGTTCAAAACAGCATCAATACTTAGCTTACTTATAGAGTACAAGTTTTAAAAATTTATATACTTGCGATATTCAGCAATTATGTACACTTGTTCAAAACACATGTAGATATATCAAATACACACATCCTATAATTAAATGGTTGGGAGGATAATGTGACATTCAATTGCTTAAAGCAGTTTAATCTTAAATCTAAAACCTTTTAGCTAGAGTTCATCACTTTATCACTGCACTGGAACAAGAAATTATTGGCATAGCTAACTCAGGGATCCTATCAATTTATCAGTCCTGATGCTCAGATGTTACATTATCTCTTGAATAAGACCTTTCAATTTTTTAAAAATATTTTGTTTTAACTATCAAAATTCATTTACAACTTGAAAAATTGTTCCCAGACAGGACGATAATTTTATGTATCATTAGTGTCCAAAAAATTAATGTACAAGCAAGTATTTTGATATAAAAACAAAAATTCATGGAGCAAGCAGCAAATTTAAAATTTATAGGTTGTTAAATACAAAATGTTACTCTAAAAATTAACAAATTGTAAAATCTTTTTAAAAAAATTAAAATTAAACAATTACAAAAGTAAAAAAAGTTATTTTTAGAAAATGTTCATTCATTACTTTATAAGACCCCATTCTTATCCACCAAAATATTTTTGTTGGGAAGCATATAGTCAAATTATTAACAATTAGCAAATTATTTCTGCAAAGTTTTACCAAAGCAAATTGTTGTAAATCAGAACATATACACAAATTAAACCAGATGTTGGCAAATTTTTATAAGTAGTCAGCTAGATATAATTTTCTAGATTATCACATAATAAAATGAAAACAATTTAAGATTTATTTTAATATGAATAAAAATTACCATCTAATAAATAAAATAGTACCCCCCCCAAATCAGCTAATTTACTATGATTTGAAAAACGTGAGAATTTATTAAATATCCGACTACAAGAGCACTATCATAAGTTCTTGTTAGTTCCTTATTTTGCAGTCAATCTCTTAATGGCTTCCTTTCTCAATTTATTAAATACTATTTTTTTTATAATTGTAATATATTTTAATTATTTTTATTTGATGTTTTAATATGATGTACACATTAAAAAAAAAATTAATATAACATTACAATACTAGCCCCCTCCCCCCAAAAAAACAACAACTAACTTTACTAAAAATATTCCATAACCATGGTTTTATCTATTAACAAATAGACCCATTTCAAGTGAAATTCAACTAAACATACCACCTATATATACCAAACAAAATAGCCTTCCTATCATTCACTTCAAAACCCTACTTGTTTTAACATCAAAGGATGTCTTCATGTTTGATGTTAAAGTTGGGTTTTGAAGTGAATGATGGGAAAGCTATTTTGTTTGGTATAGGTGATATGCTTAGTTGAATTTCACTTGAAATGTTCTATTTGTTAATAGATGAAATCATGATTGTGAAAGAATTTTAGTAAAGTTTAGTTTTTTTGGTTAGTATTGCAATGTTATATAAACTTTATTCTATAATTACTAGTATAATGTTAAGTAGTATTTAATTTTTACATTAAAAAAATATAAATTGTGCCATAGATGTGTGTATAAATGTTGGCATCTATTAAATACAGATTGCTACTATTCATAGAAAGGCTTGAAACATGCACTGGATAAAAAGGAGTATTGTAAATTATTTTACAATAATAATTTATTTATAAATATTAGAATTCTTTATTTAATAGACCATTAGTTTTGAATTTATTTATTAGCAAAATATATAAATTGTTAGTTTATAAATTTTCAAAACAAGCTAAACGATTAGTTCATTATTGATTTATTCCCATTTTTATTATTGCTGCATATAAATGATAAAACAATAAAAAAAATATTCTATTAATAAATGTCATTGGTAAAAACATTAAAGATAAATATTGTCATAGTTTTAATAAATGGCCAAGGAAGAATTCCACTAATAATTTGGTCAGATGGCTATTGATGAATATTGTAAAAACAAAAATATAATTGGTGCAGCGTTTATTTTTTTCTTTAAAAAATATATGAAATAAAAAATATTTTATAATAAATGCTTTTATTCACCATGCACCAAAAAAATAATCGTTTCTTCAACCACAATTGGGATTTTTAAATTGAACTTGAAATAAAAAGTATGGAGGTTCAGAAATTAATTAAGTCAATCCCTTGTTATGAAAAATAGAGATGAAGTTCAATTAATTTCTGGACCCCCACATTTTTTATTTCAAGTTCAATCTAAAAGTCCCAATTGTGGTTATTTTTTACATTTACTATAAAATAATTTATCTCAAGTTTTAGTATTGGTACAGTAAACAAAAATGTCAAATCATATTATACTTTAAATGGACTTAATACTAAGTTATATATATATATCACTAAGTTAATATGTATATATCCTATTTAGTATGTATCTATAATTAATAAAACATTAAGTAACTTATAATATGGAGACATCCTTTAAGTTGATTTTTTTTAAAATAATGCCTAATAAAACTATATTGAAAACAAATTTTCTTTAATATGTATGATTTTATTTTAATGTAACTAAGTTTATTTTATTTTAATTTAAATCAAACTTTCAATAGAAACAAAAAAAAATTGCACACACTACTTAAAACATATTAAGCTTGATTTTAAAATATTATAACTTTACTCAAGTTTTCACTTGAAAACAAGTAAATCTCTATACTGTCCTTTTGCATATATTTTACTTAAACTATGTCTATGAACCAAAACACAAACAGAGATCATAAGCATTTAATAAAAAAAGGGAAGCTTGACTAATTTGTTGAATATGTACTTTATCATGATAAAATATATAAAAAAAATTTTTATGAAACTTTTGACATATAAACATGAAAAGATTTAACAGAATGAAAAAGACACCAATAAATAGTAAAACGCTCAATAGTTGTTATAAAAATAATAATATAAATAATCAAATGATTTATCTCTCAGTTCATAAGAAATGCAACTCTCGACAAAGACAACACTGGATATATTTACGATCCATGGATCTTGAACTTCAGAGCCCAACTCTCTGTCACTGTATTAAAACTTCTAGAGCAGCATTTAAATATATTTAGCAAATGGTAATATTAATGTACGTGTGCCAAGTTCACGCCCAAAACCAAATTAAATAGGCCAAACATTACTAAATATGTGTTAATACTTGGATATCACAGAATACATGTTATCTTCTTAACATATTTTATTTCAGCATCTCAATGTTAAAGGCATTATAAAAGAAATAAACTAACATTCTAATTCATCATAAATAAATAACATAGTAAAAAAAGTTTATGAGTAATTTTAAATTAGTATACAGTTTAGAGTAAATGAACAAATACACATTATTCTTATTTATAAATTAATAATGTTTTTAATAAAACCACATTTAAATTGGAACGGATGAATATAAATGACAAATAATAGTCCTAAATTATATAATCCAATAAAATATTTAAAACAATAGTAAAAAAAAGAAAACACAGAAAAATATATTTGTTTTAAAAAAACCTCTTTAATTTACTGCCTTAGGATAAATGCCTATCACTATGTAATACGTGAATTTGCAAGAGTATGTAAAAAATTAATAGAAAATACAGAGTACACAAAAAAATCTGCAGAATTATTTAAAGACTTAAAATTTAATAAAAGTACTGTGTGAGATGGCAAGAGAGGAACTATAAAAGCATTGGAATTTTTGAATTATATTGTTAATAATAAAATGTTATGAAAAACTGCAGCAAAAATTATCTATAAAAAAACAAGGATCAGGAATAAAGAATTTCAGACTGTAGTTTCTATATCAAATAACTATCCATCAGTTATTATTACGTTCTGCAGATTTGAGTTATACTATTGTTTAATTTTTGCAAATTTTGTTTCTTAAATATGAAAAAATACAAAATTCATGATAATCTTTCATTTTGCCTACATATGTAAGGACGTTCAACTGGGGGAGATAACTTTAAAGTTATGAATGATTGTATTAAAATATATATATATGAAATTGATGTATTGGAATAAGTATGAATGAAATGAAAGCCATATTTGATCTTAAAAAATGAATTGTTAAATATCTTTAAGTATTAATTATATACAAGATAAAAAAGTTCTTTCAAAACTGTAAAAACAATAAATTCTGAAAAAGGCTGCTACTCTTTGAAAGATCAGTTTTTCTAACCTGAGTGATATATATTTTTTTTTTTTGATATTGAAGTTTATTGCTTTTACCAGGAAAGTCAAAGTTTTTTCAAGGAAAGCATTAAGCTTAAAAATCATTTACATGAATAAAAATGGCCGTCATATAGTATACTTAATAATTTTTTTCCAATTTTAAATATCTTAATCTGTCAAAGAGATAAACAAATCTTTGTATTTTACTTACAATTTAAGGGTGAATACCACAATTAAAATCTACATTATGATAAAATAGTTATAATGAAGCAAATTTGTTTAAACTTTTCCTATGAGTTTTCTGAAAAAAAAAAGTTCAGAGTTAATAATTTTGTCCTGAAAATTGTACGTCAGCACTTGAATTGCCAAATAATACTGAATAAATTTAAAACAAACTATATATTATCAGAAGCAAAAGAAGTAATTATCACGAGAGGCTTCACATTGCATATTCAAGAATAAATATTTTAGCCTTATGTTCATAATGAATATGATCTAATAATGAAATACCCAAAACTATCTTACATGAAAGTTACATTTTCGGTACTTGTGTATTTTTAAAAAATTTTAATTTTAACACGGAATCTCATCCATATCATGGTAAAAATAATTCCATTCATTTCTTTAAAAGTTTCATTAATGTTTCATAATTTGCATTTCTTCTGTACAGATTTAAAAATGTGTTTTTTTTTACTGATTGTACAAACTTCTTATATTTAAAATTCATTATAACTCAGATAATAAACATTCCCATTATCATTTATATTCACATCAAAAATCCCTTCTCTGAAAAAGGATACTCCATATTAACTAACAACTTAAAAAAGAGTACATGGGTGACAGAGTTGATAATGTTTAATGATAATTTTCATTGGTGATTAGTATATGCAAAAATTCAAATATTTCCCAACCTTCTTACATCATTAAGAATTTTGATTAATTTTATACAATTTTCCATACACTAAAAACCAATGATAGTTTATCTCTAAACAAATTTTGCTTATTTTTGACCAATGATTTCCAGCTTCTGATAATGATATAAATCATGGCTATAAAGATTCAAAGTAGAATTACGAGGTTTTATGAAAAACTACATATGTATAAAGCATTTAAATTTGAACTTAAAATCAAGATGTAATTATTACTTACTAATTTTAAACACAATGTAATGATAATTACAAAACATACATTGGAAAGAACTGTATAGAATAAAATGAAGAGAAAGAAAATGATTGCTAATCTTAAGTTGGTAAAATAACTAGAAATATTTGCAAAATACAAGTAAGAGAAAAATTTAGAAAATGAGATTTGATGTATTTGCCTTTTGGAATTGATGATGAACACATGTAATTGTATTTATAGCTATAGTATTCACTTTTATTCAATCTCTAGAAATATTGAGACATTTTTATGATAGAATTGTAGCTTGTATATTTTTTACAGCCTAGATTAACAAATAAAAAATTACATAAGCCAATTCAGAATTAAGTAAGAAAATTAATTTTAATTAAACAAACTTCAAAAGCTAAAAATTATGTGTTCATTATATTAATAATATACAGATATAAATTAGTAAAAAAAAAAAAAGACTACTAATATAAAAAAGATAAAGCTGACTAAAATTATAGATAGATTTGTAACTTGAAAAGAATCATACTTTACCCTAGTAATCAAATACTATTTAAAAAATATATCTAAAGAACTTCTATATCCCTTAGTGTACCGACCATCATCTTCTCAATTAAAAGGGATATTTTTTATATAAAAGCAATGACTATTTTATATCGCAGACAAAAAAAAAAGTATGAATGTGCATATATAAGCACATTACAACTGCTAACATGTTTTTTTTTTTTTAAAAAAAAAAATGTCAATATACTTTTGAGACATTTATGTGAACAAATTCAAATTATTCACTAACCAATTTTTTTAAAGTATACAAATATGCCATTTAGGTATTAGAATGGAAAAATGAATTTATTTTGTGGAACTGCTAAATTAGAAATGTGAGATTTATTATATATACAAATATATAATCCTATTTATCCATCTATTCCTTTTCTCTCTCTCTTAATAACATCCGCCTCAATTATTTTATGATGTAGTTTTATAATTTAGAAGCACATATATATAAATTATATATGCCTTTAAAACATTATAGTCATACATATGGATGTGTGTATGTATATACAAATGTTGATAAATTAAATTCTTTTCCCAAAATCAGACAGGTAACTAAGCAACAATGTGCTATTTCCAAGCAGTAAGACTAATCAGCAATGATAATCTGCCGTTGCTAGTCAGCTTCTCAAAATTTAAACCTACATTATACTCCTTTAATGTGATCTTTATACTATTAAGACACAACACACTTAAGAAGTATATAATTATTTGATTGGTAATAATTAAACTTTAAAAAAAAAAAGTGGGATAGTAAAACAGATAAAATAAATTATTTGATAAAATTTGATTATCATTCTCTTAATATTTAAATCTATTGCTTTTATTAATATTTCAAAAAAATCTCTTTGTGCATTCGAATAAATTGCTTTATATTACTTATAATAAGACTAGATTAATTAAAATTATTAATAATATAAGGGACATAAAAAAAGTACTATATTCAAATGCATAGGTTGAATTTTTTGTAGTTTTTGAAAATATTCAATATGTAAAATTTGTTATTAGTAATTTTTTGATCTATAAATTTATAAAAAATACTAAATTTTAAATTTATCTATTTGTAAGTTATAAATATTTTAAACTGATAATAATTAAGAAAAAAAATCAAATGTAAATTTAGTTTATTCCTAAACTTGAATTAATAGATATGCATGAAAGTAGGACTAAAGATAAATGTTAAAAAGATTAAAGTAATGTTTAATGGATTTTCTCAAAATGTGAAAATAAAGATCGATTATGATGAGTTAGAAGTTAACAGCTACAAATACCTTGGGTCAGATTATTAATACAGATGGAAACATAATGGGTGAAATTAATCATAGAATTAAACTTGGTTGGAGTGCTTTTGGTAGAAATAACTTGATACTAAAAGGAAATATGATTATGTGTTTGAAAAGGAAGGTTTTTTAATAAATGTGTTTTACCAGTTCTTACTTATGGATCTGAGACTTGGACACTTAATAGAAGAGCAATACAGAGATTTCAAACCACTCAAAGAAGTATGGAGAGATACATGTTGGGCATAACAAGAAGAGATTGAAAATGCAATATATGGGTAAGAAAACCAACAGGTATTACTGACCTTGAAAAAA
This sequence comes from Epiperipatus broadwayi, assembly GCA_028023455.1. Lineage (NCBI taxonomy): Eukaryota > Metazoa > Onychophora > Udeonychophora > Euonychophora > Peripatidae > Epiperipatus > Epiperipatus broadwayi. Next base: position 240,111 of record JAQFVV010012678.1, on the reverse strand, counting down.
TTAAGACTGAAATGGACTTGGACTGGACATATTACTAGAAGAGATGATAATAGATGGACAATTGAAATCTTAAACTGGATTCCAAGAGATTGTAAAAGACACAGAAAGAGACCACATGTGAGATGGATGGATGAAATAAGAAAGTGTGGAGGGATGATGTGGAGAAGAGAAGCTAAAGATCGAAGAAGATGGATTGAACTTGGAAAGACCTCCATCCTGCAGTGGATTGATAATGGTTGATGATGATGATAATTATATTCTTTACTAAACTATAATGTAAATATATGATAGTCTATAAACATAAGGATCTATGCAACATTAATCCATCTGCTTACCATATACCTACAGTATGGAGTTGGATCTGGGCTGAATAAACTTGAAAAATTTTTTCACAGCCAATCCACATGCACACTCAATATTAGTCAGTAAAAGGTTATCTAGTTATTCTTAATCAGAGGGTAAAATAAAGAAAACTCTCAAACTATCATCACCCAGCAATTAGTAAACTGCGAATACTACCTTCTACTTTGTTATTTTTCTATTAATTGTTGGATATTTTTGTCCTGCAATGAGCTATTTAAAGATTGTTTTATATAGACTTATACTAAAAAAAATCACAAACTAGATAAATCATTAGTATATGTATAATTCAAGCAATCCAATTCATAAGTGTAATTAGTTTTACTAAATGAATTAGAAATTGATTCAACTTCATGCTACTAATTTCACTTTATTATTGAAATTAGTAGTATCCCAAAACAAACAGTTGCAATAATATTAAATTGTTGAAAACTTTTGTTTTAGATGGAGCCTTTTTTTTTGATCTATAATTTTGAAAATCCACTGGGTAAAAACTGAGAATATTTTAAGGAATGTGAAGAAAAAAGATGTAATTGTAGATTTATATTCAGCTCACAACTGTAAAGTGCAGAAGTAGAATGACAGACTATAAAACTCTAAATCTATCAATCATGTTAAGTTTCTATCATTTCTGGTGCTCAAACTTTTTATGAGATCCAATAATAAATCAATTTTTTAATCTATCAATTAATATTAAACTGTTATTGCCAATGTGTATTATTACTTATTATTAAATAATAAACAAAAATTGAGTTTTGAGAATCAACCAATTTTTAATTTGAATTAACTGGACGGAAATCTATTTTTCCCAGTGTATGTCATGTAAATATTTCAATTTCTAATATTTTGTTGTTTTATGTATGAATTTGGAAACACTGATATAATTTTCAATTTTAGATGTCATTTTCAATATTTATAATATGCAATTAAAAAGTTCTCCATGAAATTTTTGATTTCAATTTTGTTTAATTCACTATTGTATTTGAATATATATATAGATATAAGCTTATTTAGGGTTATTAGCCTGCTCTTTATATTATATATATAAAACTGTAACATATAAGTTGTATCCTGATTAAATCAATTTAATGGAAAGGATATAAAATGATAGATATTATTTGAATAACTTAATGTATACATAAATTATATATCTAATAAAATTTAGATTTGTCATGTATTCTTTTCAAGCTTAATACAAATCCCGAGTAAATATTTCTGACCAATCACTATGCATATATTTTACATAACATATATGAATAAAAAATTCTGATTATTGTTTCTGTATGTTCAACTGTTTCAAATCTCTGGCTCATTTGTAAGCATCGATTTGGTCTGGAATTTTGTTCACAAGATGACTACTTAGGATTGGGCAAATCTGAAAAATTTTATTGGTTATACAATAAGTACAATACTTTTTATTGAAAGTGCCAAGTACTAGAAAATCACTAATGATAAAGATTAAATGTGCTCTTTTGATTGATCATAGTGCATAATGTAAAAACAATCTTTGAAGTCAAAAAAGATTGCTTTTTGGCATATCAATTATTTTATTTTCTGCTATAATTCTTAACAAATTATTTATTATAATAATTTTAATACGTCTGCAAATAAATCAAGGCTATTAAATATATTACGTGAGAATATAAAAACATTTATAAAAGTTCAACATTATTATAATTCACAAGTCAGATTTTTAAAGAATCATTTTAATAAACTTGCAAATAATGCTCACTTTCTCATATTAGAGTCAATTCATTAATCAGATTATCTGATCAATGAATTAACATTAATACAAGAAATGGGCGTTGTTTGCAAGTTTATTAAAATGACTCTTCAGGAATCTGAATTATAGAAACATGGTAGAACTTAAGATGATCTGTGAATAAGTTCATTATTTATAATATATGTAAATAGAGGTTTGATCTCACATGAAAATCTATGCTGACAAAAAAAAATTACCATTCTAAAAAATTGTATCTTAAAAATTTACAATAAGAATAACTTTTTTCAATTTTAAATCTTTTTTTTTTTAAAAAATCTTATAATTAACATTCTTTACTGTAAATATATGTTAAATGAGATTATTTAGAACAATTATATTATTTTCTACATTTATTTAAAATAAAACATGATTCACATTACATATTAATGTTTATATATATATATACACACACACACACAAAACCTATTATGCAGGCAATCCTCTAAGTTATCCATTTCATGACTTTTTGCATAAATTAGATTTTCTCTTAAGGTATAGATTTCTCATTAATCATGGTGATGAATATGAAACTATTGTTAAAAAATTAAAAAATCAATACAATATGTCGCAAAAGATGTTCACACAGCAAGAGACCCATACAATAAACTCAGGGCTGTGTTGACTTGGACATCATATTTTCCACTTTACCTGTCTGGATTTATGCAAGATGAATTTAAGTAAATAAAAAAATGTTTGTAAATTTGTTTTTTTCGTAACTTTTTCTTTGAAATTAAGTAAAGAATAAAAATTTTCTAAGTATTTTTTTAAACTTGATTAATTAGCTATAGAAAATCTAATGTATTTTTTTTTTTTGCTTAAAAAGAAAAAAATCCATGATTTTACTTTACATTTTGTATTGTAGTTTCACATCATTTCTAAATAAAAAATAAACTGTGTTGTCTATACATATGACCATGTATATTACATTTTATTTCAGTCTCAGGAAGAAAGCCTCTTATTGTAATTATCAAAAAACATATGGCACAGTATTTAATATCCCATTATTTAAAATTGGAAAACAAAAAATCAAATAATTCCTATTAGGCACTTTATTTATTTCTTTGGATGCTAGGTGTTGATTTTATTAAAGGTAGTAAAATATAAATTATATAGGCACCTGGAAAAAAAAAAATTTCGATATATATTTATATAAATGATATAGACTTATTTTTATGCAATTTTATCTATGATTATGCTAAGACTGTACAACAATCTTCTTCAGAGATCTAAATATGAAAATATAAATGTATTATATTATTAAACCATACACATAAGACATAATTGTTTACATGTATCTCAACATGCATTATTATACTATAAAAAAATTATGACTGATTTTATATTAAATTAAATAAATATTCATCAATTCCTCTACAAGAATACAAAAACTATTCACTTACAAATTTATAAAAAGTTTTCAGAAAATGTTGATTAAATATATATATTATTATTTAAAAATAACAATTTCACATTGTTTATGGTTGTAATGAAACTCTGAAGAAGATTGCTGAGTCAGTTGAAACAAAAAAAAAAAACCAATTAAAAAAATCATTAAAAATAAAAAAAATAATGTATCATTTTAAAACAATATATTATTAAACTCAATAAGAATAGAAAGAACATAATAATAAAGCAATTATAAACAACCAAACATAAAATATAATAAAATAGTCAAGAGGGAAGTACAATTAATATTCACAATGATTAAAGAACAATTTAAAAAACACAAATTTTAGAACATGCTAAAATAAAACCATTTTAAAATAAAAAAAAATCATCTCTTTATTTCCCATTATTTTAAAACCAAAAATCCCTTTTTTTGGCAATATTTCAGCAAACAGGGAAATTTGTTTGTCTGCATTGTAATATTTTTGATATTTTGGAAAGGGAAGTACCTTTCTAGTAGTGATGCTTTGTTTGCATTAGGTTTTTTTTTTTTAAAAAAGTGTTCCTTGTTGTGTTGATGTTAAAAAACAATAATTTTGTTTAAATTTAATTGATTAATTTGTTACAATTTATTAATTTTGCCAAATTGCAAATTTTAGTGATAAAGATGGTATTCCAATCATGCGCAAACATATGCATTGTCAGAAAGTGACAGCGAATAAAATCTTGGGTACTTTTCTGTTTAATGGGCAAGCAAAATGCCATTTGTATTTTTGATAAATCTATAGTTCCAGGGGTCTACATTTTCTCTTTTTGAAAGTTAGGTGTTAAATTAAAAAAAAAAAAGTTAAATAAAATAAAAGTAATAAATTATGATAAATTACATTAGTAAACTCTATTTCAATTTCTTTTATACTTATAATGTGAAAGTGACAATACTTTCTGAACTTTAAAGTTTGAGTGGCTTGTGTAGAGAAACCAATGAGCGCTTCAACGAGTTATTAATTTCAAGTTTTTTTTTATTTTTCAAATGAAATTTGTTACTATAATTCACTTATTTATATGCAATGTGTATGAAGTAGAATTTGATAGCATGCAAAAAATATAACATTCTAACGGAATTTTTCATATGGTTTATTTAATTATTTTCATTGATTTCTTAGGTCTGGAACCAGTCTTCTTATTTTCCATATATACAATGTATTTCTTTACACAAATTTTTTTTATACATAATTTTTGGGAACCAATCCTATCTTCCATGTAAATAGAGAATTAGGTGTATTTTGATTATAGGAATTGATGTGATCTGAACTTAAAATTTATAATAGGTTTTCTTTTGTATTGTTTTAAGATAAGAAACTTTTGAAATGAAAATATTCAATTAAAAAAACTGCAAGGATGTAAGTTATGATAGCTAAAGAGTATTTACGAGCTAATAATATCATGACCAAGAATACCATTAGCAATCTTTTTGAGTGTAATACTGAGTGCATTAGAGGGTAAAAACTAATTTTGAATACAAAACTTTGTTTGATTGTGAATACTGATGAACTCTTGCCTTTTTTAATTAAAAAAAATTATATTAGTATACCTCAGCATGAATTTTTATACTGATATTTTGCTGAACCAATAAAAAACTTTATAAAGCAATTTTAATTTGATTGTATAGCTAATAATTTTCTTCTCTATTCATTAATTTATTTTAAATTTTCTAGTCTCATTTTCTGTATTTTCCCAAGTTGGATATATAAATTTATAATTTTTTATTATAAGTATTTTTTTTTACAAATAAATAACAAAAAAAAAAAAAATATGGTACTTGTGCATTATCTTGTCTATCAAGTTTGCAGCCATTTTTTTTTTTAAATATATAGTTTCAGTATATTCAATATTTCTATTTATTTTTTATTATTATCTTAAAAAAAAAATTTCTATAAAAATTAATTATAATATTTCCATTTTATTTATTATTATTTTTTTTGTATGAAGTCAACTTAATATAAAAATAAAAAAAACAGTGTCAAATCATGTCCATTAACGCAGACTTTTCAGGAGGGTAGGATTCTGTACCTTTGGAAATTCAATTACATGCTGTTCTCTCAAACGAAGATCTCAAACTTTCATCATTTTTCCAAAATGGTAGTGACAAAAATAGACGCTGAATGTAAACAAACTATGACAATTTTCAGAGCATATGTTATAATATAAATAATAATAAAAAAAATTGAAATAAAGCTTCTTCTCAATGAAATTTGTAATAGATTTATAACTAACACATACTTTTTATATATATTTTTTTTTCTTGATAGAATAAAATTAAAAAAAAATATATGTGCATACCTTGGTAGACATGGTAACGCACAAATACCAAGAATGTTTTTAAATATGGCTTATATAAAAAAATTATCATGTGAGCATTGTATAGTACCTATATCATTATCAAAACTAATAAATTGAAGGAAAAATAATCAATATTAAAGTATGTATGTATGTATGTATGAATCAATATCAATACTCTGTGGGTTGGATAAAAGGAAAATATTGGGTACCTTTGAATTACAATATAGCCATCACTGATGAAGGGCTCTTATAGGCATTGAGCAAATGATTTTATTTATATCTTTGAATATACTTCTATCAAAACATTTTAGATTTTGTAAACATAAAAAATAAAAAGTTTCAAATAAAATAATATAAATAGATTTACAACGTATCTGAATGATTTTGACAAGATGTGATAGCATGATTTGTTTATTTAGTTATATAGCTAAAAAAAGAATGAAAAAAATGTGTATTGTATTAAAATCTGCAGAATATATATTTTCTGCTTATTCTAGGTCTTATAATTAGTGCCAATTTTTTCTTATTTTTTAATTTCAAACCCCAGTGGTTTGATTATTATTTGCTGTACAAACTTCACAGTAAATATGATTAAAGAGGAATTAATGAATTCAAGCTCAAGTAAGAAAGAAATAGAACGAAATATGGAATCCGTTATGAAATCAAAGTTTAAAACATCTACAAAGAAGAAAAATGGTAAGAAATCTTTTTCTCTCTCTTCCTCAATTGAAAACATGTTTGATAACAAAGATCTGCCTTTATTAAATGAATCCCAAAAGTTTGAACAACTTTCATCAAATGATAACAATGTCACAGAGATAGTTTCAAATTTTAAAAATAATCAAGTTAAAAATAGTGGAGTTAAAAAAGTTAGCGATAACAATGCTGAAGTTATAACAATGCTTTTAAGAAATTCAAAAGAATAAAAAAAGTTCTGTTTTTAATAAATCATTAAGTGAAAATGTTGCTAAAATGAATAAATTTATTTCTAAGAAAGATATTTTTTTATTACAAAATAAATCCAATGATTTTGTGCAAAATGATGACATTATGGAAGGAGATTTCCCACAACTTGATAAAAATAATATTACAAATGCTAAAAATGATTCATTTGTTTATAACAAATGTAATACTATTAAATCTAGTTTAATTTTGATATATCCAATAAGAAATCAGGTAATGAGATAAATCATTCACTGCTTCAATCACCTTCAGTTATAAGCAACTCTGAAAAAGAATCATATGCTAATATACTCTTAAATCCATGTAATACATCAGGAATTAATCATGATAACAATTCTTTATCTAATAATGATATATTCAATATTTGTGATGAAGATACATCTCCCTCATTGCAAAATATTTTTAATAATGATTCAGCCTCGGTGGCTAACTTAGACCAAGATGAAATCAATAGTATTATTTCTCAGTTTAATGAATCTATCCCTGATCAGCTTCTAAGATCTTTCATCAACTACACTAATGAAAAATCAATTGTTCTGGCAGTTACAAACAGAAACAAAGATCTTTTTAGATTTCCTGTTGATCATTTTTGCCAAGAAATTACTGAAAAAAAATTATGGTCTCATATTTATCAATTGCTAAATCACCCAAATAATAGGTATCTTATAATTCAATGTCATAATATTCTACAGAAAAGCATTTTACTAAATTCTCTTAAAATCATTAACAACAAAATAGTGGTTAATGTAAACATGAACAGGCCAGTAATCTTATCAGGCCATATAAGAAACTGTTATTTGAATTTCGGGCAACATGATCTCCAAAAATTATTAAAACCTTATGGTTCAATTTCAGAGTTCAAATATATATTGGAAAAAAGGGCAAATACTGAAGTCATTACAAACTCTGCTCTATTTAAATTATCACTGATTAAAGGTGTGTCTCCTACTTCAATTCCTACAATTCATTGTGCAGAGTCAGCTCCTCTTATAATTTCATTTCGAGGTATTCCCCCACAGTGTTTCCCATGCCGTCTAAGAACACATCTCATAAAAGACTGCCCTGCTAGAATTTGCATTAAATGCAAGGGAAGAAACAGCAAATTCCATAACTGTGATAGGTCTTCAAATCAAAATATACTTGCTACATTACAATCACCTTCAGAATTATTCATACAGTCTCAAGCTCATGAAGTTCTAATGCCTATATTTCCTGTAAAGAACCATATTGTAGAAGAACAAAGTCATGAAGTTCTGATGCCTGTACTTCCTGTAAAGAACCATATTGTAGAAGAACAATCTGACATGCAAATGATTATAGATAACAAGTCACACTTAATGGACTCTGATTCGGATGGAATTATGACAACAAATTATTCTTATACTCGTCAAAAATCCAAAAGAAAAGCAGGAAGAGGTAATAGGAATTTTATTGAAAAATCACATTCAATGACTTCTGAGGATTTGTCAGACTCAAATAAAAGTTCTTCTGGAAATGAATTGTGCAAAACAAATGTCAAGAGCAAAAAACTTAAAGCTGACAATCTGAAATTAACATTAATTAAATCTCAGATGTCTGACATCACTTCTAAAGGGAATTCAAACATGGACAAGATTTCTACAAAAAAAGTCACTCCTCAAAAACTTATGGATATTGAACATAATATTAATATTACAGATAACTTTGATAAAAAACATGATAAGATTGAAGAATCATCACTCATACTCTAAATGGTTTTTTTTAAATATACAAAATATCTAGACTCAAGCTAATTCTTTAAACTTTTTTTTTCTTTATATATATTGAATGAAATTAAAAATATCTGGCTTAAATGTCCGTGGGCTTAACTCTGATAAAAGAGTTGATGCTCTTGCTCACTGGACAAAGAAGTTTTTGCCTCATTTAGTTTGTTTGGGAGAGACAAAATTACATATTAATTCAAATCAAAAGATAATTGACAAATTGCACAGATTAGGCTACTTTCATTATTCTACACCTAATAGCCCATCAGCTGGGGTTGCTCTTCTTATTCCTTTCCAATCTCTGATACAAAATTTCAGAATTAGCTTTTTAAACTCTAATTTAATCTTTATAACCATTTGTATAAACTCTTTCAAATTCAATGTAGTTTTTCTCTACTTAAACAAAGATATTGGGCTCATTCATAATCAAATACATCTCATTAATTTAGGACTTATCTCAAATCCTTTTCCTACAATTCTTCTTGGAGATTTCAACTCAACTTAGGACTGTTTCAATTCAAAATTTTTACACCTTCTAAATTCTCATTTCATGTATGCACAGGGTTTTTTCCCACATGATGCATGTTCATTTTATACAAAGAAATTTTCTTCTCTTATAGACCTATTATATTACTCTCCGAAACTGCACTTCTTCAATCCATCTTTACAACCATTACCTTTCTCTGATCATCATGCTATTATGCTTGATCTGACATTAGACTTACCCAATCAAACCTATGTACACCTTAAATCTACAATAAGAATTTTGCTAAAATCTGCTACACCAGAGGCGATTATCTCTGAAGCTTATATTTTTTTCAAGAAAATAGACATTCTAGCTCTTCCACCAGCTGAATCTTGGTTTGCTTTTATAAATATTCTTAGTTCTTTGATTTCTCATTACACCAGAAAGAATAAAGGGCCGATTGGGTTACTTAAGAAAGCAGATAGCTTAATTACAACACTGAAAGATATATCTCCAACACCAGCATCTGTACAGGTTATTATTGACCTGAAGCAACAATATGTAGAGACGCACCAAATCCTAATAGACTATCTGGCTACTAAAAAGGCGAGGCTTTATCTCTCTAAACCTCATAACTTCTCAAGGGGATATATAAGGTGGGCTATGGGTTTTCAAAGTAAGTCTAAAATTCCATCAGCAATCACAGTGAATAATATAATTTTCTCAGGTAATGGCATGATTTTACAAATTTTAAATCATAATAAATGCCAGCTAGTAGATGTTTCACAGAATTTGGTGCTTGATACATCTATATATTCTTGTGAGACAATTCATGGTATATGTAATGATGATATTAGAGCTAAACTCTCATCCATGCCTGATAGAATACACCCTGGAATACCAAAATTCATGTTCAAACATCTTGAAGCCTTCACAGTACCAATAGTGAGTAGAATGATTGATCTACTTGCCTCAGGTCCCCTTACAATTGATCAACTCTATCCCATTGCGATGGTCCCATTTCTTAAGAGTGCTATTATCCCATTGCCTCTGGAGAACCTTAGACCAATCTCGATGACTCCATTGATTATTAAACTGATTGAAGCAATTATCAAAGATAAAATTCAAAATCTCATTCTGCCTATTCAGGTTAATTACGGATTATACAAGAAAAAATAAAAAGTCAAAGCCAATAGTTGTCCAACTTGATATTTCAGCTGCTTTTGACTCAGTCAGAATTCCTCAACTAATACATCTTCTAAGTGGTCTGAACATTCCCACAGGTATAATGAACATCATTACTAACCTTCTATTAAACAGACATATTGCAATTTCATTAAATGGAAAAATTTCAAACTCATTCACACCTACCAAGTCGATTCCACAGGGTTCTCCTCTTAGTCCCTTACTCTTCATTCTATATATAAATCCATTCCTTATATCTTTAGAGATGAATCTTCCTGGATTGTACATTCCTGGTATCAATAAATCCATTCAGCACATATCCTACATGGATGCTGTGGCAGTGTTCTTACCATCTAGAAAATTCATACCGAAACTAATTCAAATTATGGACAATTTCACCATAGAGTCAGGTCTTGCGTTTAACCTTAGAAAATCTGCTGTATGGAGACTTTCATCTGGAAAATCCATTCCATCCCTTTTCACAGCTATGCCACAAAAATTTTTGGGCTTACCAATGAGTATCTCTTATGCAGCAATGAGGAAATTAATACAAGACACTATCATGAATTCTGCAAGAAAAGTAATTGATTCACTTTCAAAAGTTTATACATCATTATTTGCAAAAGCAGCCCTACTCAACATGTTACTGTTCCCCAGAATTGCTTACTACATGCCGTTCATTAAATTCTCATCAAAATTTATCCAGAATATAAACTCTCTTTGCTCTAGATTAATGTGGAAGGGTAAAACTATTGCTATTAGCTTAAGAAGAGTGCAGAGACCAACAAGACTTAATGGCTTGTCACTGCATTCACTTCATGTTCTTTGTCTACAGAAATCAAATAACCTCATTACAAGACTTAATGGGATTTTTCCTGATGACTCACCTTTTCTATCTATTCATCCTACAGATACTCCACCTCCAATTAATGATGGTTGGCTGACACAAGTCTTAATTGACATTGCAAAAATTCTCACACCTTTAACTCAAATAAAACCAACGAAACTTCGTTATTGGGATGCCTATCTTCTTTTTTTTTCAACAATTATCCCAGATCATAATATTCTCACCTGTACAAACTTTGCCATTATAAAGAAATATAAAAGATGTAATCTAGAGCCAAAATATTTGGACTTTCTTCTAAAGCTAAATCTCAATGCCCTTCCAACAAGCCACTTTCTTGTGATGTATAGAGGTTTTTCATCTTTGGACCCTGTTTGCTCACTCTGCCATAGGGAGGATGATACCATATTTCACATTTTCAACGATTGTTCCTCTCTTCAGGGCTGTAGAATATTGATTAATAAAATTTATACACCAAAACATCCAATTATCAACACACTCATAGAAGGTTTTTGCTTATGGGGATTTTGCAATTATAAGAAGTGCAACTTACATCACTTTCTGTCTATGGTTTGTCAGATGCTTCCTAATCTTCAAGTCTGTTATACCTGATCCAACATTAATTTTTTTACAAAAATTAAAAGATATCAAAGAAAGAGATTTGAAGTTAGCTCCTCACCTAATAGCAAATTCCACATGGAATCTTATTAATATTGGACATTAAGTAATTTAATGGTTTATAAATGTATTGCCAAATTTAATGTTATTTTATAATTTTTTATTTATTGTAAAAATAGTTGAATAAACCTGTTTTTGATAAAAAAAACAAACAATAATTCTATTCATGATTAGTTGAATACACTTCATAAAATCACATTATTCATTTGCTTTCTAACAGTGGTAGTAATGAAAACAATGCCAACAATAAGAAGTTATGAATCTAAATGAAATTCAATGTGAATTTATTATATATATTAAAAGGAAACACTTCTCTTTAAAACTAATTTTCTTATGTAAAATAGGATTGCAATAATTACTAATATGTATTCAGAACTGAAGTATGTAAGCATATATGTGCACATTTGAAATCAAATGATTAAATATTTTAAACATTTAAAATACTTTCACTATATATGAATTAGAATTTTTACCTGATTAGAAAATAATTTTCAAGCTGATTTGCTTTTCCAGATAGCCAAAAAAGAAATAGTTAAAAAGGCACCTATAAAAATTCCGTAGAATTGTGGAGAAGGTGTTCCAAAATACTCAAAAACTGCTCCCTAAAATTAAAAAAATAATCATAAATAAAAATTATTAATTTATCTAAAAAAAAAACAACATTTTTTTTTTCCAGTTAGCTCCCTAAAACACGATATCAATTTTAATATATGAATTCTAGAAAAAAATGACCAATAAAATCAGAGATTATTAAGACTATAAAATTTTAAAAAGTGGTAACATGAATAAAAAATTTAAATTAAATAAATTCAATGCAATTTGATAAAAAAAAAAAAAAAAAGGGGGGGGGGGGGGCATTGTGATCTTTTTTTTTTTTTTTTACTTATAATCATCATATATTTTGATAAAAAAATTTTGGTCAAATTTAATAAAATGACACAAAGAAAAACAACATTAATTTTAATCAGTAAGGGCACCCTATACACATGCACTGTAATGTTGTTTTGTTGAGTAAGAATACTCTCAAACCAAAGCATAAGATAGAGACTTTGAAAAGATAAGAGTGGCCATCTTATCTTTGTATCTAACTTCACTTATTTGGCCAATCTAAAGTACCTTGAAGTGAGAGTGTAAAGGTGTTCCATTAATCACTTTACATCCATTCACTTTATTCTATCTATTAACATTCGCAAAATCTGATTTATTACCTGTTAATATTATGAAATATTAGAAACTATGTAATTCTCTATTAAATTTACTAGCACATTTGTTTGTAATTTTAATCAGAATGAATATACCCTATACACATGTGCTGCAATGTTATTTTAATGCTTCAATATTGTTTTGTTAAGTACAAAAGATACTCTGAGTATCCTTCATACTTAACAAAACAGTGTTGAGGTATTAAAACAACATTACAGTGCATAGAATCTGATTCCCTTCTGATTAAAATTACATTTGAATACTGCGCTAATAAATTAAATAGAGCTACACTATTAATTTTAGTAGATAGTTCAAGCTATATAAATAGAGTTCCATCAAGTAATTATAAAATTATCTTTAACACTATTTGAACATATGTAAATACAGATAATTCCCTACTTTCATAAATATGAACTTGCACAAACAATTTCCAGCATATATAAGGTATTAAAAAAAAAAGTAATGTAAAGGAAATGTAACCCTCAGTTCTTGTTTGTTTAAGGCAGTTTAAACATCTCTTGTAATATGCTGTGGAACATATCATAAGAGATGATAAAAAATATGTTCATATTTTTTTTTTTCACAGCTAATGGTAAACATGTACATGAAAAGGAAATTGGTTTTATATAATATTTAACTTAAGCAAGAAGTTTCAAATTGATCACTTATAAAGTTGTCCATGTGTAAAACATTTATATATATTTACAGCAATGTGTATTTTTAGAGATATGTGAAATTTTCTGAAAGTGAAAGTAACTATACAATATCCTATTTTGTCATATCTAAACCAATGCAATCTTAATAAGATTGTTTGATGAGATCATGCTATAATGTTAAAATAGCCAAATCCATTTAATTGACCAAAGTGAGATTATTTTACTTTAATTAAAGACCCTTTAGCAATTGAGCTTGCTATTCTATCATTATACTAAACCACACACAACAGTGCAAACTCAATTTTACTCGAAATATGAAAATTCATTAATACAAGTGGGATTATGCTATGTACACATTATATAATGCCAGTATTGTACATTTTTACAGATGTCAAACTCTTCTGCCCTCTAGTGACTCCAAATAAAAGCATTAGACTCATTGGCCTAATGATTTAAATAAAAGTTATATTCATAACAGTTTTAAGAACATTTATTTTCATTTTTTTTTTTTTTTTAGTTTTGAAATTATACTGGCAATGTTTCTAAAGTTCAAAATTTTTTGTACTGTTGAAAAAGCTTTTATTTTACATTTTAAAAGAATTTTATTGTTTTAAATGTTTCAATGTTACATCATATTTTATTATAAATTATATTTAGGAAGGCAATAAAATCTAAAATAGTCTTAAAATTAATAGTATAGACAATTACTTAATCATATATACTACATATTTACAAAAAATTTTAAAAAATCCAATGTTTTCTTTAGTAATGCTTTATATTATCATTTTAGTGTCATGGATGCTGCAGCATTAAGGACCGGGTATCAGAATAAAAATTGTGTATGGAGCTTTTTTCATTCCCTGCTCTGTGGAAGCTCTAATTTCGAAAATATTCCTTTTGCAAAAGATTAATGTTGCAATTATATATTTGAAATAGTCTTGGAATTGCTAAACTTATATTTTCTAAAGATTGACATTCAAAAAATAAGTGAAACTGAGTTTCTGTCTCTATGACAGAGCTCACATTGAGAATCAACATTTTCACAGAATCTTTTATACTTATAGAAGAGTAATGATGGTAATTTAATTTTAATAAAAAATCAAAATATTTTGTTTCAAGAAACTAGTATTTGAATTTTCAAGTCAACTACTTATTATTTATATTTAGCATAGGTTCTACAATTTTTTTTTTTTGAAGATGGGTATAATAAAGCATATCCAATAGTGGTATTTGTTTTCGGGGGGGGGGGGGGGCTAAAAATATAAGTTATAGATGGTTAGCAATGAGCAAAGAAGTGATTCTAAATATCCAGTCATAGGTATGGCTTGTTTGTTGAAGTAATCTCGAATATGATTACTAAATTTGTAAAAGATTTTGTACATAAAGATATTAGATTTATAATTTAGGAAATTTGAAAGACATGTATTGAGTGAAGACATAAACCAATTTATAATAGGGTTTTTGTAATTGTTTAATCGAGATAGAAGCTACCCCCCCCCCCCAGTAGTTTCCTGCATATGGTACACACATAAGATTAAAAAGCTTTTGTATGAATAATTATGGATGAATAGTAAGATATTGTCTTTATTAATAGATTAAATAGTAATGATTTTGCATATAGAGATAGATATGATCAGGTATTCAATTTTTCCGTTAAGCTTTTCTTGTATTGCTGATCTCATTTTTGAGTTACTTAGATGAAAAGGAAAACCTAAAAAGCTATTACGTACTGCTTCAAAGAATTCATTATATTTTTTTCCTTTATGGATAAACCAAGCACATGATTTTGTCATGTTAAATTGTAATTTGTATTTGTTCATGTATTTATTTAAGATTTCTATTACAATGAGAATTTGTTTTTTTTGACCTAAGAAAAACTAATATATCACCCATGTAAGCTATGCATTGTATATTCTCTTTTATCTCTGGTATATGTATTCCAGATAATTCTTTTTCTATGCGTCTTAGCAAAGGATCTATACATGAGGTGAATAATAAGGCACTAACAGGAGACCCTTGAGATACAGAGTAATGAGATTTACCTTCTAGTAAGTGTTATATGAATCTCAATTTATTACTAAATTTGTGATAATATACAAAATGGATTTGGATACTTTTATATTGACCAATCTATCAATAAGGTTAATTAAAATCATATCAAAAGTAGATTTAATATCGAATTAGACTACTATTGGATTGGATTTTTTATTCTTTCTCACTGTATCTTAAAGTTTTGAATAGAAAGCTAGCTGATCATGATCAGTTGATGAATCTGATTTTGCAAAATGCATTTTTGATAATTTATCTTTTCCACTGATTCTAAATTTTTTTATTCCTAATGGATTCATTGATATAAGATGCAAGTTTATTAACTCAGTCATTATTTCTATTTTGTACAGGACTAGTAATATTGGATATAGATCATGTAGATGGTATACTTCATAGATGTTAGCTAAATTTGATGGTAGTTTACTTGTAAACTGGCTTGAATGAGCATAGACCGATGAGATTGGCATTGATGCAATTTTTGTGTAAATTCACTTGGTGTAAAAATTATGTTATCATTTAGTGTTCCAATATATTGAGGATTAGGTATAAAATTTTCTTTATTTTGCAATTTGTTTTTGTAGTGTAGACGAGATTGACTTTAGCATGTTGTATCTAGAGATATTTTCTTGAATTTTAATTACAGCAGGTACTACACTTATAGGTGATTGATCTAGAGCCCAACGAATATAATGCCTAAACCAAAAAAACAGATTTGTTCAAATATATATGTTTTTTTTAAATTGCAGTGTTTTCTTTTAATAATTCACTGACCGATCTATAAGCTTTTCTTAGAGCAGTAACTTTTATAGATTGACTTTGTGTACATATAGATTGATTATTCTTTTGTGTAGACTATCAGTTAATTGTAAAAGCGTAGATGGAAAAGGTTTATTCTGAGTGATCTGATCGATGGTATAAGAAGTTATATTTACAAATGCATTCTAACTTTGAGCAGGATCCATTACTAAGTTTTGAATTTTAAACAGTGTGTATATATCTTAGCGAAAAGAAATTCTGGTGTTCAGCTTGGAAGACGCAACCATATTGTTCTTTGATATGAAATTATTCTACGAGTAGAATCAAATTTTAGAGAAACCATTATTGCTAAATGATCTGAAAAGGAATAATTTATAAAAAGAAAGAATGATATAGTGATGAAGCATGGGTGAGTAAAATACTAGATCTATTAATGATGGGTATCTGCCATTGTTAAACAAGATTGAGTCATTAGGTAATAGTACTTCAACACTCATTATTGGGAAGTTTATTATATAAATCCATTTTATAAGTCATAGTGAACTTTTCTAATATTAGAACTGAATGAAAAGATGATGAGAAAAAAAAATTTAATGTTAGATAGTCTATTTATTATAGTTGGCCATGGAGGTACATATACAAAAACTATATTGAGAATTATAGTTTGATGTTGAAAATTAATTATTAAAATATTAGAATCAATATATATAATTTTAAAAGAATTAAAGAGATTCTTTATTTATGATAAACCCTGTATCTGCTGATGAAGTTAAAAAAGATCTTCAGAATAAAGAGAAACCTAGAATGTGCAAGTAATTAGATGGATCTAATTATGAATTACTATATATTTTTATTTCAAGAAGACTTAATTAAATATGTGGTTTAACAAAATTGTATCATTTAATAAGGTTGTAGTTTTTTTGTACAGAGTTTAGGCCTCTAATATTAAAAGCACCAATTTTAATTAGCATGTTAAGTTGTTAAATAAAGTAAAAAGTTAATCATCAAGATAGTTGATATGTTTATAAATAATCAAGAAGGAAAGAATCTTAATTTATTGTAAGAATTTAAATCAGCTGTCAATGTGATGTTTATCCACATTATTGATTTATCATTCATTTTAGCAGCAGATCAGAAGCATTGTCTGACATTGTTACATTGAGATCCATCATAATATGAATAATTTACTTCTATATCCGTACTTTGACTATTAACTTTTAATGTTTTCATTTTTTTTCTTCCCTAATTGAGGAGTCTTCATTTTCACTTTCTCTCTTTGTTTTTATTTTATTTTAAACACTACCAGTCAATGCTAATCTTCCTTTTATATAAAAGATTTGAGATATACTGATAAATAGATGATTATTTTTGTTTATTATATTTCAATTATTTCATCAACACTTAGTTTAGTTATAATTTTGTGATTCAATTTTGACAAAAGTTTTATTTTACTTCATAATATTGCCACAACTGTGATTAAAATAATTAAACAGACTAAAATTAAAATATATACATATTTGGAATATTAGAAACAAATAGTTTTTATCAAGAATCATTAAATCTTAAATTACAATGAATGAATATGTTTCTCCATTGGGCACTGCAAAATCTATTTCTTGATATTAATATATGACTTCTATACTTTTGAAGCCATTTTCTTCAATAGTTCAAAGGTAATTTAAAATTTCTTTTCTTGTTATTCTTTCGACTTTTCATTCTTCCTGACCTTAGTAAAAACTACTGGATAAACAACTTTAATAAAATAGTATCAGTAGAACTATTATTATATTTTCCACAGCTTTCAACGGGCACAAACATTTGTTATTCATATAAACAGAAACTCTTTTCTCAATTGAAGTTTTAAGTTTTTCAACTGTGGTTTAAATTCTACTGAAGCTATTGCTTAAAGATCATCTCTATTATAAATGAATTTATAATTTGAATTGTACTTCTTTCTTATTAATTTCTTAAAATAGTTTTAAAAGTTAAATATCTGTTATTCATAAAATGTGCAAGAGAACTTTTCGAGTTGAGACATTGTGAATCAATAAAAGCTTTCATAAACTAGCATATCCTGTATCTCCATAAATTCAATAAAAACTGAAGCAGAGCAGTTAAGATATTCTTATTGTTTTTCTGCCGAGTCTAATCATTCATTTAGTGAATCATTGTGTAGCTTAATATAAAGCACAACTGTGATTCTAAACCAATATTCTTTGAAAGTGATAATCTTCAAGAACATTATTCTTTTAATGTGTTGTTTAAACTCTTTCGTAATCTTATTACATGACACGCTCAAAAGGGAAAAAATAATTTGTAACAGTTATTCATAAATCGATGGTTAAAGAAATGTACTTCATTTTTCTTTTACTTTCTCCTTTTGAATTGCATCTAGAATGTTTCCAATAATATAGTTTTTGTTTTAGATACAGTGGTAAGTAACTCACTGAACTCAATATCCAAAGAGTTTGACTTCAAATTAATAACTATCATTTCTTCAAATGATAAAGTTCTCTAGCCCTTTTATCGGCAACATTTTTTTCCCCATGATACTGCTTCCATAGTAGCTTATATTCTTAGCAGAAAGCTCTTCAGTTAGCTGCTTCTGATTCTTGACTATTCAGTTTCTGCATCTGTCTCTTTCAATTTAGATAATTTTAAATCAACATTTCTTCTACCAATTTTTGAGAAAAAATTTTTGTAAATGATTTGTAACACTTATATAGTTATTTTGCTGTCTTCCCCGACTGGTATGGCAGCAACACAGTAATTGAAGATGCAATTGAGATTTATTTTAAAATATTTTCATGCAATAACAGATATTATAAAAGCTTGTCGATGTAGATTGCCTTGATATTATTAATGCTCTCAAAATGACATATTAATGATACTAGGCAAATAAATAGAACTGCATTTGATTCTCTTTTGAGAGCTAATTTTAAATTTATATCTTATTTACTACTTTTAAAATATATATATTCTCATGTTACCATTATTGATCAATAATCTAACACCCAATATAATCTTCACATATTGCAAATAAAAGCAAATCTACATTTTCAAATGCTACAAAGCTGCATTAACAATCTAAATGTTTTGCGTACTTGTTTATTTATTGTCTAGGAATTATGATTCATAGAAATATTGTATAAAATTGAATAATTTTTCTGATAAATACTTACATTATATTTTTAAAATATCATTATCATAATAATAATAATAATTTATTTTATTAAAACAAATACTCTCCTTGTGACTGAAAAAATCACACATGGAGTTTAATAAATATATGTATGTGAAAATTAATTATAAATAAAAAGTTTTTCATTATCATTAATTATAATCCAGTCTGTAATTAATTTTCTAAATGTTTTTCTTGATAAGTTATTAACATTAATTCCAATGATCCTTATAAATATATTACAAAATTTTGCATCCAGACAACATTTTTGATACTTACAATGGGTTTTTAAATACTTTGATTCAAATAATAAACCAAAATCACATGATCTGTTTATTATTAATGATGAAGAATCATATATTTTGTTTTCCTTGTTTTTAAAATATAAATAATTGGTTGATGGATAAAACTCCAGCACATTTATATAATTCAAATGTTTTTAAATCTAAAGATTTAAACAAAATAATTCTTAATATAGTCTTGAAGTGTTTGCAAAGATCTCAAATAAGCTGCAGTACCACCCCATAATGTTATACCATAACATAGTCTGCTTAAATGTATTTATTTGTATACATTTAACAGAATAGATTTATGCGATTAATCTCTTATTTTATAAAAGAGAAAATTTAGCTTTCTTAATTTCACTTGAAAGAATGTGTTTATCCCAACATAAATGTTCATTCAAATTAAACCAAGATAAGTTACCATTGTAGTTCTTGCAATTTTTTGATATGTGGAATGATCTAAAATAAAGTATTTCAATTGTCTTTTACTGGAATATTTTTCAGTGAATATACTGCATATTTACATTTATTAATATTAAACCATTATTTTTATTCATCAACTGTGCAATTTTTAATAAATCCTCATTTACAAGTTTCTCCAGTAGCTTATATGAAATTGCTGAATAATAATAATAATAATAACAATAATATAATAATAATTGTATATTTTTACAAATTATTTATTCATTGAAAATAATAAAAGTATACAGTAATATTGCTTTAAATTTTTTTATTTCTTGTTTAGTTATAAAAAAATTATTAGGATATATACTAAATACCTTTACACAAGATATTTAAAAAGTGAATATTGAAACATGATATTTCTTTGAAAGGTTCTGGACAAATTATATACACCTGGGTCTCTTTTTACGCGGACTTATTTAACACGATTTTCAAGTTATGCGATTCAGGTTTCACCGGAAGTTGAACTCCGATAATACGCTATTACTTTAAATAATAAATTTCGCGCACTTAACGTTATATTGAAAGTACTGTAATAGCACATTACTATTGGAATTCGACTTTCATGTTAGTAATTTCAATATTTTCAGTGCTTTATAATAGTAAGATTTTATGCAATAATGAAATTAAAATCATGATTTCCACATTTTATGTATACACACATTAAATTTTACAAGATTATAATGTAAATTTGTTCAAACATTGTGCGTGTTAATTTTGCATTTTAAATCACATTCTGTTTTTGCTTTTTAAAAAAAAACGTACAGTAATCAATTATTAATCATTTAGTGTCCGCAAGTTTATTTTTAAAAGGTGAGTAATAGCAGTGGGCACAATTAAAATTGAAAATTAAAGACAAAAATAAGAATTTAATTTTTAGTTGTTAGATTAATTACTAATTACGTTGTCACCAGAAAACCATTAATTAACACAACATGAGAGTGACGTTGGCGCTAGTTGTATTTCATCTTGTGAAGAATCTGATTTTTTTATCAGTTTGCAAACGAACCTGTTTACCGGCAAATAGCGATAATAATTAAAACGTGTATAAAAAAATATAAATTACTGTAAATTATGCATAAAAATATATTGTTTTGAATAAAATTAAATATTATAGTTAAAAAAAGTTTGTCTTGTATCAATTTTTTTCAAATTTGAAATTTTTTATTAGTCATATTTTATTTCCTTATTTTTTTTTTTTGCACGAATTTTAAAGTAAATTTTACATTGGTGCTTTGCTTTTACGCGAGTTTTGAAAAATCACAGTCTGTAGCCCCCCTTTTTCAAGGTAAGTTACGTCTATTTTTGCACGATTTCGTTTGCGCGTGTTTTCTGAGGAACCTATCTATCGTGTAAAACGAGACCCAGGTGTATATAAATTACTGTTATCCATTATATCTAAAATTACTTATTTCTATATTTGATTTTTTTTTAATCTTTGTAACATTTTTTAAAAAAGAAGATAATTATATATTTTATTAATACATTTTTGAAATATTAAAAACATTAATTAAAAATATACCATTACCTTCAAATTAAATTTTTGATAAAAAAGATGTATTTAAAATAATACTAATTTTATTTTTAAATTTTCTTAATATGTAGTATGTTTTCAAAAATTAATTACTAACCATTATCTTTTATTGCTAAAAGATGGCAGCTAGAATTTTTTTGCTACAAGTATCATTAATAAATCCTCCTTCTTCCTGCAGAATTCACTTAATGTTATTTCCAATATTTCTGCAAGATTTAAATAACTCATCATCACTAATTATTTTCCAAAATATAGATTATACATAACAGATCAGACTATATTATCTAAGCCTTTCTGTCTCTTACTTTATTTTTCAAAACCCCGTAACTATTTCCCTCTTTAAAAGTATCAATAATTTATTTTTTCATAAATTTTTTTTTCCTAATAATCTTTTCAATTCTTCCTAACATAACACATTCAATTTATATCAATCCAATTTTTCTTTCTCTTCATACTTTTGTCAATAATAATTTTTCACTTATTCTTTTCATCACTCATTAAAATAAATCTTAGCTTTTCAATTTGTCTTTTTTCCCCAAATTCATATCTTTTCAACTTTCCTATTTATCCACAATTATAATTCATATAAGCTACATTCCAATCAAAAACATTTAACAATAATCCACAGAACAATCACCTACTTTATTAAAAGGCTGTTGAGTTATTAACAACTACCAACTGTAATTTCTTTATCACTATTTTAACAATCATTTATTCAATTTCTCAAATATCTAAAAGTTCTAAACTTTCTTTTCTCTACATATTTCTAATCGCTCTATCAATTTACATAAAATTTCATTATCTGATACAATTAACTCTCTTACTCCCCTTATTCCATCCATATTAAAATATTTTTTAATGATTCATCCAAATACATATTAAATGAAATAAAGGTAGAAAACATCTCTGCCTTATATCTCTTCCTACATCTAAGGCCATATAACTTTACATATATCTTGTGATTCATATACAAATTTTTTAGAACATTTTCCCTTTTAATCAATATCTTTCTTTATTCAATATATCTAACAAAGTAACCATCACTCTATCAATAAAGTAAACATTAACTATTTCAATTACATTTTATATTCTTTCCTATTTTTTTTTTTTTCAAGTGTTTTTCAGATAGGAATACATATCTTTTAAAAATCTTGTCCAATAATCTTTGCTGAGTAGGAGATTGAGCTTAGGTTTTTTTGTTTAGTGGAATCATAATTACAGAAAGGAAATCTATTGGCATTGTGTCTTACTCATAAATTATAAATATCAAGCATTTCTCTCAAAACCTTTTCCATCAAAGCTTTCAAAAATTCAACTGAAATCTCTTCAATTTCTTTATGCCTTCCAGTTTTCATCTTATTTACTACCTAGATAATTTCACTATTAAACAACTTATTACGATCTTATATATTATAACGATCTGGAATAGTGACTTAACATAATCTGCACTACAGGGCGCCACTAGGCATTTGAACTTAGAAAATTTATATAGTAGGCAGATACGTAAATCAAAACAAAAAAAAAAAAATTTATATTGGTTGATTCCGGTCGTTAGCCCATTGTCACTAGCTCAATGGAATAGCAGAGATTTATATTTTATAATAAATTCTTATCTAAAAATATATAAAAAAGAATAAAATAAGCCACTGCCAGTAATTAACACACAAACATTTATTTACGCACATATAAATTTTTGAAACATTTTAAATTTTGAGGAATAACATTATTTTAGACTTTAATATAACTTTTTTTTAAAACTTATTAGTATATAATATAGTAATTTATAATATAACTTTTAATTTAAATTATTATTTTAAACTTTTAAATCATCTACACAGATGAAATTTATATTTATTTTAAGATTGTCGCGTATGAATAAACTACATAGATTTGCATTTGAAAAGAAAATATTCTATACCTTATTTAACCTTAGGCCAAAAGTTCGCAGTCAAACCAGCGTCAATCCATCTGATACATTGATGTATTCAATGTAGCATGAAAATACAACAGCACAATATACTATACTGTCAGGAATGGACATCTGAACAGTATAGTTAGAGAAGACATTGACTCTTGTCCAATACAGGAATGTTACATCTGTATGGCAAGAAGAACAATAAAATAAAAACTCCATAGGAAGGAACCGCGGTCCTTTTTGCCAACTTACAATCCCATCCATAGGGCAAAAGGGTTTTGTGCGGCGTATACAGCGATTCTGCCCATAGCGAACCTCATACTACATCTACTAATTACACCAATATATCCAATCCACTGACCTAATTCAACTATGAAACGAATAACCTAAGATTACCCTCCCTTAATATAACTTTACAAATCTATATAGCCATTCACGCCCGACTTAAATTTAACATTTACATACGTTCGCACAGATGAATTTTATAAAATTTGTTTTATAATGTTGAGTATAGATCGGCTGCACAGATTCCACGGTCAAAAACATTCCAAAATAAACATAACCAATCAAAATACAAAGTCATTGATAACGTCAATTGCAAAGGGAATACAAGAAACCCAATGGCATTCATCATAAGATGCCGCATTGACATCGATGACATATATATTCTAATCGAATATAAAAACCACAACAAAATTAACCGCTAACGAATCTATGCAACGTCCATACCCAAGTTAAATTTATGCATTTATAATAATTTATACAAATAAAAAATAATAAAATGGAAATGATTTTAGCAAACTTAACTATGTAAAATTTAAACATCAATAATTGATTTGGAAACTTTAAGTCAGATAAAAGTTCATTAAAAAAAAAAATTATGCTTAGCTTGTTAAATCTTTAAAGTTCTTAATTATTTGTAGTCAAATTTTTCCATTTACACTTTACAGTAGAAGAGCTCACGGTTCCTGTTGTTAATCCCCACGAAGACTTTCAAGGAAGACTGGTCTGATATTCTGGAGGTAGCCTTAGCTGGTTCCATTCTGGTATCACAGTCATTTCATTTTTAAAATAAGTGAGAGAGAACGACAAGTGCGTCTTATCGTTCTTCTCACAAAATCAAGTTGGAACTGTCAGGAAAACTCAATATTTCTCTTTTTATAGAGTCCACACAGATTCAACAAACAAAACATCACTAATCCATCATTTTCAATCGGGTCCGGGCTGAGGCTTGGTGCTTCCATTGGTCAAGCTAATTCTTTTTATTCTCTTATCTATCTTATCCTCTGACTTTTTAATTACAGTATATAAGAGCCCAAGGGCTAGCTTGCTTTTCAATTAATTTATAAAACAATCATTTCCATTTACAAAAATATTTCATCTTTAAATCTTGTACTTTTTTATAACAAAGTACGTTCAAATACTTTTATTTATTAAAAAAAAATATTTTTAAAGTTTTGCATCTGTGCGAATATATATGTTTAACAACCCTTTAATTTTTTTTTAGCTTTTAGATTTTTAATACATTTATTTTTATTTGCGAACTAAGTTTTTATTTTAAAATAATGTAACGGCATATTTATATATCGTTATAATATATATATCAATATAGATAAAAAAAGTTTATTATTTTTATAATGTAAACTATCTACAAATTGTTCCTATCTTTTTTAATCCACTTCTTTCTTTATTAATAATTAACTATTTTTACCCTTAACCATTATTCCGTATGTCTATGAGCTTGCTTTTTCTCACACAAATTGCTTTATTCTATTATAAATCAAATTAAATATCTTTTTTTTTTTAGTTTATATATTTTCCTATATTGCTCTTCTAAGGCATCCTCTTCTAACTTTATTTTTGTTTCATTAATTCACTACTACCCATATTCTTGTTTCTCATAGAATTCACACATCTCTACTATTTCATTCATAGTCTTATTAGGAATTGGAAGAATCGTTTGTAGCATTTTTTATATTTTTCTTGAATAATTTCTACCTTTTATTTGAATTTACATTATTTATACTACTATTATTTAGTTATTTTCTTATCCAAAAACTTTAAAATTTTCTTCAAAGATTCCCCATTAATTTATCAATTATACATTTCTACATTGTCTCAATTTTTACTTTTTTAAAAGGTAATCTCAACTATACCAGTACTAAACTTAAAATATAATATTAACTCTAAAATGTGCCCATGGATTTTAACAATGTTTCTACAACTATTATGAAACAAAACATTTCTTGTCAATTAGAGCATTCCATGTATAAATCTTTTTTTTGTCACTTTCGACTACCAATGAAAAAATTGTTTGTTTGAATTTTACCTCGCATGATTCTCAGAATAAAGTGAATTTAACATGGAAAAGCAAACTTAAATTTAATTTTATAACATCTCAAAATTGTGAAAATTTCTTATGAGAAAATAAAATAAATCAGATTAAAACAGAAGCAGACTTAGCAGGTCCTGACAAAATATTGTTTTAATGCACTATCAAAAAATTAAATGCAAAAACAATTTTGTTTAACTACATCATTGTATTAAAACCCATAAAGAATAATTAATATTAGGTTTAATGATTCCAAACTTTGACATTCTGTATAGGAACAATTTTGAAATTAAAAAAAAAAACAAAGCATTTGTCAGAAAAACAAAACAAAGCATTTGTCAGAAAAACAGATTTCAGTGAAGACATTTACTCCAGTGCTATAATATTTCTAAGACTTTAACATTTGATGGTACTTTATGAAAGATTTAAAAAAATTATTAAAAAAACAAACATTACTATCCACAATACCAGGAAATGTTGCGATTATGTGCTATCTAGTCAAAAAATGTTAAAGCCTGAAAAATTTTAGTAGTTCGCATTTGAAAATGAATACCTATAGTATTTCTCAAACATAGAATTGCAGTATTATATTTCAGGATGAGAAATGACTTCCTAATTAAGCAACTATAATTTCATTTGAAATTTTTTTAAAATCATGGAGTTTATTAAAAAGATTATATTAATGACTGTGTAGTTTTATAAACATTTATATCAGGTTTACTTTGCTAAAATAAATTTATCTGACATGAACTCAAAAAATTTTTTTATTTTGACAATGAAAAATTTATCACTTAATTTCTTCTCTTAATTTTAAACAATTTTTGAAGAATTAATTTGCAGAGTAAGTAGTGTAAAAATATGTTTTAATTTTTATTAGTTATAATTTTATGGAAAATGAGTACACTGGATTCCTAGTATTATATGAAATGGTTGTTTTTAGGAACTTCAAACATAAAAAATGTTTAATTCCAGTTGTCATTATTTATATCATTTTTGTTAAATGCTATTAACATTCTTTATCCAAGTTAAATATTAGAACCGTATAATAAGTAAGAGACTAAAAATAAAAGCTTCTTTAATTTTGAAGATTTTTGAAGAATTGATTTATGTTCTACTTTATGGTGCTAGACTTTTTTTTATTATTACATTGCAAATGTATTAATCAAATGGTTTCTTATTAAACTTCAAAAACTTATCAAATTATTCTTTGTTGGTAATTTCCAAAAAAAATAAAATTTCATCATTACGATTTAAAGAGAATATAATTTATAAAGCAGTATCAGAGGGTACACTGTTAAAATTTAGTCTCAATTTTTTACTTTTTAATTTCAAACAGTTTTTTAAAAAATTAAGTTATACATTTTAACTTACCCAGCCACCTCGCCTAATAATCCAATTTACGAATTTTTCTTTTATAATTTGAACAGCACAATTAATGATTTCTCGAATCCATTGAGATCGATTAAACTGACGTGAAATGCTTCGTTGTATTCCCTAAAAATATATTTTCAATACTTTATTATTCATTTATGTTATTATACAAGATTTGAAATACTAAGCACTCTTATACATAGAACCCAATTGTAAATATAGGGATTTGAACTCAGACTTTCAAGCCACTTCAAACATCCTCACTATCTCATACTACTGATACACATGACCATACACATGTAGAAAAGATAAATAATCATCAATATACATATTTCGTGATGAACCAGCACTCATCAGTTCGTCCAGATTATCATCTAACATACATATATACAATCAGTGCTCAGTTTATATTAAGATAGCAAATCTTTATACTTCAACAGACAGGCTTCAATCTACTCCAACTCTTCAGCCATACATACCATTGAAAATCTGATAAATAGAATTCCCAATAACAATAACAATATTGGAATCAGCATGGGATTTGGAAATTCTATCATCAGATTTTCAATGGTATGGATGGCTGAAGAGTTGGAGTAGATTGGAGCCTGTCCATTGAAGTATAAGGATTTGCTATCTTAATATAAACTGAGCACTGATTGTATATATATATGGGAGATGATAATCTGGATCAATTGATGAGTTCTGGTTCAGCACGAAATACGTATATTGATGATTATTTATCTTTTCTGCATGTGTGTGGTCATGTATATCGTAGTATGAGATAGTGTGGATGGTTGCAGTGGCTTGAAAGTTTGAGTTCAAATTCCCTATATTTATGTTATTATACATAAGAAGTAAAAATATATAAGTAAAAAATATTATTATATGTGATACTCATTTATGAGTAGTAGTTAATGATGGTAATTGTCTTAAAATATTCCTTTTTCTTTAACTAAAAATTTAAAATTAATTGTAATTTATTTCCAGATGTTCATTTCCTCATAAAGTAATTAACATAGAAAAAAATACATCATTTAAAATCTTCAGGATAGAAAGTTAAATAACAATTATACTAAATATAAATACAATTTCTTGATAGTTCAGAAATTACTATATGGGTAAAATTATGAGAAAGAGAAAACTTAGAATTGTTAAAATTTAATCAAGCAACATTTTTAATTTAATATATATATTCATTTTGCAGCAAAAAAAGAATTTGTTATTAATCTAAAAAAAAAAAAAAAAGAATCTTTGATTCCTCTTTGAGGCAATAAAGAAATGACACAGAGTTACTTCATAATGTCTACTCCATACTTTCTTTATTGTAGTTATTATTATGTGATTATTCATATAATAAAATTAAATTGGTTGTCCTTTAACATATTTTAGGCAGTACAGCGAGTTTAGTGGATTTTACATTTGAGTTAATCTTTTATCTCAATGCCTGGTAATAAAAGACATCAGTTAGATTTCAATGAAGGTGAAATAAATGTGAGTAAATGGTGATTCTCTTTTATATTGGCTGGCAATCATGACAGATAAAAATAATAAATTATGGACACCATATCGCAGAGGCTTTCAACAGTCAAGATAAATGAAGGTGGAGAGTGCTAAGAATCACCAAATTATTAACCTAGATGGCAATAAATGATGAGTTTTTATATAGTCACCAAAGATGTATCACTTTCAAGTGAGAAAATATTGCACATTGAAAGATGAACCGTCTAATATTAAGTGAGGCATCAACAAACTTTGTGAAGTTTTAAAAAGAGGATGACTAAAGATCAGATTTTAAAAAAAATCATGTATTCACTATAAAACACAAATATTGAAAAGTGTGGAATGGTATTCATTACAAATAAAAAATGGATAATAGCATTGTGAAGATTAATAATATACCGGGCAGTGATAAGATTGGCTATTCAACATGACGAAAAATATAAGATAAAGATAATTCAGGTTAGTCATAAGATCTCATGCAGATGAAATAGAGAATTTTTATATATACAGAAACAATATTTAATCAGATCATATATTTATACCAAAATTTTAAAAACTATTGAAAGATGTAAGAATTGTGAATAAATTTGGATATGGAGATAAGTGATAAAAGAATTAATTTACACATAAAGCTATAACAAACCAAAGTATCACAAAATTAGTTAATTTTCTTATTTTGTAATAAATCCCTCCACTGATAAATCAAGTATTATACTATTTAATGGATATATAGATGATAATATTTTAGTAAGTGGAGTTTGCCGTTTATAATTATTTAATAAGAAAGCTCTTGTTAGAACAGTAGTCAATCAAGGCTAACTGTTCAAGGCAAAGAGAGAAAGTAAAACTGTCAGCATTAGTGCAATCAAAAGGAATTTCTCTTTTAATCACAGCTCCTGGTTTAATAGAGACACTATAGTTCTCTCCCATGAAAACCATGCACAAGTTCATCACAAAACACCCTTTTAGGAAATCTTCCAGTGTGATTTTATAAATATTGGATTCAATAGCATCACATCCAGCAAGCTGAAGAACATATTGATTGGTTTTATGATTTTGCCATTGTATTTTTAAAATCTTACAAAACAACTTTAAATGAAACTTTTCTAACATCTTTATATTATGCTGATAGAATATCCAAGTTTCACTTCCATATAATAAATTAGGTTAAAATAACATTTCTATATACAACTAACTTAGTTGCAGTAATTAATTTTCTATGACAAACAAAGAGAATAAATCACCCTTCCCCAGGCTATGGACTAAAAGCACTCTAAACGTTGAACAAAGAATAAAATGAATCCACCTATTCTTGGAGCTCTGATGTTTATAAGAATACCTTTGTCAATATTATTGGTAATTCAGAGTGAAATTAATTTATCAGCCTGATGGAATATGGCATTTAAGACTTATTAAACTTATCAATTAAACAATGCTGGAGACAGAATCTCACTTTTAACACCTTGATTATAATAATTAAATAAGATTTAATATGTAAACAAAAAGAGTAAATCATCCTCTCTCAGGCTATGAAATAAAAGCATTCTAAATGTTGAACAAAGAATCAAGAATAGAATGAATTCACCTATTCTTGGAGCTCTGGTGTTTATAAGCACACCTTTGTCAACATTGTGGTAATTCAGAGTGAAATTAATTTATCAGCCTGATAAAATATGGCACTTAAGATTTATTAAATTCATAATCAATTATACAAGGCTGGAGGGAGAATTTATTCCCTTTGTTTACATATTCATAGTTTCCCTATGTACCATACACTACCTTTTAACTTGTTAAAAGCAGCATTGCATATTGAAAATGTGCTGTACCTCAACATCTAAGTCAACTTTGCTATTTATAAAACTACCAAGGAATTTAAATTGATTTTCATTCTCAAATCAATAACCATTCAAGCTAAAAGTTGTTGAGGATTTTCTTCAGTAAACCAAAATCTTTATATGTTGCATTCAAGACATTTGAACTGGCAAAATTAGCACTATCATCAGCATTCTGTATTTGTTTTCACCTTTGATTCATTCAAATTAAAAATTCCACTATCAAATCTTTATCATAACTTGATCCTTAATTAAGCTGCCTATAACAATTCCAATGACCACTATCATAAAAATTGAAAATAATGTTAGAACAAGTACACAATCTTGTTTAACACCAGTTTTTATTTCAAATGCCTCAGATTTTTCATCCATACAATAAATGCTTTCTCTCATTACATCAAGTAAAAGCTATATAGAATGAATAAATTTTTGTGGACAACTAACTAATTTCAAACAATGCCATAGATCTATCCTATTAACTGAATTGAATGCTTTGACTAAATCAATAAAAGCATTATATAAATCACTACTTTGTTTACAACATTTTCTTGCATTTATCTGTCAACAAAAACTATGTCTATAGTGCTTCTTGATATTCTAAAACTACACAATCTCTGGTAACCACTCAATTATAACTGGAAGAAAATATCAAACTTCTTAAAAGTAATGATATCCTATGATAATTACTGCAATCTCGTCTATTCCCTTCATTTTTAAGAATTGGAACAATAAAAATATTCTTAAGATCAGGTACCACAAGTTCACAAGTTCATGTATTCCTTTAAAAATTCCAATATTTTTTAAAGCTAACATATCATCATTATATTTTAAAACCTCACCAGATATTTCATCAGGACCTGCAATTTTTCCATTTGTTAGATTATAAAGCATATGCATAATTTGTTAAGAAATATTTGTAAGAGAGAAAAGTATAAGATAAAATAAATAATTTCTTTTGTTCTCTCTCTTCAGTAATTTTATTTACTAATTTTAATTTTGGAAAAAGAACTAAGAGAAAGAAAAAAAATTTCTTCATTAATTAAATTATTAAAAAGTTTTAATTATGACTTTTAAAAGGAGATAAGCGAGATAAACATGCAAAATTTTATTTCTATCAAATTTTTTTTTTTAAAAATAAAGTTTTAACATTTTTGGTAAGAAATTTCATTTTAATAAATTAAAGTTGTTTTTTTACTTTTCGCTTTTTCTATCACCAAAATAAAAGACAATGATTTTCAAATCACTGTAATCGAAATATTATCTTGTTTTTCTGCCATAAAAGAAAAACAACTACAGGAAATTTTTTTTAATTTAAAAAAATGAGGAAAATAACAAAACAATCTTTATGTAAAAATACTCAATTGGTTAGGGTTTAATGTGGGCATGTTTGAGAGATATGTGACTGGATGGATACAGAATTGTTCCAAAAAAAATGTAGTCAGTTAGAACAGTACCTCACTGCGTTGTGAGGAACAGTCATTCTTGAGTCAGCTGTTTATGAAAACAAATGTAAAACTCATCTTACTATTAATTTAAACAAATGTTTTTTAAAAAGATTTCAGAAATGTGCTAAGTTTTAGCTAGAAGCTGAGCATCATCAAATATCACCATATAGCCTGTTTATTAGAAAAAAATGTAGAAGGAAAATAACTAAAACAATCTGCAACAAGCCCTTTTCCCGATCCAAAAGCATGATTGTCTGATTATGTCTATTGACCTTAAATTATTATATTGAAAATATTCAGCCTGTGTGAAATCAAAAAATATTCTATTGCAAAAATGGAAAAATTTAACTGTGTACCCTGGAAATATGTATTAATGGAAAAGCTTACAAGAAGAAAATGAACATGGAAAACTGAAAATTACAACTATCAAGGGATTAAAAAAAACATGGTAATTTAAGGTATTATAATGTGTACATTATATTTACATTTATAGATAACTTTTTTAAAATAAATAATAATGGTAAATAAGAATTTTATTAGTATTTTTTTTAACTGACACATGTTTATCTTTATCTTATTTTCCCTCCAAAATTTAATTGTATAGTATCTTTTCATAAAAATTAGAGGTTTAATTGACCCCAAATCATATCAGCTATCGTGTCAAAAAGTAGGGGTTTTAAAGTGATTTAAGTTAAAGAATGATAAACTTACATTAGAAAAGAAAGAGGTATATGAAAAAAATTAAAAGTAGAGAAAGATTATGCTAAAATAATATGTAAAAGAAAGGTAATTAAAACAATTTTTAGGAATCAAAATATAAATAGTAGAAATGAGTATGATAAGAATAAATATAAACATTGTAAGTGGATGTCTATTCCCTATTCAAGGGATGTGTATAATAAGTTAGTAAGAGAGAAGTTATCAGATGATATAAGAATAGCTTGAGAAAATAGTAAGTCTTTGGGTAGATGGTTATGTAACATAAATAAGATAGATGGTATGAATAGTAAGGGAGGAATGGTTTATAAAATTGAATGTGGGAGTTGTAATAAGGTATATACAGGACAGATAGGACGAATGATAAGTGATAGAGGGAAGGAGCCTCATAGAGCGATTAATAGGAAAGATATTAGGGCCAGGTCCATATATATATTATTTAGATACTGGTCATAAAATGGAGGGTGAGAAGAATATTAGTTATAAAACATGTGAAAGATTATCGAAAAAGGATATATTATGAAACTTTATACATTCAGAAAAATTTGGATAGATATGTTATACATTCAGAAAAATTTGGATAGATGTGTAAATATAGTTAAAGATCCCGCAAGATTAGGTGGAAAATGGGCATTATTAGAAAATTGAAATATTTAAAAATTATGGTAAAAAAGTCAGGGTTGAATTGTGAATGAGGGTTTATAAAAGGGAAGGGGGAGTTAAATATTTATTTATTTATATAGGTATATTAAAATATATATATGTATTTATATAGTTTTAAGTTGTTATTGTTATGTACTTTTATTTTTTATTTTATGTCATTTGTTTATGGATTTATATGTGTAATGTTAATTACATTGTTGAAGGTAAAATAATGTCTAATAGGTGGAGTAAATGTAGTTAATGAGTCGTGATGTATAAAACTTTATATATTGAAACGGTCTCAATAAGAGATGAAAGCCGGGTTGATAATTAAATAATTGTAAATATAATTACTTGTTCGTTTTTTTATTTAGATTGATTATTCATATTAAGTATATATCAATAACAACATTGTGGACAAATAATTATTTTTATATTGGATATTTGACCATTGTATATAGGATCTTTTCACTTTCATAAGAAAGGAGAAGATTTTTAGTTAATTTAATTTTTTTTTACCTTTGAAATGTTTTTCAATTTTAATCTTTGAAAAGAAAATTCTGTTGAAAGTTAAGATTAATTAATTGAGTTATTAAGATTACTTATTATATGAAATTATACTTTTTGATAAAAATGTACACCTGGGTCTCGTTTTACGCAATAGATAGGTTCCTCAGAAAACACGCGCAAACGAAATCGCGCAAAAATAGATGTAACTTACATTGAAAAAGGGGGAATGCGGTCTGTGATTTTTCAAAATTCACGTAAAAGCAAAGCACCAACGTAAAATTACTTAAAATTCGCGCAAAAAAAAAAAAAAATAAGGAAATAAAATATGACTAATAAAAAATTTCAAATTTGAAAAAAATTGATACAAGTCAAACTTTTTTTAACTATAATATTTAATTTTATTCAAAATAATATATTTTTATGCATAATTTACAGTACAGTAATTTACATTTTTTTATACACGTTTTAATTATTGTCGCTATTTGCCGAAAAACACGTTCGTTTGCACTCTCATGTTGAGTTAATGGTATTCTGTTGACAACGTAATTAGTAATTAATCTTTGAGACAATGATTTTATTAATTGTTTATGAACTTAGACTTATGATAATAAAAAGACATTTATTCACCACTGCTGGGAAAAATTTAATTAAAACAACTAAAAATTAAATTCTTATTTTTGTCTTTAATTTTTTAATTTTCAATTCCGTTTAAAAATCAAATTTCGTTTTACATCACATTAATTTCAAGTCGCCGTAAGTAATTTTTAAATTGTTAATTACAATTAAAAATCAGATTTTAATTTTTAATTGTCAAATTTAATTGTGTCCATTGCTATTACTCACCTTTTAAAAATAAACTTGCGGACACTAAATGATTAATAATTGATTACGTTCTTTTTTAAAAAGCAAAAACAGAATGTGATTTAAAATGCAAAATTAACACGCACAATGTTTGAACAAATTTACATTATAATCTTGTAAAATTTAATGTGTGTATACATAAAATGTGGAAATCATGATTTTAATTTCATTATTGCATAAAATCTTACTATTATAAAGCACTGAAAATATTGAAATTACTAACATGAAAGTCGAATTCCAATAATGTGCTATTACTTTCAATATAACGTAAGTGCGCGAAATTTATTATTCAAAGTAATAGTGCAATATCGGAGTACAACTTCCGGTGAAACATGAATCGCGTAACTTCAAAATCGTGTTAAATAAGTCCGCATAAAAAGAGACCCAGGAGTATTTAATTAAGATGGAATTATATTATCTTGTTATTTGTCAATTTTCTTAATTTATTAAATAATTGTTAAAAAAAAAGTTAATAGTTTTATTCCTCCTACTATGTGTTCTCTGAATTGGCAGTGAGTATGACTTGATTTCATTACAGCATAGTGTTTTAGCGCTTTGTAAATTATCCAGCAAAACAATTCAATTTATATGTTTATACTTTCTCTTATACAAAGACATGAATTCCTAGGGTCTTGTGATCTTGAATAGCTCTAGAGAGCAATAATGGTTAAGTTATTTATTTATGTGTGGGAGTTTATGTTTGGACATCCAGATAGTTCTCTGGAAGGTGCAAAAGTATTACATTTAAGGTCCATTTACTGCACTTTTTTTTTTTTTAGATTAGAAATTCATTTGTAGTAGCCCTGTATACTCATGTATCTCATGGCCCAAGCATTAATGATGGTCAATATATTTCAGGATCCTAACCGTCTTTTTATTATAATAGATGTTTTAGCACTTAAATATGTATATCTAAATAATTATGGTATATCTTGCCCCAAGTTTGGTACTGTTTACAATGTACCTCTTTTAGATTCAGTCACAAAGAATGTTTGTTAATGATTTGATTATTCTTATGTAATGCTAGTAATTCAAAATACAAGTATAATTGTTATAACTATTTGAATTGTATTCTAGTGCTGATTTCATACTCCTAATCTTTTTATTTCTTTTATATTTCCTCATTGTTCATTGTTTTTTGATTATTTTAGGGTGAAAAAGATGGTATTCCCATCTCGCCATATTTACCCCTGCTTCCATACCATTACAATATATATAAGGTAAGGTGACACTTTACATACCACCAAAAACCCATACACACACATCCATCTTAAAGACTATTATCACCAACACAAAACAACTTATGTCATATAAAAAAAAAAAATCTGAGATAGAGATATAAACCAAAAGCATATTATTAATTATGTATTAATAATTTTGTATCAATTCGTGGATTCAAAATTATATCCCTAACAATACTGACTTAAAAATGATCAAACTTAAAAGCGCAAGGAAGTAATTCATAAAATCAAAAGAAAGAAATAACAATTACAATTTTTCTTATTTAATTCATTACATAAGTGATATATTTATTAAAATGACATCAATAATTAAAATAAAAAGGTGAATTCAAATTGACACAGTAAAATAATAAAATATAAAACAAAATGAAACAGCTCACTCTAAAAAACACCATAACATAAAAACAAATGCCTTTCTTCTTAAAAAAAACAAAAGATTTGAAAATAACATTGGCTAGACAACACGCATTTTGGTAAAATCTAACTTTAAATTCGCCATTTAAGACTATATATAGAATGACAGCCATAGAAAATATCATATCCCTAAAGAAAAAAATAATAACAGCTAATAAAGAGAAAACTGTCTGAATCAATACAGATAAATTACATATTTTGTAAAATTTTACTTTACAAATCTTGGAAACATTTTATTTGTAATAATAGTGAATTTAAACATTAAAATTATGAAACCATCTCAATCCTAATCCAAGACTTTTAAAAATAGAAATCCATTATTAACTGTATAAAGCCAAGAACTTTAAGTAAAGTTATCAACAGCTACATACCTATGCTGGCTAAAAGAGATATGGCATTGTGGAGATGAAATTGTTTGCCACATAACCATAAATGTTGAATTTGAGTTTCAATTAAAATCAGCATCTCTCCAACCATGCTGAATAAATACACCAAAAATATGCTACAATAAATCAAGAAAACTATTTAGATTGGAGTGAAGACTGTCAATGAAAGATTTGGAATCGCAATCATGAACATTTGATTGGCATTTGAATATGGTCTAGTGGATTATAAGTCAGATAAAAAGGATAAAGAACTTTCCTAAAATAAAATTTCTTGGACATTTATCAACATGAACTGTTGCTAATTTGAACCTCGGCTCGAGTACACAGATTAATATTATCTTTATAATTTTTTTTTAAGATTATTATTCTAATTTCGTTTTTTTGACAATAGATGAATTTCAATTAATCGTAATTTAGATTTGTATAGAGGGGAAGGTCGTGAATTTTATTTTCAATTTATAAATAAAATATAGGTATAGATATCCCAAGCTTGCTTGATAAGTTAGACTCTTTACAGGCTAAAAGGCAAGATTCTTTTATGTAATATCAAATATCTATACTATGACAATTACACTGTTAAATATTAAATGTTTATTACAAGTAATTTATTTATTAAATTGTTGTTTGTTTGGGATATATGATTAAAACACTTGTATGATTGATCTTTTCTATCATCACATTATCACCATCTCTCACACCAGCACACAATTGCCCTATAAGCAAGGCAAAACTCTCCATACAGTAGTGCCAACCAGAGTAATCAATGGATGCCAGAAAGCTTGTGCATTAAATCCCTATCTAATGCCTACTCATCCAATATCCCCAGACTAGTTTCTGGCTTGTTGCCTTCATCAGTGAGGAGCTTTGGATCTGCCAGAAACTAGTCTGGGGATATTGGATGAGTAGGCATTAGATAGGCATTTTATGCACAAACCTTCTGGCATCCATTGATTACTCTGGTTGGCACAGGGTGGCACTACTGTATGGAGAGTTTTGCCTTGTTTATAGACAGTTGTGTGCTGGTGTGAGAGATGGTGATCATGTGATGCTTAATGATTTAACACCAATCCTGCCTAATAGGATAGTGATAGCTATGGTTGTTAAAGAGCCAAAGACACCAAAATGTATGGGTGCTGAACTGAGTTCAGACCCATATGACTATATAAGCTATTGAGCTTAGATTGAAAATATTTTGTGTTTTCCAATTTCATTCTCATAGTTTTATAGTTAAGTAAAGATAAAAGGTGGTTGCTGGAGGGTTACATTAGATCCTAAGATCTAGGTGCAGTGCTCTCAGATCCAAAGCTCCTCACTGACGAAGGCCACAAGCCAGAAAGTAGTCTGGGGATATTGGATGAGTTGGCATTAGATAGGGATTTTATGCATCCATTGATTACTCTGGTTGGCACAGGGTTGTACTACTGTATGGAGAGTTTTGCCTTTTCTATCATATATTATCATATTATTAGAAAGGGGCTCCCAAAATATAGAGTAATTCTCATAACATCAAAAGCTAATAATAGGAAAATTGGTTGAGACATAAAATTATTTGGATGAAGGTTAAATTATCAAGTTTGGAAAATGAATGATTATCCTTCATAAAGATAAAATGGGATTGGATCATCAGATATTCAAGAAATGAAATGAAGAATGATCATTTTTCTCCGATCGTGAGTTAATAATTGTATAAAACCTATTTCATGTTAAAACAGAATAAGAAACAAAATTTGTTAATGTTAATGATTTTATTAAATATTTAATACCAAAATCGAAGTCACTGCCAACTTCTTTATTTATCTATCCCTCATTTCATCACACCACATATAAATATTTTGCATATTAAATATAATACAATCATACTCTGAAATAAAGTACATGCATATTCTTCCAGAGTTTGAATACCATGGAATAACATGAGTCGACTAGAGAGGAAATAGAAGGTGGTATATAAAATCGAATTTCCTTCTATCTAATTATTAATGCTCTCACAATTAGTTCGACAGGGTTAATTAAATGAATAATCATGAGATGTATCCCTTATTGAGAATCAGACTGTTCCATTTCTATAAGAATCAGAAAAATACATTTATAAATATAATAGAATATAAAATTAATACCGTAGAAACAGAAGTAAACCCATGACGTGCAGTAAATAAAAAAAGAATCTCTTCATTAATTTAATTATTTTGTATTTAACTTCTATCAAATATTAGGACATGTCAGTTAGGCTAAAATTTCATACCCCTAATACATCATTAATTGATATAATAAAACAGAAATTAATTATATTAATGTCTGCAAAACAAAAATTGTTCTTTTACTATATTTTATTTCTTAAATAAATTTCATCCATAAATAAAGTGCACTCATAATATCTTACCTTTGCTATGAGTCGCACAGCAAAATAGAACACAGCTACAACTCTTCCCCAACTAATTGCATTGTCCCTAAAAACTTCTGATACAACTGTGGAAAAAACTTGTGTTAAATCACTTGTCTCATTGGTAGTCACTTTGGAAATTAATCTGAACAATAAAAAGAAATAAAATTACAAGAAAATAAAGAAATATTAATTACTGCAGAAAAATTAAAAACAGCAATAATGTATATTATAAATTGCATTTGGACAGAAAGCACAATGATAAAATATTAGTAATTTTAATACTGTACATTTAAACTGGTGCATCCACAATTTTAAAGTTATCAATGCTCCACAAATATTCTTTTAAATATTAACCTAATAATATATTATTTTACAAACATTATATAATTATCTATCGTCTACCACTATAGAAATAAAATCTATATTCAAAAATCAAAAAATATAAAAAAAGTTTGGTTATGAAGTTATGATAGCAAAAGAAAAAAAATAGAAAAAGACTAGATCACATTAAAAACTATTATCAGAAAAGAGAATAATTGTTAAAATAAAATTTTGTTTGATATGTTAAGTTCATTTGATTTTATTAAGACCATTTATGTCTTCTATAAAGTCTGATCTATTCAGAACTTATTGTACTTGTTAAGTTCAAATCTATGATAAATATCTAGTTCATCATGCTTTACTAACTTCCTTTTTTCAATTTCTTTTATTTTTACTTTTCTTTATTAAAATTCTCAACATCAGATTATAATGCAAACATTTCATTCAAGACCGGTTTATAATAATCTAAAAATATGATACCAAAATCAAAAGACCAAACAGTATATTCTTCAGCTTGCTAGATACAACAGTATTGCATCTGCTATTGCAAAAATACAATTTTAATGGATTGGACATGGGAGACAAATAAGTAATAGTTTTCCTAAACTATTCTAGGGTGAAATTAGAAATGATTTGTAAAGAAGGAGCCTCCATTAATATTATAAAAATGATTTCGAATACTGTTAAGAGATTCAAAACAGATTGTTTCAATCGAGAAAATATAGCTACAACTATAATGAAGTTACAATTAGACAGGGTATTAAAATCTTTCAGAAAAAAAAACTGCTACAGAATATGCTAAAACACAGTGCTCTAATATTCAGCTTGAAAGATCAAAGAATCAGCATCTGAAACAAGTGAACTATTTGCGACTCCCAAATTGATTTGAAATGTCGTTGCAAAATCCATCAAAGATTTTGTTTTTAAATTTAAAATGGCAAATCATTAATGACTGGCTGCTTGAAGATGATGATTCATAGAGCTGCTCCATAGCATGATGGGTTCAATGCTTTATTGATATTTTAAATGATTAATACTTTCGAAGTTTTATCAGAATATATACATTTTTTTAAATTTTGAGGTTTTTTTTTTTACTTTTTCACAGGAATAATTCACTTTTAAAGTTATTTAAAAAAAGGAGACAAAATATTAAATATGAACAATGTTCATTTTCTATTTATATAATAGTATTTTACATATAAAAACTAGCAAAGAATTTTTTTTAAGAATAATTTTATTCAACAATAACTATTCTATTACCTGTACAATAATTAATCAAATTTTAGAGCACAACAATAAGCCCATTTGTTATTAATTCTTTTCTTATATGAAGTTAGTGCATTTGCCTAGGACTCAAATCTAAGAAGTTGGAATTTTTTTCGATAAAAATCTATTCAATATTGATGCTACACATACCTGGAAGGTAAAAATTTTCAAGATTGAACAGATGAGGGTCCATGTGCTGATCATAAAACAAAAACACAACTGTACAATGAGTCTTCACCCTGGTTAAAAAAGTGACAAGAACTTACAAGTGCTAAGCCTAAGGTTTACTTTTAATTATTTTTCATCCCTTAGTATTTGGTCCTCAATCATAAGAAGAATTACACATGCAATAACTACACTTTATAAATATCCCTTCTGGTTTAAGTTTTATTAATAAATGATTTAAATAACTTCTTATTCAGAACTAAACATTCTTCTAATGTGATAATTTTATTTTTGACAAAAATTTACCAAATTTCATACTTTATAAAATAGTTTATTTTTTGAAATTAATCAAAAAGGTATTAAACTTATAAATAAATAAAAAGATAGATTTTTTCTTTCATCTTGTATCTCATTTATGCATTGATTAATTTTATGAAACAGTTGAATAAATCCTGCTTTTTTTAATCACTTTTACATTGCTATTTTATTTTTTACTTGACTAATCTTAGTTAGTTCTGACTGTAGCAGTCTTCTTCAGAGCTAAAATACAAAAGTATATATCAATATATATAATGTAATAGTATTAAACTGGGGTCAATATGAAGCCATTCGATATTACAAAAAGGACATACAAATAAACTGGGGTCAATATGATGCCATTCGATATTACAAAAAGGCCATCCTAATAATTAATAAAAACACAACTATAGAACAATAAGATAATATACTAACAACCATTATAATAGTTATGTGTTGGTATTACCATATACAAGTAACTCTCCTACAACAGTATCCTACATAGTTTTGCTTTAGTACAATCAAAAATTTGCGGAAGCCCTCATATAACACTGTCCTTTTATTATTCAATGTATGTCTTGTACCGGTAAACCTTTATATCCGTAAGGAAAGCATACAAATAAATCAATGTTCTTTACGATTACTGCATTTAATATGTCATCTCCTGGATATTGTTTCTATGACATTTTATTCTGCAATCTTTAATTACAATTATTTCCATAGTAATTCCTTATTCGGAGTCAAATCCATTCATTCGTTCAATTTATAAAAATTCTTTTACAATGAATTTATGTTCCATACTGTTAAAATGCTTTTTATGATACTTTATAAAATATATTTTTTGTACAATATGTTTTAAAATAATAAAGCATAAATCTGCAAATTAGAAAACAAAATATATTCAAATTATATTTAAATAAAGTTGACACTCCTTCCTATTCATCTATTTTATATACAATAATTAATATTTGAATACCTCTTTTAAATAAATTAAATATTTTAAAATGTTTTTTTTTTTATAAACATATAATTTAATATTGTTTCATCATACCAACATATAAATACTCATAATAATATAATCAGAAAATAAATTCTTACAACAGCTATATAAATATCAATTTTTTTATATACATAAAAAGCTTTTTTCAGCACCTGATTTGGTGCCCTTTTAAAATGTTAATAAATCTATTACATTAATGAACTATTACAGACATAAAACCATCTAGTGTTCAATAATGAAATTAAAACAATCAATACAAATATAAATCATTAAAATAAATCAAAACCTACATATAAATCCAATAATTACAAAATAATTGACTATATCATAATATAATAAATAAATAAATTACATGCATTTTTATTTTTTTTTACAATTATGTATATGTCAATTTATATAATTTTCCATTGATTTTTAATTAACCAAATTTATAGAAGTCTTGTAAATATTCATACAATTATTTAAATTATTTTTAATATAATGTTTCGTATATTTGTCTTCTTTTTGGATCTTTGATGAAATTTAACCATTTAATACTTTTTGTAGCATCTATTCTATGCCCATATTTTAAATAGTGAATATATAATGCAGATTTATCATATTTTCTATTAATTGCATTATTATGTTCTTTTTTTTTTTATATTGTATATCATCTCTTAACCTATAATTACCTATTAATAGATCAAGATT
The DNA here is from genome assembly GCA_028023455.1 of Epiperipatus broadwayi. NCBI lineage: Eukaryota > Metazoa > Onychophora > Udeonychophora > Euonychophora > Peripatidae > Epiperipatus > Epiperipatus broadwayi. The sequence goes on along the minus strand of JAQFVV010012678.1, from coordinate 196,972 downwards.
TTTACTGTTTGACCAGCCAATATTTATATCCTTCTCCATATAATTTTTCTTATACCTCAATGTATTATATATCTTAGGACAATATGAAAATCTAATCCATTTCTTATTTGATTCATTAACATTATCAATACAATTATTTTTCTCAGAAATATTATCACCTACTACAGATGTTTTAGAATTAAAAAATATATTTTTAATAGTTTTAGGATTATATCCATAATCTTTATATAATTTAATAAACTGATTCTTTTGTAATTGAGCTATACTTTTATCTATATTATATTTATCATTCCTATATTTAAAATTTTTAATAACTGCCAATTTTTGCACCCATGCTTGTGAACCTACATGAATAATTTTCCTTAATTTATGTTCTTTAATAAAATGTTTTAACTTAATTTTATTATCTTTATCTATATTAATTTCTATATCTAAATATTTAATTTTATCTTTAAATTCTACTTTTGTAAATTTAATTTTATATATATTATTATTAAATTCATTATAAATATTATTCATTGCTCTTTTATTACCAATAATTAAAATATCATCAACATATCTAGAATAATATATTATTTCATGACTAATTATCCTTTTTTTAATTACAATATTTTCCAATTCATTTATAAATATTGATGAGATTAACCCACTAATTGCACAACATCTAAACATCTGTAGTAGATGATAATATTTCTGAGAAAAATAATTGTATTGATAATGGTAATAATGAATCAAATAAAAAATGGATTAGACTTTCATATTGTCCTAAGATATATAATACATTGAGGTATAACAAAAATTATGTTGAGGAGGATATAAATATTGGCTAGTCAAACAGTAAAAATCTCGATCTATTAATAAGTAATTATAGGTTGAGATGATATACGATATAAAAAAGGAATTGTATATAAAATTACATGCAAAATTTGTAAAATGGTTCACTTTGGGCATACTGGCAAACAATTAGAGGTAAGAGCCAAAGAACATAATAATGAAATTAATAGAAAAGATGATAAATCTGCATTATATATTCACTATTTAAAATATGAGATGATAATAGATGGACAATTGAAATTTTAAACTGGATTCCAAGAGATTCTAAAAGACCCAGAAAGAGACCACATGTGAGATGGATGAATGAAATAAGAAAGTGTGCAGGGGTGATGTGGAGAAGAGAAGCTAAACATCGGAAAAGATGGATTAAACTTGGAGAAATCTTCATCCTGCAGTAGATTAATAATGATTGATGATGATGATGATTTAAAATATGAACATAGAATAGATGCTACAAAAAGTATTAAATGTTTAAATTTCATCAAAGATCCAAAAAGAAGACAAATATACGAAACATTATATTAAAAATAATTTAAATAATTATATGAATATTTATAAGACTTCTATAAATTTGGTTAATAACTGGTCAATTAAAAATGAATGGAAAATTATATAAATTGACATATATATAATTGTAAAAAAAAATGCATGTAATTTATTTATTTATTATATTGTTATGATATAGTCAATTATTTTGTAATTACTGGATTTATATGCAGGTTTAGATTTATTTTAACGATTTACATTTGTATTGGTTGTTTTAATTTCATTATAGAACACTAGATGGTTTTATGTCTGTAATAGTTTGTTAACATAATAGATTATTAACATTTGAAAAGGGCACCAAATCAGGTGCTGAAAAAGGCTTTTTATGTATATATAAAAAATTTGATATTTATATAGCTGCTTACAGTTTCAAAATAATCTTCAAACATCAACAAATAGGACATTATGAGTATTTTACTAAAATCATCAAATTGGAAAAGAATAAATATCTTTATGCTGTTCTTCCATAAAATAATAATCAGAAAATAATAAATTCTTAGAAAAGCTATAGATAATAAACTTGCTGAGTTTTAAAATAATAGTAGTGTTGATTATTTAAAATTGATGCCTGCTCAGCTGGTATTATTAAGAATACACCTCAGTACACAGCAACACTGAATCCTTTTTATATATTTATTATATTTATATTAAATACATACCTTCAAATATCTATAGTACATTTTATATCATAAACATGTTAAAGAAACTATACATACCTTCAAATATCTATATTACATTTTATATCATAAACATGTTAAAGAAACTTAAGACTTTAACATATTTATGACATATTCAAGGGTGTATCATATAAATATTATAGATATATTGAAATGGTCGTGGGGTGCTCCACATCTTTTTTTTTTTCAAATTATTATATATATTAGTTATGATCGAATCTAACCGCAAACTACGATATCTGCTCTACAGGGCGCCATCTAGGCATTTAAACCTAGAAAAATTTATAGAGTAGGCAGATACGCGCTGTTAAGATTCCACTTTATTTAAATATTCAGATCGTTAGCCCAAGTCACTAGCTCAGTGGAACAGCAGAGATTATAAAATATAACTTTATATCTCAAATATAAAAAAAATAAAAGCCACTGCCAGAAATTAACACATAAAAATATTTATTTACGCACATATAAAATCATTCTAATTTGAGAAATAAGTTTAACATTTTAGATGTTTATATTAATCTTTAATTTTACATTTAAATAGATTTCAATGAGTTTAATATTTATTTACTGAGTCGAGTATGAATAGACTATATAGATTGTATTTGAAAAGAAAAATGTTCTATCCCTTATTTCACCTTAGGCCAAAAAGTTCGCAGTCAAACCGGCGCCAATCCATCTGATACATTTATGTATTCAATGTAGCATGAAAATACGACAACACAAAATACTATACTGTCAGAAATGTACATCTGAACAGTAAGTAGAGTTAGAGAAGACATTGTCTCTCCACCAACAGGAATGCTACATCTGTTGGCGAGTAGAACAATAAACATAAAACTCCATATGAATGGATTGCGGTCCTTTGCCGGCTTACCAACCCATCCATAGGCAAACAGAAGGTGTGTGGCGTATATATGCAATCCTGCCCCTAGCGGATCTCATACTACATCTACTAATTACACAAATATATCCAATCCATTGAGCTAATTCAACTACGAAACGAATAACCTAAGATTACCCTCCCTTAAACTATATATAACTTTACAAATCTATACAGCCATTCACGCCCGAATTAAATTTAACATTTATTATGTTCGCACAGATGAATTTTATAAAATGTGTTTTAAAATGTTGAGTATAGATTGGCTGCACAGATTCCACGGTTAAAAACATTCCAAAATAAACATAACCGATCAAAATACAAAGTCATCGATAATGTCAATTGCATAGGGAATACAAAAAACCCAATAGCATTCATCGTAAGATGCCACAGTGACATTGATGACTTATATATTCCAATCGACCATGAAACAGCAACACAATTAACCGCTAACGAATCTATGCAACGTCCATACCCAACTTTAAATTTCATGCATTTAAATAATTTATACGACAAGTATTAATACAAATAAAAAAACAATAAAATGGAAATGATTTTTTTTCAAAGCAAAACATATAAAATCAAACATTATTAATTGATTTTAAACTTAAAAGTCAGATATAAGTTCATAAGCTTGAACGAAAGTTCTTAATTATTTTTAAATTTTAGAGTTCATGTCAATAGCTTACAGTAGAAGAATCACTGCTCTTGATGTATATTTCCACGGAGTCTTTATTTGAAAACCCGGTCAGATGTTCCGGAGGTAGCATTTGCTGGTTCCATTCTAGTATCACAGTCTTTTCATTTTTTAAACTGAGAGAGAACGACAAATGCGTCTTTATCGTTCGTCTCACCAAATCAAGTTGGAAAAACTGACTGGAACTCAATATTTTTCTTTTTATAGTCCTCCTATGGATTCCATGAACAAAAACGTCACTGTTCCATTTTTTTCTTTATGGTCCAGGCCTTTATTTGCTTCCATTGGTCAAGCTAAAATCTCTTTCTTCTCTTATCTATTTTTCATCTGACTTTTTAATTACACAGCTTTTGGATAATTAATAAACAATCATTTCCATTTACAGATTACAGGAATTAATTAATACCTGTTTTTATTCTTACTTACGTTATTTCTTTTTTAAACTATTTTTATATTTAAATCTTTTTTTATAAAAAAAAGTACGTTCAAATACCTTTTTTTATTTATAAAAAAAAAATATTTTTAAAGTTTAGTATCTGTGCGAATATATACGTTTAACGAACATTTTAATTTTAGCGTTTAGTTTTTTTTTTTAATACATTTATTTTTATTTGCGAACTTTAAGATTTTATTTTAAATTAATGTAACGGCATATTTATATATCGTTACAATATATATTATGTAATCTTATTGATCTTATGTTTACTTTTCTGATCCTAATAGCTTCCATTAAATATAGCATTAAATTGGACTAATTGATTTGCTTAACAGATGTAGTCTCACATACTTATTTATTATTTATAAACTTAAAACTGTTTCGATAACATTTTGTACACTCAAGCAAAAGGGTAGAATACTACTGATAGATTAACTATCAATCATATCTATGATCAGACCGATGTGACTGCATGAACATACAAATCTCGATCATTTTTCTTAATCACAACACCCCTCCATAATACTGGGACTATGCTAATCCTCCAAAAGCAATTTATTGTTTTCGAGATAAATCTCAGGCACCATCCGGCCATATAAACTTTATATAACCGGAATGCCCTGGTCGAAAGGCCTAATGGAATCCAGCACTTGGGAAATAACTCAGACTAGCTCCAATACTACGAAACAGGGGACCCAATGAATAAATCAAGAACACATAAAACTTGCCGAATTTTTTTAATCATGGTGATACAGGTAAAGGAAAGAGAACAGACCAAGTAGTCTTTTGCAATACTTTTTATTCATACTCACAGGTACACAATTATGTTATTATTTCTATTACACATATCTTTAACACACAAAAAAAAACATATAATAATTAATAAACAAAATAAATATTGCTTAGTAAGATCTAATTTATTACATACTTCTTCAATCTCAATAATCCTTCCTTTATATTAGTTCATTTATACCTAATAATGTCTAGACATTTACCGATAAAGTTCAATATATTTACTTAGCCGTAACTTGGAGGTTACTTTATGTCGGTGACAATTTGGATGATCATCCCCTCATGATCAGGGGGCTTCTAAGTTCATGAAGTTCCTTTTACTCTTTGTGGATGGCCATTTGGTCATCAGCTTCAGTTTCTTTTTCCAGAAGTTTGGAATGGCAATAGGAGAGAATATAAGCGGCAGAGTCCTACATTACAGTCGAGATATTGACGGCAGGAGAGACTAATGGTGATGGAGATCAGAAAATGATGCCCAGATGAGCACTTCTGTCGTTTTCTTAGCAACGCATGATGTTATTTAGTCAATTATTAATTTTACAGTCCATTGCATACTTTCTTAATAAGCTGCAGTCTTCCGCTTCTCGGTCTTCTCTCAGATTGTCTATAGCGAACTTCAAAAATAACTGCTAAACTCAAACTCTGGACAAGCTGCAAGAATACATTCTGAGCAATGGTTCCTAGTGGATTAACGGATTTTACTCCCTCTTAAACACAAAAAATTTAACTAACTTCTAAACTATTGAGCCTGCCGTTTTTATAGCCCCCCCCCCCATTGTTGACTTTTATTCATTTTTACTTTTAATTGGATTTTTTTTTTTGTCTTTTATTTGATCCTATCCTTTTTTAGATTAATCTACCATCTTATTGGCCAGGAATTTTCCAAAATTTAATTGTATTTCTGCCAATGAGATAGTTTACAAAGATTACTTGTCAATAATTATTTTAGTTTCCATTTCTAATTTGAATTACATTTCATTTCCATTTAATCCAATTACCATTTTTTCCAATTTACATTATGTTTTGACATTTCATCCTATTTCTTTTTCTTTCTACAACATTAATTCTTTCTTAGAATTCGATTATTAAAGATAAAAAGAAGAGAGCAGGTTCTGAATCTTAATTTAAAACTTAAATCAATTTTCTTTTTCCCATCCTTACAATTCAATTAATAAAACTCTACTAATTTTCTTCCTTTGTTCTTATCTTATCAATCTATTGCTACTTTAGTTTAAATTACTGTATTTTAAGTAGTATAAATATGACTTGTGCTTTATTTCTTAAAATTCTTCTTTTTCATTTATTTTTTATTTTTTCCATTTCAACAAACTATAAACAAATACAAGTAATGTATACGGTCGACAGAATCTCACACACCTATCCACCATGCCAGGGCACCACTAGACTATTCGAACCTAGTAAGCATACGAACCTAGAGCAAAGCTAAGTATATTGTATTTATTTTATAATATATTTTTGCTATTTTTTTCATGCATATACGATTAATCATCTGAGAGCATCGATATAAAGATCGATTATTGTGTATGAAAGTGTAAATTATGATCAAAAGAGTGAGTTAATTGAAATTTGAAAATTTTTTTACGGTTACAAAGTTTTTCGTTCGCCATTTTATATAGAGAAGTTTTTTTTTTTTTTTTTAACAAAAAAGTTATTTTGTTGAGTGTGTGTTAGTGTAAGGATATTTATAACAAAGTTATATATAAGATTAACTGGTTTTAAGTAAGTCTGTTAGTAAGGTGTTTTTTTTTTTAATTTAAGAAGTAATTTATTTTGAGAAAAAAGATAGTCTTTTTTTTTCTCATGTGTCATAGCATCAGGCGGGAAGTGAACCCGCTAACGCGGGACAAATGCTTGTAAAGCAGATGTCGCTGATCTCTCAATCACCAATGCTTGAAGATAAAGTTTTGGATGTCTAAGGTCAAAAAACACATGGTTATAGATTAATCGGTATTGAAAGAAAGTAAAGTTTTTATCCTTCTGTGCAAGGGGGTTTGAAAAATAGCAGTATAAAGTCAAATATAGAATAGGTTACTTGGAAAATAAGAAATATGGATTGCATTTGTATTCCACAATGCATATATATACGGCAGAAAGAAACTAGACATGCTCTGGTAGAGTGTACCGTGTGTGATGAGGTTTATTACTTGAAATGTTTGAATAAGACTAGGAAGGATGTAACAGGTTTATGGTCATGTAGACAGTGTGTAAATGTGATAAAAGAGGTGAGAAAGTGGTTTCTAAGTGTAGATAGTCTAAAGAGAAAGTCAGGGGAAAGGGAGCAAAATGTAGTTGAGGAAGATAGGACTGAGTATAGTTTAAGTGGAGTGTCAGGAGATATGGGTGGAGAAATTAGTAGTACAATGGAGATGGTTAGCTAAAGAATAGGTAAGATAGAGGAAGAAGTGAAGGATGTAGAAGCAAAATTAAAATCATTAGAGATGAAGTGTGAGCAAATAAAGGAATTATTGAGTAGGAATGATAAGGAAGAAATAGATAGGAGGTCCAAAAGGTGGTAGAAAATGTTATGAATGGAGCAGAAAAAGTAGACTGAGGCAGTATTGATAGGATTTTCACTAATTAGAGAAGGTGGAGATATAATTGCAAGGGAAAATAGAAGCAGGTATGTTTACCTGGAGTTAGAATTAGAGATGTGACAGATAAAGTAAAAAGGGAAGGTAGTAGAGATGTATATGTTATGGTAGGGACTAATAACTTGTCAGAACCATTAGAGAGAGTAAATGGATGAGTACGTAGAATTGATTAGAAATTTGAGTCAGATTAAAAGAAGGGTAAGGATAGTTGGATTATTACCAAGATTTGACAAGAGGTTTATGTTAGATAGGGCATGTTCTATAAATGAGAGATTGAAAAAATTGTGTCAGAGAAATGATGTTATGTTTGTGGATGTGTGGCATTGGTTTATTGGAAAGAGGGAGTTATATAGTAAAGGTGGTTTGCACTTAGGAAAACAAGGAAGTGAAGTTTTAGGAAGTCTGATTTATAAAAAATATAATTCGGGATAAAGGGGAGTGGGGTTTTAAATTGGAGTATTATCAAAAAGAAGAATGAATGAATGGGATGTAAGAAATAAGCAAAGAATAGTTGATTTAGATATAAGTGTAGATGTGGAGAAGGAATGGGTCTGTAAAATCAATGGTAAGCAAGTTATTTATAAACGTAATGGAGAAGAAAAAAATCAAAAGAATTTATAAAAGTGTAGTTAGGAAAAAAGAAATTGTTAAAATTGGGTATTTGAATATGCAAGGTGGTAGGAAATCAGAAAAGTGGCTGGAATTAAACAAAGCAATTGAAAATGAAGAACTTGAGATGTTAGCAGTAGAGGAAACACAACTAAAAGAAGAAGGAACCTATTCAAGAAGATTTGGCAGGGTATAAATAGAAAAAAAAAAGGGGTGATGGTATAGGTGTTATATCGAAAAAATATTTAAATACTGTTAAATGTCAAGAACATTTGTGGTTTGAAATAAGGTTGGGAAGACAAGAAATGGATAGTGGCTATAGTTTATATATGAATGCATAGCTAATGATATATAGAGTTTTAAATCATAACTTCTTTGTAATAGAAATGGTTAGTAATGCGATGGAAAATAGAAATAAAAGTAGAAACAATAGTGAAAGATGTGGATGAAGAGTGAATGATAAGAATAAGTTGGAAGAGTATAAAATACAAGTTGAAGAAACTATGGAAGAGTTGGTTGGGGATGAGAATAAAGACTGATATGATGAAATAGAAAAAGTGGCAAATAGGATATTAGGTGAGAATATTCAGAAGAATAAAAGTAATAAAAAAATGAGTTACTAAAAGTGTAAAATAGAGGAAAAAAGTATGAAAGAGAATATAAGTGTGCTATTAAGAACAAAGAAAGTGAAAAAGATATTAATGCTAAATGGGAAAGTACTTAGAAAAGAAGAAGTTGACTATAATAGATAATTATAGAAAGAGAATGAAATTGAATAGTAAATTGTTGGAGAATATTAATAAAAGTGGAAGAGATGGGAGTAAAAAAATTTTGGAATTGCATCAAAAGGAGAAATGTAGGGGAGAGAGAGATAGTATTACTTGATGATGTGGAAATAGAGTGTAGCTCTAGAGAAGAATTAGAGAGCATCTTAGGAAAGATGTTAGATGTGAAAGACAGAGTGATAGAAAACATGAAAGCACATAGTAATGGGAATATTGGGTTTATAGAAAATGAACTGAATAAGGCAGGGAAGAAATTGAAAAGGCAAGAGGTTTAGATAGATGGGCAGCAGAGATGCTACAGAAGAGAGTTTTTCCGGGTAGTTGGATTATTATTTAAAGGAAAGGGTAAGGATCATAGAAAGTTAAACAATTATAGACCGATAGCTGTAACATCAGTTTTATATAAAGTTTTCTCATATATGGTGGCTAGAAGAGTTGCCAAATGGATGGAAGAAAATAATGTAGTGGAGGAAATGCAAGGAGGTTTTAGATCAGATAGGCATATAGGAGATAGTTTATTTGTAGTTACACAACTTATGGATATGAGTAGGAATTCAGGTAGACAGTTATATATGAGTTTTATAGATATAGAGAAGGCATATGATAGAGTAAATAGAAATAGATTATGGGTAAGTTTAGCAAATTTGGGAATGGATGAAGCTTTAATGGATATTATTAAGAAATTATATGAAAATAATTACTATACATATCAATTAGGGGATATAGAATCAGTTAAAGTTAAAAATGGGGTGGGACTAAGGCAAGGATGCCCTATGTCACCTATTTTGTTTTTGTTGTATTTGAGTGAAATGGAGAGAGCAATAGAAAGACTAGGAAGAGGGAAAAAAAAACCTTTAAAAGGGGGAAAGGGGGAATACTTTGTCAGGTCTTTTTTTTTGTGGATGATGTCTTTTTGTGTGCAGAAAGAAGAGAAGATATGGAAGTTATGCTGAGGACATGTGCAAGGGTGGGTAAAGAGATGGGGATTAAATTTAGTGAAGAAAAATCAAATATAATGATGGTTAATACTGGGGAAAGAGAAGATGAAGAATTTTTATTGGGGGATATAAAGTTAAGTGTGGTGAATAGATATAGTTATTTGGGAATCATCTTAAGTAATCAGAAAAATTGCTTGGATGAATGGGAGAAAAAATTGATAAATGAAGCAAAGAAAAGAAAGGGATTGATAAAGAAATTAACAGTGTTTTCATATAATAAATATGATGTAGCTAGAATTGTATGGAAGGGAGTTGCAGTAGCAGGGTTAACATATGGCAATGATGCGTTATGTGTTAGTAAAGGGGTATTAGATTACTTAGAAAAAGTACAAAGGGAAGTAGGAAGACATGCATTAGATGCAGATGTGTGGACAGCAAAGGAGGCAATTCAAGGAGAAATGGGATGGTCAAGTTTTTATATGAGAGATGCAAAAAGCAAAAATGAAAATGTTCGGTAGATTGCAGTTTATGGATAATAAAAGAATAGCCAAAATAGTATTTAATTGGGTTACGAGTAAAGGGCAGGCATCAAGATGGGTGAGAAAGGTAATGTGGTATGCAGAAGATTTGGATAAAGAATTTATATCAGTATACTTTGTACAAAAGGTGGGATGATTGTGTTAGGAGGATTATTGAGTGTTATAGTGATAAGGAATGGGATAGAAGAAAAAATGCATTAATAAAGAATAGGCAGTTGGAGAGATGGGAAACTAGTATGGAGAGTAAAAAGAGTTTAAATATATATAGAAGTAAACGGAACATTGGGTGAGAGTTAATTTATGATAATAGCAAGGAAAGTAGTTTATTGTTTAAGGCTCGAATGGGATCTTTAGCAACAAGGGAATATACACGTAAATGGAAAAAATATGGGTGATTTAGTCTGCAAGTTGTGTAAGGAAGGCATAGAAAATATTAGGCATCTGTTAATTCAATGTAAATGCTTGAAAGCAGAAAGGGTACAAATAATGAAGTTATGGAAGAATAAATATGAACAAAGTGATTATACAGAAAGTGGGTTATTGGTTTTTATGCTGGGTTTGGGAAAAGATAAGGGGGGTTTAGATATGAAGGCCATGGAGTTGACAAAGATTATGTTGTGGAAATGGGATGGAGCAGATTATGGGAAAACTTAGGGTGGGGAATGGAAAGGGAAGGTAAAGTGGCTAACAGGTTTCTCTAGGCACAGTTGCTGAGAGATTCCTGACTCCATATAAGAAGTCATAGTACATCACATCACATCACAGAAAATTTATAAAAGCAGCAGATATATATGGGTGAGGTTCAACTTTTATCGAACTGAAAACCTCAGTCACTAGCTCAGGGAGAAGCTGAGCTTAAAATATTACACTGTATATTTAAAATTTCTAATTCTTAATTTTAAAACATTATTAATATAAATAAGTTACTGCCAAAATTCAAATAAAACATTTTATTATTACGCACACATATACATTAATACAAACATCAGAAGATTAAATTAACTATTAAATATATTTGATTTAAATTATATGCCCGTATGGGTACACTTTAAAAGATTTAATACAATTATAATATTTTGCTAAGGGTAAATACGCATATAACTAACCCCCTCCTTTCAACCTTAGGCTAAAATTTCATGTTTAAACCAATGCTATCTTATTGATATACCGATGTGTCCAATGCAAAATGAGATTGTTAGCATAACACAATCATGCTGACAGGAATTTACATCTGTAGAATGATATCATTAGAGAAATAACAAATCATGGTGGGAAGGAATGAGCATCTTCCTCATGATCATTAATAAATTTCACCAATAGACAGCAACTATCCACTGCCCAATTGGTGATACAAAAACGAAATCATTTGAAATATGTATGTAAGAGATGCACTGTAAATGGGGATAGCTGTCTTTGCCGGCTTACTGTCCCGACCAGAGTGTAAGAAAATCAATGGCATAGGAAATATGTCTATGACCATTGACAACGTGATGGCTAACATTTTGGCCATGCATTCAGGTAGGTATTATTCTCTGTATGTGAATGTGCCACAAGGGAGTGGGTATCCAATGTGCCTAATCAGATTACATGGACATAAAACATCCATACATCCACCACCAGCACCGATTCAACTACTAAACAATTAGCCCAAAATTAACAAACTTAAATTAACATAATTTTACAAATCTATGCAGCCATTTACACCTATTTTTAAATAATTAATTTAAATAAAATTAATGAGAATGGAAATAACAGTAGCAAACATATTAAAAAAAACAATATAAATAGTTTAAATTTTTATTTTCGTCAGACAAGAGATTTTTAAAAGTTAGGGGATGCTTAAAATTAATACTTGAAAAGTTTGTAATATATAATTAAAGTTCATACTTTCCATGGCTGTAGGTTTATTGAAGTCCGTCTTGGCAGTCCTTGATATGTCACACAACTATGTTCACAGTTCATTCCACCCCATACTGATGTTGTTCTTGATGGAGACAAATCCATTGCTGGCCACTTTCCAGGAACCATCACTCTGGAGGCCGCCTCAGCTGGTGCAAATATGAGAAACGTATTTATTGCGTGACCCTACATTTTGGAGATCCGCAATACACGTATAAAATATGTTTAAATAACATACAATCAGCAAGAGCAATCCAAAACCTAAAACTCCATTGATAGTTTTCTTTTTATATCATTTTGAATTCTTATCATCAAATTCCAGGATCGATCTTGCCTGGCTTGGCACTGCTCTCATAGGCGATGATAAACCGTTTATCTGTGGACCGTGTGTTCATTACCATCATTATTGGCCAGCTTTCTTTAGAGTGGGAACTCAAAATTTTATCACTAGTATTTTTTTAATGTATCTCTTATATGATTTTATGTCCAAGGGCCTGTTTGCTATTACATCATTATAGAAAATCATTTCCATTCCAAGATTAAAAACAATTTTTATCTTTAATTAATTAACAGTTTTTTTTTTAATACTTTTATATTACAATTAATCTTGTTTTTAGATTTTTAACTTTAAATAATTATATACACCTGGGTCTCATTTTATGCAGATTATTTTAATGCGATTTTGAAGTTATGCGATTCGTGTCTCTTCTTAATATCTTTCATATTTCACTATATTTATTAGATATCAAGAAATTTAAATTATTAATAACTTATTTTCACTTGAAATACTTTTTTTTTTTTCAAAAATATAACGTTATATTAGCAGCTAACGTAATGGCCTGAAGCTGTATTTAGAACTTAGCCTCTATGTAAATAACCTATTTATACTAATGAGTAAATAATAATAGATTTATAGTTACATATAAAAATATCGCAAGAAATATTCAAAAAATTTAAACTTTTAAAACGTACTTTGTTATATATAACAGAAATAAATAATCTTTTAGATTTTTAAAATAAAAAATGAAGATTTTATAAACTGAAAATAATCTTTCTAATGATAATGTATAATCTTTTTGTTTTGATTGCGATTTCATTTTTTTAATATAGAAACAGAAAACCATTAACACAGCACAAGACTGAAAGTGGCACTAGTTGTACATCACATCACGAATAAAAATAAAGTGGCTAACAGGTTTCTCTGGGCATAATTGCTGAGAGATTCTTGACTTCGTTTAAGGAGAAGCCACAATACATCACATCACATAGAGTCTGATTTCTTACCAGTTTACAAACGAACACTAGCGGTAATGATTAAAATATGTATGAAAAATGTAAAATTAAATACTGTAGTAATAAAAAAATTAAAAAAAAGTTTGTCTTATATTAATTTTTTTCAAATATTTGAAATTTTTTATTAGTCATACTTTAATTGCTTATTTTTTTAATGCGAATTTTAAAGTAATTTTTCTTTGTTGCTTTGCTTTTATGCGAATTCTGAAAAATACAGACCCTATCCCCCATTTTTCAAGGTAAGTCAAGTCTATTTTTGTGCGATTTTTTTTAATGCAGGTTTTCTGTGGAACCTATCTACCGCATAAAACAAGACCCAGGTGTAATTAATTTGCCACCTGTGCATATTACATATATTAATTTAAATAAAATTTTATCAATAATTCTTTTATATATATATAAATTTCTATTTGAGGGTGACTTTACTTATAAATCTTTTCTACTGTTATTAGAAAGTGATGTAATGACATATATGTGTACCGTTACAATATATGTACGTTACATTATATATATATATAACAGCGTTACAATACATAAAAAGAATTCAATATATAATTGGTTATATTATTTAGATAATCTATGTTTATACATTCTTATATAATTATTATTTTAATTCTGAAAGAGACTGCCGATCAATTGAAACTGTAAGGTTAGTCAAGTCAAAAATAAAATATAGCTTTATAAAAGTGATTAAAGGCAAGAGAATTTATTTATTTAAAAAATAAATTTCTTATATATAGAAGTAGATAAGTTCATTAAACAATCAAAAAAAAAAAAGAAGCTGTCTATAATCAGCAGGTTAAAATGGGATTAACTTTGATCTAGTAAAAAATTGTAAAATTTTAAATAACTGATTTAATTAATAATTATGGTTAGAAGATTGATACATAGAGATACCATAAATCAATAAACTAATCTGCAATAAGCATGTAAATGAAATAAAAATAGCCAACCATTCATATCTATCTACATAAAGAAAAAACTGACAACAATTTTGACACTATAAATCCATTTTGTCACATAACTAGGATATATTTCAGGTATAGTGATATATTTAAATTAGAAATGCATTTTTTTATATTCAAATGAAAAAAAATAAATTTTTGAAAAGCACACATTTGTATATGTATATTATAAATAATGTCAGTTATTGGACCCCTATGCAGCAAATAGTAATCAACATCATGGAAATCAGTCAAGCATTGGTGGTTGAGAGGTCAGCGACGGCTACTTTACAAGCAGTTGTCCTGGGTTAGCGAGTTCGCTTCCCGGCTGATGCTATGACACATGAGGAAAAAAAAACATCATGGAATTCAATTTCTGGTATATTATTTTACGTAATTTATTAAACACATATACAAATATATATATCTAAAATAAATATAACACACAGTTAAGTTTACATAACAAAGTAAATAAAACAACTCTCAAATAAGCATATAAATAAAAAATAAATATCTAGTTACTAATATCTTTGCATAAATATGAATGTTTATATTCTTGTTTTTGTTTACCCAGTTATATGCAGTTTGATTTATCAGCTTTGTTATGTTACATGAATCTAAAAACATATTTACAAATATCTAGTTTCATATTTAAGAAATTACATAAAGCAATTTCTAGCATACTATTTATAAGCTGTAATATATGAATACAAAAGCATTTTTCAAGTGTTTTCTCCCGCCTCACTCTTGAATAATGATTTGTAATTTAAATATGTACCACCATAGAAGAATATTTGAAAAATTTCTTAATTAAGAAAATACATTTATAATGCTGAAGTAGATTTCAGTTTCTTTCTTTATATACATATATGATTGATTAGCTATATTTTTGTTTATATATTGCAATTTGATTTACGGACTGTTGGTTTAATGAGTCTATAATATAAACTAAAGTGTGTGTGTTTACATATATCTTGGATATAATATACATAACTGAGTGTATATTTTATAAAATATCATATGTATATATTTATGAATAAATTTAAAACATTAAGATGCATTTTCTTTTGATAATTTTTTTCTTAAAAAGAATTTTTGCACCTTAAATTATAAAAATATAACATGCATAAATACTAAAAGTTTATTTATATTTACAAAATAGATTTAAAAATAAATAAATAATTGACTAAATGGATTTTTTAAATTTCATTGTAAAACTAAAATTTCTTTAAAAACATACTTCTGCAGTTCAGCATCTCTATCTAATTCATCTCCAATTTTTCGAAGAGCTGTTGAAATTTTATGAATTTCTTCTCTTTTTGTTTCTAAAACAAAAAAATTCAAAAAATTATTCAACACAAGAGTAATACAATCAATGCGCATATGCATGTATTATATAAAAATAAGGTTTACTTTGTCTGCATGTTAATTTTCAATTTAAAAAAGTATGCATTGAAAGAAATCATAATAAATGTTATGTTGTAGGTTAGAAAATTTATGAACTTAGGTATAGCTGTGAGCCACTTCAGTTAGCCATATAATATTAGCAAAAATTAATTAAAAAGACTTAAACAATATAAAAAAGTGAAAAACACAAAACTAGAACAAAAAAAAAAAAATTAATCAATAGAATATTACCATAATATTGACAATAAACTATTAATGAACACTGATAAGGTGAATAATTTTAACAGTTGAGATACTAATATTATAGTTATTTAAAGTTAACAATAATGTGCAAAGTTAGAATAGCTTTTTTTTTTTAAAAAAAAAAATCATATTGTTGATAGATACAAATGACAATTTTTTTTTTAAAAAAAGTTTTATTTCTTCAAGATATGATTACATATTTATTTAATCTCAGTCAACATGTGAACACTGCCAATTATTTTTACAATTCTTTTGAATAATTTGTGTATTTACTTTTGAAGTAAACTTCATTTGATTTCTTAATAAGGAATAAACAGTTTTTTAAAAAAGACATTTAAGTATAAAAATATTGCCAAATCGAATGTCTACTCTGGAATTTAAGTATAATACATAGATTACAAAGTTGGGTAAATTATTGCCTTTGTGAATACTTGCAAAAAGTTAAAACAATTGCTGATAATAATGGTTCCAACAATAAAAATTAAATGTATTTTAGGAAATAATGTTGTAATAAACAAGAAAAAATTTATAAATTACATATCAACGAGTTCTAACAAATAAAATGCTGTCCTTTTTAATTATGCAACTAGGCATTTATAAAAATAAAAATAATATTATAAGTTTATGGAATCCTTTATCATCAATTTTCATTTATAAGATCTTTTGACATATGATACCTTATTATAATTTTTTCCCACTTTTGTCATTCCATCAATCTCCTTGTGCCTTGAGTAATTTAATGCAGTGGTAGTGTTAGATTCTGGAATATAAGGTCATCATATCGATTCCAGTGCTGGTATTTCTGGTAATCAAACTTTTTATGAACTCTCAAGTAATAAAGGCTTTTAATTATTATTATTATTTAAATCTCTCTGTGACTTTTTTGAGGTCATAGCTTTTTTATTTTTTCATCCATATTTTTTCCTTAAGTTTTGTTAATTTTAAATATCTACTAACTGATGTGGTTCGTAACTAATTTAAATGCATAAATTTTATAACTATGTAAAAATTACTATTTTTTTCAACATACTATTTTTTAAAGGGATAATTAAAAAATAACACAGATGCAAAGTAAACTTTATATACTTCCTTATTATTTAATGCCTTCATTTCTGTTACTCTATGACATTTTCAATATTTTCTAACCATATTCATCTTTATTCTTTTCCAATTTTCTTTTATTCATTACAGTTATTCTCTAGATTTTTCATTTACTTACTAAACAATGTTATATATAAGATAATGATAGAAAATTGCAACAAATGTAGCATTAGCATAATATATATATAAATTAAAGTCTTAACTGGGTTTTCCATATATTTTTCTAGATAAATTTCAGCTATGAGATCTAGCATGGCAAATTGAAATAACATCATTTAATAATAGTATTTACTTTATCCAACCCATCAAAAATGGAATCTCTTTTAATTTACAGCTTAATTTTAAATAAGAGGTAGATCAGATATTAATGTTATATGTATATGAAAACTGAAAAGATCACAACTTCCTAAATGCTTTTACAGATAAACAAGCCACTCATATAGAGATATTATATATATATACTCATTATGTATGTTTAGTCTACTGCTTATAATTTTGGAATTATAGGATAATTAAAAAATGTTATAAGTGGCTCTGCTCATCAAAGAACTTGTCCAATCTTGACATAAAATTTAATTTATATTTTTTGTAAATTAAATTTAAAATATTAATTTATATAATACTCTATCTTTCATGTTAATATTAATATATTATATTCGTCTCTTTATAACCACTTCTTATATTTGTTACAAGTTATTTCTTAATGATATTATATAATAAAATTATTTATGATCTGTTCTTATATATAAATATTTAGGTTTTTTTTCCTATATTTACTCTTAATTCTTCTAATTGAGCAACATATATTATATATAAATTTTAATATTAGCTATTCCTACTTGATCATCTACAAATTGATGAGAAGACATTCAATTATGCTCCATATCTTGACATTTCCAAGTATGTAATGTTTTTGACATGTACATCTTAAAAAGTTCTAAGAAAACAAAGAAAAACTAAATAATATGTAATATTATAAACATTTTTGATAAATATTTAATTCAAGATTTAGAATATTCAAAAGCTTTGGCAAGTTTTTACTAGCATAATATTAATAATTAAATAAGAGTATATTGTCTATACTTTGATGATATTAGAAGGGATTTAAACTCAGACTTTCAAGCTCCCTACAGCTGTCCACTTCAGCCTATACAACAAGATTGAACATTCCATCATCAGATTTTCAATGATATGGATGGTGGAGGGGTTAGAGAATGGAGAGATTTGAAGCCTGTCCATTAAAGTTTGAAGAATTTCTATCTTAATATAAACTGAGCACTGATTATATATATATGTGTGGGAGACAATGATATGGAGCAACTGATAAGTACTGTTTCAGCATGAATATGTAAATTGGAGATCATTTATCATTTTCACATGCATGTAGTCATGTGTATCGGTTGTGTAGGATGAAGTGGATAGTTGTAGAGTTTGAAAGTCTGAGTTCAAATCAGCATAATATTAATGTTTGAAATAAATATTAAATATTCTTCTTTCCTTTCATTAATTTCCTACAGTGACTGATTATATTAGTACTAATATAAGCACAATAATAACTTCTTTTTTTTTTTAATTTTATAACAAAAACTTTATTAATAACATAAATATTTAATACAAGTAGTTAAACAAATGATAACCAAAACCCAAAGAATTTGAAATATTCCACTATTAAGACAAAAAGGCGCCAGGCCATTAAACAGTTAACTCCAACTCAAGGAGGTTGACCGGTAACAATGTAATGGAAGGAGACTCTTAAGACAATAACAACACTTCTGTGTATTTTATACAATGCAAATACAATACTTTATAATTACATTTTCAAAAAAATAGTTGATAGTTTTAACTGCTCAACAGTCTTCTTCATAACTATTTTTGAAAGTTATGGGATAACAGAAGTATTGCATTTGCATTATATAAAGTACATCAAAGTGTTATTATTATTTGTTTATATTAGTATGTGACATAAATGCGATTTCCACAAGATTTTAATTTTTAACTGTACTGCATTATATAGTCTTTGTTAATAAAAGAATGTTAGTAATATCTAAACTAACCTACCTTTTTTCTATTATTTGTTTAAGAGAAAAATTATTAATACACAAAATTTCTGCTCTAAACCTATTTTGTTGTTCTTTTCAAATAATTATTACTTTGCCTTATAACTCAATAATCTTAATTGTTAGAATTCTTTTTTCTCATCAAACATCTAAAAAAATTTTGACTTGCAGCAGAGAGCACTGATTTCATATAATAAAAATCATCATTAGATATTTAACAATCTTCTTCAAACTTGTTTCTTTTTCTATTTCTGAAATATTTAGTTACCTTGCTTATTAAAACTAACCAATTTCTTTGTTATAGCTTACCCAACATTTTTTCATATTGTAACGGTCAGAATCGTCTATCTCGCTAATACACTGCAGAATTCAAACCCCAGACACGAAACTGAACATTCTAGGAGGGGTTGCCTTCTAGATATACTAAGTTCGAATCTAAAGTCCAAATTTCACAGCGCCATCTACGTGATAACGCATCTGATGCCACTACTAGTATAACCTTTGACCGGTGCCTGGTGGTCAGGGAGAAACAAAAGACTCTATACTAAAAGAAGTTTGGGTGGCTAATTAACGTCTATGGATTTACAAAAGAAATGCAGAAAATATATATATATATAGACCGAGACAGTGATAGGAATCAAATAAAGTAAGAGATCAAATTTAGTTTTAAATAATTTCACACAATTTATTTATATAAATATATATATAACACCACTGTCTGCTTATATGAGACAGGGACGCGTATTAAATAATTGTTGGCATTATATTTCAATAAATGACAAAAGGTTATAAAGCAAAGTGATATATTCTATTCCTCGGGCTAATAGCATTACGATAATGTGCTTGACGAGATAGGAATATGTGCGAGGTGCTTTGAGTAAGTATACAAGTTTAAGAAAATATTTGAAATTAAGTGTTCTAAAATATTCATTGATTTCGAGAATAGCACGGACAAAAGCTTACTAAGCAACCAAGTGGGACTGTGATCAAAGCATTTATTTGAGAATAATAATAATAAAGTTACATTGGGAGGTCAGTATTGCTGATACTGAATTTATTAAAGTTGGAGGGTGTGACACGTTTAAGTCACGGATGCTTTGTAAAATAAATATAAAATAAAACAATATCGAATATCCGGAATGATTACGGAGGGCGTCTCGCCGCTAACCCGTAGGAAAGTATTTTGATGAACAGCCGAAACTTAGCGACTGTGTGACGATTGCGTTTAATTCCCAGGGGTGTCATTTGGGACACCCTCTGCCTGGAAACTTGCAATAAGCGAAAAGAACGGACTTTGCCGTGTAAAGAATCCTTGGAAAAATAAAACAAAGCGGTCTCAACAACCAATTCATTTACCAGCAATACGAGACTAGTGTATATAAAAACGTACTAAATGGGTTTTACTCGGATTAAGAGAAATGCCCAATCAAATTCCCCAAAATTCATTTAAAAGGGTCAGCACATTCTCGACGTCAATGATGAACTTCATAATTAAAGTAGAATACGGTAATTAAAATGGAAAATGCATGCTTGCGGGTTTAAAAAGTAAGTATAGATTTATATACGCAAACATGCATTAAGGGACACATTTAACCACTGACTTCACACATATTCTTATATTAGATTAAAATCAATAACATGTAGATTTTAAACTATGTGATTATATTATATTAAAGAGAAGAATCGCCCTCGAACGAGTGATTTGCAAGATAATAAAATTGGAAAATTATAAATTTAAAATATGCCTTAATAGCGGCGTCTTACTTTCAATAAAGGGAATAGTTCACTCGGTCAAAGACGATTCTGACACATTATCATAATAAAATAAAAGAAAGCTTTATAAATAGAAAATATTAACCCAAGGATAGAGAGCAAAATGTTGAGTATATTTAAACACATTAAAGAAATACATAATGAAGTTATGTGAAATATAAGAAAAACAATTTTAAATAGCTATAGCATGTTAGTTAGGAATCACAAGAGCTCTTGGGTTAATGTAGGTTACCTCTGGAGACGCATTTGCAGGTAGATGTTCAGCAGCAAAATCTGGAATGTTCATATTTTTGGCAGCGGCAGCAGCAGTTCCGGGGCTCGTGTGATAACTTCGATGGTATGGAGCAGCGGCTGGCTATTCCGAGGGGACATAGCCATCTTAACGCCTCTACTCTGACATGTCAAGGTAAGCAAATTATTAGAATAGAACACAGAATGATTTCTCTTAGACACATTAAAATAAAAACTACTAACTAACTGGAGAACAAAAGAAAAACCTTTTTATAGTAGAATTTAACAATAGAACTGCCCTGGAGCATTACAAAAATATCGGACTTATCAGCTGTAATTAAATCATCGGAATGTCTAAAGGAATTCAACATTAATTAATTTCTTTTGTTACTTTCCCAGTCAACATTCGAATTACAAACTAGATTTAATTAAAAATTACTTTTATTAATTAAAGAAAACCTTAAGTGGACATCTGCTGTTTTTAGATAAACTTATACAACATTTACTAATTAAACTATTGTCCCTCATTTATTTTAACAGAAATATTTGGAATAACTTTTATTAAATTAAAGAAAATGATTTTACTAATTTTATTTTAAATCAAAATAACTTTAACAATTTATAATTTTGATATATTTTAAAATGCATATCATAGTGTGTGCGCAATTACGACTTATATAACTTACTTTTTAATAAATGTAAATTATGTGAACAAATATATAATTCATAATATTTTATTTTATTTGGGAATAAGTTATATATATAATATGAGCATTGTGCTCGTGGTTTAAAATTAGGCGGGATTTTCGGTATATAAGTGTATTGCAGACACCCTACGATAGATTGGGGTTCAAACTAAGGTATGAGGGTAGGAAGTAGGTGAGAAAAGGTGAAACGAAGATCTGCAAAGCAGACCTTACTGTTTCAATATATGGTTTACCTTTATATATATTTAAGTCATTCGTGTTGAAAAGACCTTTGTCCCACAATAGATTATGCAAAGGTTGTTTTATTTATCTATCCCAATTTTTAATATTATCAACATAGCTTTACATTTAATTATTTGATCTAAATTTATAAAATTTTACGTCATATTCTTTTTCTTTCGATGTTCTATGTTCAATTTCAGATATGTATATCTACTTAGAGTGGATTAAATTTAAATTTGGCATTATTAAAACATTCATAGCTTACATATATACAGAAGCTACTAAAAATTATAATAATGAAAAAATTAAGATTGTTTTAAATTGAAAGTTGTTACTTATAGTTATTACATAATTGTTGTTAAAAAGTTTTCTTTCAAAACTTATTTAAATTCCTAATAGTCAAATTTATTATGCAGAAAATACTGCAGAATGACTGGCATTATATTTATAGGAACAATTACCAATTAAATCTTTATCTCCTGAATACATCTAAAAAAATTTCTGTAGAACAAATAATTTTTGATAAGTTTATCAAAAATAATATTAACAACCTTTGATAAAACATATACTTTGATGGTCAGTGATAATTTAATAATCTTATATTCTCATTTCTAGATACCAAACTAATCGGCTATCTACATTTGAATTTTCGTTTTAATTGAAGCTTTAAACACTGGAATGAATCAATAAATTATAGCAAAAATGGTGATTTATCCTAGTAGTAATACAACTAAATTTTTTATAAATTCATTGTTTAATCTAAAAGTTTTCATTGATAAAAGAACTGTTTTTTTTAACAATAATTTCTCTTTTCAATTTCTTATTCAGTTTAAAGATGGGGAGGATAAAGAAGTGGAAGAAAGACTGCGTGTGTGTGTTTGGGGAAGAAAACAACAAAAAAAGCGTTTTACAAAAAAATTTCAAAGAATCATTTTGTAATTGGGGGGAAAAAATCAGTTTGAAAATTTAATTGTTTTTTTTGTTTTGTTTTAAAAATTAAGGGGAAGGGGGGGGGGCAGAAGACAGAAGTAGTAATTCCAGTAAGTCCAAATTTATAAATTCACTGTGTAATTTAAAATCTCTTATTTTTCACTGACAGATCTTTTTTGGGCAAACTTTTATTTTTAAAAATTCAATGGGAATTAAAAAAAAAAAGCCAAAAAAAAAAAAAAAGGAAACATGATTTTCCCACTGCCGACTCTTCACCACTGATGTATTGCAAGAAATTTTTTTTTTTTAACTTGTTAAAAATTAGTTTCAAAATAAACTTTGTTGTTGATTTAAAATGTTTCTGGAAGCATGGTTTTTTTCATTTAAATGATTATAGTTTTAATTAAAAACTACAAAAAAAAAAAAATCCAAATCAATAAAAAAGAAGTTTTTATATTAACCTTTCCCCCCCATAGTCATTTATTTTTATTTGGAGTGTTTGATTGGATTTGTATTGAAGTTATATTTAAGTCCACAAGCAATCCCCCCCCCCCCCACTCTACTTCATTCTCTTTCTCCTCACTTTTTAAAAAGCCGCTTAAAAAAAAAAAAAAACTTTTAAAGACAAAATATGTCGGTCAATTAGAAATCAAAAGTTGTTTGAATTAGGTAAAAGATGCAATCCCCACCCCCCTTAAAAAGTCGATAAAAAAT
This sequence comes from Epiperipatus broadwayi, assembly GCA_028023455.1. Classification (NCBI taxonomy): domain Eukaryota; kingdom Metazoa; phylum Onychophora; class Udeonychophora; order Euonychophora; family Peripatidae; genus Epiperipatus; species Epiperipatus broadwayi. The sequence continues at coordinate 173,106 of JAQFVV010012678.1, read as the reverse complement.
AAATTTAAAAAAATTTTGAAGACAAAATCATATTCCAAATTAAAACAGATTGTTTGAATTAGGGAATACTATAGATGCCATTCCATCCTCATCTTTCCTATCCAATTCTTTCTCTCCTCACTTTTTAATTAAAAAACTGATAACAAAGAAGAAATTTACACAAATTTTTAAAAATAGAATAATGTCCAAATCTATCCATTACAAATCAAAAGAACTTTGAAATTCTAAAGTAATCAATTTTGTAAGCCGATTATGACACCCCCCCCCCCAAAAAAAAAAAAAAAACCCTTTAAAAATCAATACTATTAGATAACACATTGAAGTAGTATGATGATAAATTATTATTTTTCAAAAGAAATCTTCAAATAATCAATTAATAATCCCAGTATTGTTTAACGATGTCAAAACAGTATTTAAAGAGTTAATAAGATAAAAAAGGAAATTAAATCGGTACCCATTTCCTTATTATTATAATGCTGTAAAAATAACAATTCTATACATAATTAATTTAATGAGTTTTATAGTTACGATAAAATAACTTATTGTTTAACACATTAAATGCAACAATAACTAAGTGAAATCTGTGTAACTTCATCACAAACCTTCACATGATTTAGAATAGGTTCTAATGTTTACTAATTAAAGTTTAAAAAACTCATACTCACTTGCATTATCTAAACTATTAGCCTGGATGGTAATAGGATTGAAAATGTAAATCAATTCAAATATTTTGGTTGATTTTTAAGAAAGGAGAGAGGGGGGTAAACATGGATGTGGAGAGGACAGATTCCACTATGTTGCTGCTTCATTTAATGTGTTAACTATAAAACTCAAATTAAATTAGGGGTATATAGAGTTATTTTTAGTATTATTTATGTGGAAATGAGAATATAAAATAGTTAAATCATCACTGGCCATTGAGTATAATATTTTTTATCAAATCTGACATAGTTGTTAGTGTTATTATTTTTCATTAACTTATCAAAAATTATTTGTTCTACAGAATTTTTTTTAGATAAATTTATTTTGAAGAAGATTTAATTGAAAATTGTTCCTATAAATATAACATAACTATTCTGATCAATTTGACTATGAGAAACTATGTTCTGAAAGAACTTATTTAATGACGATTATTAACTATAGGCAACAACCTTCAAGTTAAAACAATTAGAATTCTTTTATTATTATAATTTTTAGTAGCTTTTAAAGGCCTTATAAGTTATCAATGCTTTAATGCTAAATTTTCATTTAATCCACTCTAGATATCTAAAAATGAACGCTGAACTTGTAAAAAAGAAAGAAAGAATATGATTAAACCACTTCATTGGGCCCAAAGCATGAAGTGGTCTTTCTTCTTGAAATCAGTGACTGTCGTTTCAACTTATAATAACATGAGAACTGTACAAATTACACATGTTCACATTATGGCATTCGATTCAGCGTTCATTTCCCCTCTGCCTTAAAAAAGGCATGAAAGTTTTTTTGACTATGGAATGATGATTGGTTACACAACAAAAGTATTCAGGGAGACTGCTTTATTGCTTATCAACTAAAATATACAATACACCTCTTCAAACTCTATCTGTTTTGTTCAAGAATGATGACAGATATGCCAGTTCTTGCAATATCTTCCTGTGTTGATGCTTTGACTTTGGGATCAGACGATGATTCATGAATAGTTCTAATGAGTAAATTACATCAATATTTATTCTTTGATGCATGATTAAAATAACATTTCATTATTTGTAAGCAATCATTTTGCAATAATCATTTGATTTTATATTTTAGACAGATTCTATGTAACAGTAAAATCTTTTTCACTAGATGAAAAAGTAAATCAGACAATAAAAATAGCATGATTATTAAGTCTATATTGCACTAAATCTTTTTTTTTTTCTGTTTACCTGCATATGTATTGTATCTAAGTCATTTACCACCTAATAATTATTTTAAACTTACGTCTTCTCTATTCTCCATTGATTATATAGATAATTATAAGGAAGGAATAGATATGGGATTTCTAGGAAAAATGAAAAATATCAATGTCCCAGTCATGTAATATACCATTTTATTGAAAATTTTATCAGAAATGTAATGAGCCTGTTAATAAAAAATATAATTTTAATATTTATCTGTTAAAATTTAGTATTTATGAAGAAACATAAAAATAATAATTTTTAAAAGTTTAAAAATCTTATTTTTTTATTATTATTTTGAATATGTAATGTCTATAATTTTTTAATTTTATTACATTCCTTGGTATATTACTTTTTTGATAACATCCCACTTGACTTTGCATAATGCAAAGTGAATTTATCATAAAAAATATATATTAAACCAAAGTTTCCAAAAATCCAATAGAGCTGCCACAAAGTGTTAGATTAAAATTATGATAAAGTTAAATAAAATAATTGTATGTGAAACTATGCTGATAAAATTAAAAATCAGGGTAGATAAATAAAATGACTTAAATAATTTATTGCAGGACAAACGTCTTTCCAACACCATTCTAACAAGTACCAGTTGATGGGAAGATGTTACTCATCAAGCTTGCCAACTGTATATAAGGAATATTAACAATTTTCAATTTTAAGAGAAGTTACTTATCTATTTTTCATCTCTTAACTGGATGCATAATATGATTGGCTATGCTTAAGTCTAAATCTGAAAAATTTCTAAATTAAAAAATGCAGCCTTTCCAAAACTAGAGACCGATAAATAAATAAATAACTTTGGAAATAATATTTTTAAAAGGTGGGGGGAGACAAATGATTAAATTATAAAATATTTCAAAAAATAAATAAAATCTTACCACAAGATACTTGTGAATCATGAATTTCTTCTAACGATAGTGGTCCACCGTGCTCAATAATTGTTGGTTCGTTGTCTAAACTAGAAAGAACATATTGCTCCAAAAGTAACCGACTTTCATTAACAACTTCATCTTGTGTAAGATTATGTTGCGGCTGACTCCTCATAGGATTCAATGAGGCTAAAATACATAATTTTCATGAAATTGTTAAAAAAAATACTAAATAATTTGAAATCTTAAGTTATGATCCTGCTAAAAACTAACTATTCATAAATATTTCAAAATTAATAAACCTTTTGCAAGAAAAATAATATTAAGAATAAAAAGAATTAGTCTAAAAGATGATTTTTCAAATTTTTTTCTTAAAAATAAATGTTTGAAAATAAAAAAAACCATAAATCAAATACGAAACAGTCAAATGATCCAATTCCAAGATAAATCTGTTTTATGATCCAATTGATAATTTATCAGGCTTCATTAAAAAAAAAAAAATTAAAACTATATGAAGGGTTTAATAAAATAAACAGGTAGCTTTTGAGATTCAAAAATTACATTATCATTAGCATTTTTTTGTCTGTTTCATGATATCAGAATTTTCCAAGTTATAAGAATGGAGAAATTCCAACTTCACGATTTCTTTCAATTAAAACTATAGAAAATAATTTGAAAATAATAAGCCAGGTATACCTCACACGCAAAATTAAAACTAATACTAATTTACACAAAGGTTTATCAGTAATTTATATTATAAATATTTATGTTTTAAAATCTTTTTATTTACATTGAAAAAGATATACAGTACATAGTTACATAATCAATGGTATTGTGCCAAACAAACAAATAAAAAAAAAAAAAAACAATAACAAATTCAACATTAAAGTATGAAACTTATTTTACATTAAGCAGCCTGAGCAAATGAAAATAATATCATGGACTATTTACTACTATGAAAAAACTTCAAGCATTTAAATAAAAAGATTGTTATAAATATCTATAATAGATATAACATTTCAATAAATAAATACTAAACATACAGCTCATGTTGGAAATAATCTTCAAATCAATTTGATAAACCCATTTGATAAAATTAATTGGTGTTCATAAATTATTTATCCAATAGCAATTATGTTACTGTAGAATTTTTTTCCAAAATGAGATAATTAACATTTTGCATAAGTTTCTGTAACATCTGCATTTTTATGAGTATAAATTTCAATGTCTTAATTATTGAATAAATAAATTCTATGCCTGGATTTTTTTTACGTACTATAATAGAATATATCTGAATTTATGATATATTAAAACATTAAGATTACTAGCTTCTTTCTTAAGATTTACATTAAAATCACAGTTTGTATAACTGCATTGTTGGTGGAATGAATAATTTGTTTCTCACATATAATGTATACATTATTTTATCCCTTCATTTTTTAACAATGTGCTCTTCAATAGGAGTACTGTAATTAACAAATTTTATTAATTACTAAGTTTTCTTACATAGTTGGACAGCAGTTAAACTCTAGAAACCTCAGTTGTAGACTAGTTATAAGTACCTTGGACTTTTTGCCAAGTTTACAATAATTGGTTGTGAAGTACAGTACATACGGTAAATACCAACATTACCAAGAATTAAAAATGCCAACAGTTCATAGATCTACAGTCACTACAGTAGATATATAGTAACTGGCTTAGTGTTTAAAATACCCAGCTATACAAACAAATTAATTTGCTTTCAAAATCATAAGTTTTTTTTAAATCTGATTAGAAATTGGGGAAACACGAACTAAAATGGGTTGTACTGGTTCAGATCTAAATGCAGAAATAAAAGTGGAATGGATATAGCCCTATTCAACCTGACACTCGATGGCACTAGAATTAAAAAAAAAAAAACCATTTAATTACTGAACATAATCCAGAGGTTGAAATTAAACATGCTTAGATGGTATTTAGTAGAAATTGTATGTGCAAATGGGAGATTTCAAGTTGATTACAATTTTGTCCTTATCTAACATATTTTGTTTAGTCATTTTATAATGATTTAAGATTTATTAGCAGATCACAGAATATTCAAGTTCCAAATAAATGTCCATTAATTCAATCTGATAAAAGGAGAATTTCTTTCATCTGATCTCCAACCATATATAATATTGTAAATAAATTAACATTGATATCTGAAAAGGCTGAAACTTATTATTAGCAGCGAGCTTAATGTTTCATATATTATTTTAAATTAAATATTTTCTAATTTCAATAGCATGTAAATAACTTTTACTACTGCTAGAAAATATAATATTTAGGATTATAACTATATCACAGAACACTAGTTTCGAATATGTTACTCAGAGCAATTTTGAAATATATACAGTTGGAGATCAGATAAAAGAGGAATTCTCCTTTCATCAGACTGAATGAATGGGCATTGATAAAGGAAAAATAAAATTGTATTTGCAAGTTTACTAAAATGACTCGTTATGAATCTGACTGCAAAACAGTTCTGAGTAACATATTTGGAACAACTGTTCTGTGATGTTTATAATCCTAAACATTACATATTCAAGCAGTAGAAAAAGTTATTTATGTACTGTTGAAATTAATAATATGATTTAAGATTTGTGTAGTCTAATATGATTATCCCTTTATTTTTTTCTCTTCCATTTTTAACTTTGAAAATTCATATCAAATGTTTAACTAATAATTTTAATAGTAACCTATTCATCAAAAAGTTTTTTTTTTTTTTATTAATGAAATTAATGAAGTGTAATTCTAATAAATTTAATAAACAACTTACTGTTTGACCTTTTTTAGATGTTGCAAAATATCAGCTGCATAAATAATAATTAAGGTAAGTTATAGATTTAGCCTTAAGAATATATAACAGATGACAAGTAACTGAAAAATGACATATTACAATCATGATTCTATTTTACAGGTGCATTTGTTAATCAATGTTAAATGACTAGCTGGGTTGGTTATGGTCAGTTCCCTGAAAAAAATTTCCTAACTCCATCTGAATATCAGATTATGAGCCTGAAGTGGAAAGATATTAATTTCTATACCTATAATTTTTTAATCAATGATGAGTTCGACATTTATTATTAAATAAGACTGACATTTTAGTTTTAAAATGCCTGGATACAAAACAAATTTTAAAAAACTTTTTTTTTACTATTCCTTTTTTATTTTGAATTCAAAAATAATTACATTCAATTGGAATAATATAAAAAATAAATATAAATCAGCGATTATGTCAAATGTTCAAAAATGTAATTTAATAAAAATTTTACCAAGAAAAAAGTTCAAATATATTTCAGAATATATATGAGAACCATTATTACTAGTATTCAATCAACCAACAACAATAATCTTTAAGTAAAAAATATTTTTTATAAAGTTGTTGTAGACTATTATAAGATAAGGATGATTGAAGAGAAGTCTGAAAGATCATTAAAAAGCCTGTGTATTACAAATAGACTACCATTTACCCAAGCACCCAGTAAATCATCAACTCCTATTATCTGGATAAATTAAAAAATATTGAATAAACATTTTATATTATAAATATAAGCATATTCTTTATTTTAAAATGTCCAATTTTTTTAATATTTAAATTTATGTAATATACAAAAAGTATTTCAATATATTCAAACTAAAGACAGTAAAATTAATATTTATTTAAATTTTCAGTAGTTTGGGTTATAAGAATGAGAAAGATTTATGTTAAAATGTAAAAAATTCACACACACACATAAAAAACAACAACTCTGGAAACAAGGATGTTGGATTAATGGTAGTATACTTGTATTACAAGAAATATTGCAAGATGCAAAAAAGATCTCTCTTAGGCAATCACTTTATAATAATTCTATGTTAACACACAGAAATCTTATATTTGTGTATGTAAATGTGTAAAAGACCATGGTTTTAGTCTCCATAGGAATAAGATCCTCTTCCCAATCAAATTAAAATATTTTTTTATATCCAGCATATCAATAATCATTAACTTGAAACATTTAGCAAATAATAATTAGATATCCATTTCATTGATGACTATGGGAAGGTTATTTGAAAAATCCTACATCTCTTGCAACTTAAAAAAATTTTCAAAGTTCACCAAACTATAACTTGAAATTGTATCTTGGATGTAGTATGAGATGGTAAATGTGAACCTGTAGCATCAAGCAACTTTTAGACAATCTATATTAAATATTATTAGCCCAAGTATCATTTTCTAATTAAAAAAAAAAACATTTTCAAATATTTAACTTTAACCAACTGTATTTGATACAAGAAAATAAATTTCACAATTAATATCCTATATATGTTTGTTCTTTTATGATAATGCATTCAGCAGTGAGATTCAATTGTCAACTATATATGATTAATGATGGTAAATAGCAGCTTGTATTTATTGAACTCAAAGTATACATTTTAAAAATATTTAAGTCAGAATTTTTAAGCACATTTGCTATATATATATAATTAACAATAAGTTTATGTTGTTCAATCTATTAAATAGAAAAATACTCCTAGACAAGTGAATACAACATGCACACACTACCGTTCTTAATATTAGACATATAAATAAGATTAAAGTAAACAAGAATTATTTTGTATTATAAATTTAATACATAAATAATAATAATAATTAAAAAGCATAAAAAAGTTTTAATGTCATTTCTACAATATTTATGAACTAATCGTGACTTTAATATTTACAATTTACATAGCATTCCGAAGACATTAGCAAGCGATTTAATAATATGTTCAAATTAATATTACAAACAGTAATAAAAAATTCTGATAGTTTAAAATTATTTTAAAGAAAATGATAAAATAATCATTAAAAAGCTCATTGTAGAATTAACTTATTTATAAAGCTCTCAAAAGAGAAAGTGACATAATTGTAAATTAATATCTAAATACAATTTCAAGTACTTAAGCATAAGAATTTAAATGCAAATTATTCCAGAGAATTTTCTTGAGATTTTGAAAATGATTTGGAATTTATAGCACGTCAAATTGAAGAGCAATATTATATTTGTTTCTAGTGAATATAAAACATAGCTTTCAAAATATTTAATTATCCTGTGCAATTTACTATGGTAGTGAGAATGCCAAGTTAAGAATTTAAGGTTTCTTGATCAATTCCTAGAGGATGAAGGTTAAACAAAAAGGGAGCATAGATTGAATTGATATCACATAACCTATCAAACAGCTGACTATATGATTATTTATATTATCTATTACCAAAAATTAATGGCAAAAAAACAAAAAACAAACAACTAATGTATAGCATTTATCACATGGATTCAGTTAGTTTAATTGCAAAAAGAACTATAATTCATTCTCTGTCAACCATCAGATCATGCAAATTATTTGCAAACAGAATTCTCACTAAAGACAACAGTGATATTCAGGAGTCAATTGTTAACATAATCTATTATTAGAAGTAATTATAATGCAATAGCAATATTTTAAAACAATAAATTGTTCTTTTTCAAAGTGATGAAACAAAACTAAGGTTTCAAGCCTATATCAGTTTAACAAAATCTGCATATTCAATGATTCAGAATGGTTAAAATACTTCACAAAAACACTTAATACAATTTGTCATAACTTGAATTCTTATTTACTTTAATATAAATAATGCTAGAAGAATTAAGAAAATTGTTCTAACATTGTTTAAAAATGGAATACTTTTATAATATATGACCTCACTATCTTATTTACCATTATATACTATAAATGTAGTTTATCATTCTCATGAGAAGTAAATACAGTATTAGACCTGCTGTAAAATATCATAGCTGTACTGGGTTAGAGTTGGGTCAAGTTTCATCACAACAGGTTTAACACTAAAGTACTGAATCATATTATTTAAATAGTATTCTACTTTTGTTTTTTAAAATCAATTTTTTTTTAAAAAAAATTGAAATAATTGGAATTATAATGTTTACATTTTATTAAAATTTAAATTTTAATTGTTCAACAATCTTCAAATAATTAAATAGAAAAATTACATATAATGATGAAAATATTACTTTATCTTACATTTTACAGAAATTCAATTCTATAATATTTACATTACAATAGTATATATAGTACTTAATAAAATATAAACGTAATTAAATATAAAGGGAAGGTGATTTGCTTGATATTAGATATAAAAGTTAGTTAAGCAAGATTTACATAACAAATTAACAATTATCTATATATTCTGTTCTTAAAATTTCGGCAGATATGAATGATATAAATAGTTATCAATTCACTCAATTTTCCTTCACCTAACGGGTAAAACAAAAAATCCATAAATCATAATCAGCGAGCATTTAACTATCTTTCGTTTCTTTATGATATGCTACTAGAGAGGCAGAGAATTACAGACTGCACCGACTGCCTTTCTATCTAGAGAATTTTTAGATACGAGATGTTGTCAATTACTAAGATTTTACAAGTTTCTTCGTTTTAGTGGATAATTATAATTAAATATATCCAACTTTGATCATTATCGATAGCCAAGCTATAATGGCTAGTTCTCAGATAATATAACAATTCCAACTCAATAGGCAGATGGCCTGGTTTCTTTCATTTTCCTCTGGTGGCAATTGAAAGTTTGGCTCACTAGCAAAACTATACTACTACAGAGTCACTCTCTATGTGAGAAAGACTTATAGAATGTACAATTTCATTCTGTAGAAAAATTTTAGGGGAGATTTATTCCCGCACTTTATTAACAAAGTGTAAAAATATTTAAATCTATTTTCCTGAATATATAAAAAGGTAACCAAATATTAAATAAAAACTTCAATATATTGTTTTAAAAAAGCAGTTAGACAATTGCTATATTTAAAAAATGATAAATAATGTTAGTGAATATGTCATTTTCAAAATAAATAGCGCGGTTAAAAGACTAATTTATCGTAATTATAAAATTAATGCTTACGAAAATGAGAAAAATTTAAATTTCATAGTAAGTTAAAAAACCATGTACACACACAAATAAAACATACCAGGAATAAAAGATTTATCTTGCCTTGCAGCCATTTAAATTATTTTACATTTACAAAAATTAAAAATTTTAAAAACACTAGTCTAAAATTAAGTATTAAGTTTCAAAGCCTACGATTCCAACATCTGTAAAACGTAGCAATGCGCATGTCTGTGGGAGAATATCCGGCATTCTCAAACTGTTAAGTCGTTATTGTGATCTAACATTTTACTGTACCGATGTAAAAAAGGGCAATTAGATGCTGATTTATTTTCTAACTAAAAGAATCGGATTTTATTTTTAGTATTATTGATACTTGTTATATAGTATATATAAAGGCTTTAAATTGAAAGTTACTCTCTAGCTTATGGATTCATTTATTGATAAAATATATTGGGTATCTTTACAATTGATACACGTGTAAAATTTTCTGCACAAGTTAAATGTGGCAGCCTAAAAATCAGGGTTGTACTTTGAACTACACATTGATAGGGAATACTATAGTGCGATTCCAATTGTTACATAATTTTTTGCTGTAGTTTTCCGAAGCGACTTTTGTAAATTAAAATGGTAGCAAACTAGTGTTGTCCAATCCGCGGTCCTACAGAAAATCGTAAACTTAAAACATGATTTTTTTTTGTGTGTGTAAATAAAATAAGCATACATATACTCTCGCTATTTGTAGTATAAGAGGCTTGTTATACGGCCTCTAGTGTGTTCTTTTCATACGTAGATAGAATTGACATCTGATGTTACATTTGCTCATGGTGATATTTATGTCGTCACTTTTTGGCAGCATTTACATTTGCAAACAACTATTTTCAAGAATGAAACACATTAGTAGTAAAAGTAAAACCCCAATATCTATGAACAGTTTGGGAATTCATTGAAAATTGCAACTACTTCTCAAAAACAAAATCAAATATCCTACTGATTTTATGTTGCCCTCTTTTCCTTTACTTTTATTATATATAAAACATCAATGAAGTTTTATTACTTAGATATTTACATTTTCTATATCAGTTATCAGGGATTCGAACTTAGACTATCACACAACCCTCAGCTATCCATGCCTTCTCACATTGCTGATCATACACATGTTGAAAAGATAAATAATCACCAATATATGTATTTCATGCTAAACCAGCAATCATCATTTGGTCCAGATTACTATCTCCACACATATATACAATCAGTGCTCAGCTTAAAGCCAATCTTCATACTTTAATAGACAGGCTTCAAACTATTCCAACCCACAACTCTTCAGCCATCCATTCATTGAAAATCCGATGATGGAATGTTCAAAGCTCTCGTTAGTGCCAAGGTTGTCATCCTATCCATGTTGACCATTTAGTCATTCTGACCCCTCATATAGAGATGGCATGGAGAACTGAGCGTCAGGTGAAAGTCTGAGTTCGAATCCCTTATGTATTACATTATATATGTGCAGGTGTGTGTAAGTCTGTACAGTGTATTAATTTGCATATTAAAAACTGTTAAAGGTCTACTCATCCCTTGCATATGTATGTAAATGGATTATTCTCCAGTACATGAGCGGTCAGAATGACTAAATGGTCAACATGGGTAGGATGACAACCTTGGCACTAATGAGGGCTTTGAACGTTCCATCATCAGATTTTCAATGAAATGGATGGCTGAAGAGTTGTGGGTTGGAGTAGTTTGAAGCCTGTCCATTAAAGTATGAAGATTGGCTATCTTAATATAAAGCTGAGCACTGATTGTATATATGTGTGGAGATAGTAATCTAGACCAACTAATGATTGCTGGTTTAGCATGAAATACAGATATTGGTGATTATTTATCTTTTCAACATGTGTATGATCAGGTAGGTCAGCAATATGAGATGACATGGAGAGCTGAGGGTCATGTGAAAGTCTGAGTTCGAATCCCTTATATATTACATTATATATGTGCAGGTAAGAGTAAGCCTGTACAGGTATTAATTTATATATCAGTTATCACAAATTTGAGAAATTCACCTTTCAGGCTGTTGCTTAATTACGAATATTATGCAATGACTTTTTTACTTTTGTGGGATAGTGAATATGAAAATTATATGTAATCTTTTTTTTTTTCTTATCAGCTTTTGGTAGTATTTGTGTATTTAATGTGTGGTCCAGGACATTTTTTCCAATGTGGCCCAGAGATGCCAAAGATTGGTTATCCCAATTTAAACCGTCATTTCACAACAGCCAAAATTCTTCATATAGTAGTGCTACTCAGTGCAAAACAATGTAATCAATGGATGTCAGAAGGCTTGTGCATAAATTCCTATCTAATGCTCTCCATACAGTAGTGCCACTCAATGCAAGATAGAGTAGTTCCTTCTTGCATCCATTGATTACTCTGGTTTGCACCGAGTGGCACTACTGTATGGAGAGCACTAGATACATCAGTTTTATATAAAGTTTTCTCATATATAGTAGCTGGAAGAGTTGCAAAATGGATGGAAGAGAATAAGGCAGTGGGGGAAATACAAGGAGGTTTTAGATCAGATAAGCGTATAGGAGATAGATTGTTTGTAGTTACACAACTTATGGATATGAGTAGGAATTCAGGTAGATAGTTATATATGAGTTTTATGGATATAGAGAAGGCATATGATGGAGTAAATAGAAATAGATTATGGGTAAGTTTAGCAAATTTGGGAATGGATGAAGCTTTAGTGGATATTATTAAGAAATTTATATGAAAATAATTACTATATGTATCAATTAGGGGATATAGAATCAGTTAAAGTTAAAAATGGGGTGGGACTAAGGCAAGGATGCCCTATGTCACCTATTTTGTTTTTGTTGTATTTGAGTGAAATGGAGAGAGCAATAGAAAGACTAGGGAGAGGGACAGAGATACTGTTAATAGGTGGCAAGGGAGTATATACTTTGTCAGGTCTTTTTTTTGTGGATGATGTCTTTTTGTGTGCAGAAAGAAGAGAAGATATGGAAGTTATGCTAAGGACATGTGCAAGGATGGATAAAGAGATTGGGATTAAATTTAGTGAAGAAAAATGAAATATAATGATGGTTAATACTGGGGAAAGAGAAGACAGAATTTTTATTGGGGGATATAAAATTAAGTGTGGTGAATAGATATAATTATTTGGGAATCATCTTAAGTAATCAGAAAAATTGCTTGGATGAATGGGAGAAAAAATTGATAAAAGAAGCAAAGAAAAGAAAGGGATTGATAAAGAAATTAACAGTGTTTTCATATAGTAAACATGATGTAGCTAGAATTGTATGGAAGGGAGTTGCAGTAGCAGGGTTAACATATGGTAATGATGTGTTATGTATTAATAAAGGGGTATTAGATTACTTAGAAAAAGTACAAAGGGAAGTAGGAAGACATACATTAAATGCAGAATGTGTGGACAGCAAAGGAGGCAATTCAAGGAGAAATCTGATGGTCAGTTTTTATATGAGAGATGCAAAAAGTAAAATGAAAATGTTTCGTAGGTTGCAGTTTATGAATAATAAAATAGCCAAAATAGTATTTAATTGGGTTATGAGTAAAGGGCAGGCAACAAGATGGATGAGAAAGGTAATGTGGTATGCAGAAGATTTAGATAAAGAATTTATATTGGTATACTTGTACAAAAGGTGGGGTGATTGTGTTAGGAGGATTATTAAGTGTTATAGTGGTAAGGAATGGGATAAAAGAATAGGTGCATTAATAAAGACTAGGGAGTTGGAGAAATGGAGAACTAGTAAGGAGAGTAAAAAGAGTTTAAATATATATAGAAGTAAACGGAACATTGGGTGTGAGTTAATTAATTTATGATAATAGCAAGGAAAGTAATTTACTGTTCAAGGCTTGAATGGGATCTTTAGCAACATGGGTAATATCATATGATCACCATCTCTTATGCTAGCACATAACTGTTATTAAACAGGCAAAATTTTCCATACAGTAGTGCCACCCTATCTATTGGATGAGTATGCATTAGATAGGGATTTTATGCACAAGCCTTCTGGCATTCATTGATTACTCTGGTTGGCACAGGGTGGCACCACTGTATGGAGAGTTTTGCTTTGTTTATGATTGATATTGTTTGCAATTAATAAATATATATCAATAAATTCTACAGCATTACAAGTTTCATTATATGATCAATTCTTATGCTTACGCAAGCTATTAAAACAATAGCAAACTCTTCATACAGTAAGGCCACACAATGCAAGCATTAGTAGCATTCGATCGTAAGATCTAGTGCTTTTTTTTATGTGTCAAAGCATCTGCCGGAAAGCGAACCCACAAACCCGGGACAACTGCTTGTAAGGCAGTTGTGCTGACCACTCGACCAACAATGCTTGACTAAGATCTAGTGCTTTCAGATCCAAGGTTCCTCAATGATGAAAACCACAAGCTAAAAACTAGTCTAGGAATATAGAATGAGTAAATCTAGGTAGAGATTTTATGCACAAACCTTTTTGCATCCATTCATTACTAAGGTTTGCATTGAGTGGCACTACTGTATGAAGACTTTGCTACTGTTTTAATATTGCAAATCTGTTTGAATTACTTATGGATTTTAACTGAATCAATTTTAGCTTCCCAATGAATATCATATGATGATTAAAATGTTTAAATTCTTGTACATCATTTTCCATCTTTTTGTTGAAACTGAAATAAGAGTACAAACATTGCGTTATTCCAAATTTTATTTTACAATATATATTGGTAGAAGTAGCCCCACAAAAGGAAAGAATATGAGAATCATGGCACATAAACATGATGAACTAATTATCTGGACTGTATATATTTGTATTTACTCTTTATAAGACCTCTGTTATCATATGCTTGCTCTTTACAATCCAGGATGTCTAAAATTAATTTTGTCAAAAGTATGTTTACTAAACCTTATCTAGTTGTATTAGATACTTCAATAAACCCTATAAATGATTTATTAATACTTAGTTTCTTATTAATAAAATTTACATAACTAATTATTATTGATTATTGTTCTATATGGGAATGATCAGGTTATGCAATCCATATGGTTAATGTTATATATATATACAGTTTTATATCAGTTCTAATTTTAAATACTACATTACTAACTGTTGCAATAAGTGACTTCTGTGATCTCCATGCCAAATGATGTGCTATTTTTTTTTTCTTTGTGTTTTTATCATATTTGTTTACTAATTTAACTAAATTTAAAAAATATCTATTGTTTAGTTTTCCTACTTTTTTATGAATCCCTCTCAATGGGAGATTGTTACTAATTAAAAACAATATCTAAAATTTGTTTCTTTTGTTACATTAATTTAAATTGTAGTATCAAGAATGCAATTTATCTGGCTTATGTTCAAACCCAGGTTAAAAACATAAAAAATGATTGTGCCATAGCTGCACTGAGGCCCATTTATATATGCCTATATAAAAGTTATTCTAATAAATAATTACTCATAAGAATGTGCATAGTTCAAATATTTCATTATTATCTGGAATGGTGCTTGTCAGTTTAATGTAAGTGGGGGGGGGGGGAGTAAATGAAAGCGGATTTTTAAAATATATTTTATTTAAAGCACTGCTTACACATCTCGATTGCCATTTTTATGCCCATGTCTGTACATATGGTTTGTTCAGCGTTAACTTTATTTAGGATAGGTGTTTTTTCACATAAAACACCCATATACTGGGTATCAAATTGCTATTATGTTTAAACTTGTCTTTAATATCCTTTGACAGGGATGCAATACAAAAATATAGTATAGAAAAAATGAGTACTTGTTAGTCTCACTTTGATTTAAATAATTTTTATTAGAAAAATGTGATTTTTTATACGAAAGAACTCAATTCATTCCTATACATTTTGGTGTCTTTCATTCTTTAATAACAATAGCCACCACTATCTTATTAGGCAGGATTGGTTTTAAGCCAATAAACATCACATGATCACCATTTCTTACGCTTGCTTATAACTGTTGTTAAAACAGGCAAAACTCACTATACGTATTGCATTCATTGGTGACTAGCTTGCTATGTGTGGCAATACGTATAGTGTTTTGCCTGTTTTAACAACAGTTATAAGCAAGCGTAATAAAAGGTGATCATGTGATGTTTATTGGCTTAAGCTGTATAATATGAATAAATTTTGATAACAATCATTTAATTTTAAACAATATCCTAGATCTGTTCAATTAACTTGCTCAAATGCTTTCATCAAATTAATAAAGAGTAATATAAAAATTATTCTTTGTTCCTTAGATTTTTTTTGCATTTGCCTGAGAATTAAAATTATGTCTAATGCTTTTTGATTCTCTAAAGGCACATTTAGTCTCTGTTAATCATTAATCTATGATTGGAAGCAACTAATTTAACCAATTATTTAAAAGCATCTTTGCTGCAATAAATAATAATAATATCCCATGATAATTACTATAATTTTATCTACTCTTTATTTTTAAACTCAAACAATAACAGCATCCATAAGATCAGGTGACACAACTTCATAAATCAATATATTAAAGAACTCTAGTTATCCAGCAGGATCTGCAGCCTTTCCATTTTTAAGATTATAGAAGTACTGTTTTACTTTCACTAAATTAGATATCTTTGTATAAATAAATAGATAGAATGAACAAATCATTAAAAGTAATATCAATTTTTGCATCATTATTCGAAAGATATCCAAAATACTCCTTTCCCATGTTTGAAATATTGTCAGCATTTAAAAGGGTGCCATTGCTGTGTTTGGTAGAATTACAATACTATTTTTAGGTTCATAATATTGTTTTCAATGTATCAAAAAAGATCTTAAGTGATTATAATCTGTGAAGGACTATCCCTTTTGTGATTTTAATCTACCAATCACATTTAAGCTTCTTATTAATCCTTAAACTTCTGCTTTTAAATCTCTACATTTACTATGAAGCTCCATATTAGCAAAAAATACCACCTTGCCTTTTAATCAACAATAATATCCTTGTCAGAAAACCAGTTATGATTTTTCTTTTTAGCGAAACCAAGAATAGATTTTCTTGTATCCATAAAAAAATGACATATGGCTTTCTTGCTTGAGAGTTCATAAAAATTTCAAGCTCCAGACCTTCAAGGACTAGAATTAATTTTAGGACTTCCTTATCCCCTGTTGGATGCCCTAACAACTGCAGCAAACCCTGCAGGTTTTTTTTGTATCCATAACACATTCCTTAAGAGAATTTCACATCTCAGTAACACGACAATCCTGAAAATCCAAAATTAGCAAATTTAACATTGAAATTCAGCATAAATAGCAAATACTTCGAATGAACAAACATTAACTTTCTTGTGATTATGACTGAAATAAGGCTTATTTTTAAATATAAATATTTTAATTATGAAGTATACTTTTCTAAGATCCATCCAACGATTTGTGCTTAAGTACTTCCATAATATGAACTCTTATATGTGGACTCCTAACTGTAATATAAACCGTTAAGCTTCATTGTTTTGAACATGCTCATCCATGTTCTTTTAAAGTGATTTTTATTACCTAAAAATATTTATGATAGTCAAATAGCAGAACATTTGAATTTACAGCACCAATTCATTATTTCCAACAACAGACAAAATCCATTATTTGTATAAATCATTATTTTCAATTATTTTTAATTCAGTGCAAGGTCTTCCCAAATGTGAACCAATTTCTTTGATCTGTAGCTTCTTTTTTCCATATCATACAAACAGTCTTCTTTATTTCATTCATCTATTTTACATACGTCTCTTCCTATGTCTTTTTCAATTTCTTAAGATTCAATTTGAAAATTCAATTCTCCAGCTATTATATATCTTATAAAATATGTCCAGCTTAACTCCATTTTAGTCTCATTTCTTTCGATGATATCAGTAATACATGTTTGTTTTCTCAGTCATGCACTTCATTTTTAAGTCTTCTTGGTATTCCGAAGATACATATTTTCATATTTCTTGAATGGTTTCAAGTCTTTGAATTACTTTTCTGTTACATATCAAAAGACTCAAATCCATAATTAAGAACTGATAAGTTACATCCATTAAAACACATATAGGCATATTTCCTTTTAATACTAAATTATTTCTACCAATAATACTCCATTCAAATTTAATTCTACTATTAATTTCAGCCATTGTGCATCCATCTGTATTAAATAAATAATTTGGCCAAAGTATTTATAGTTGTGAACTTTTTTTAATTCATTATTATCAATCTTTACTTTTTTTCTTTTGGGAAAATCTATTGATCATTACTTCAGTTTTTTATAGCATTTATCTTTAGTTCTACTTTCTTACTTTCATATACTAACTTTTCCAGCACTTCCTATAGCTCTAAACTATTATTTTCAAAATCAACTACATCATCCACAAAATTTAGATTGACTTACATAATATCCATTTACTTTTACTCCTGTAGTCTGCCTTTTAGTCCACAAAATACTTTTTGTAAAAATTCTGTAAAAAGTGGTGAAGATTTTGAGAGAAATATCAAGAATTGTAATTTATGTTTATGTTAATATATAGAAAATCTACCAAAAAAAAGAAAAGATTTTTAGGTTAATGTATAAATATTATTGTTTTCAATTCTGTTCTCATAGTGTTGTAGTTAAGTAGAGATAAAAGGTAGCTGCTGGAGGGTTGCATTAAATCCTAAGATCTAGGTGCAGTGCTCTCAGATCTGAGACTCCTCACTGATAAAGGCCACAAGCCAGAAACTAGTCTGGGGATATTGGATGAGTAGGCACTAGATAGGGATTTTATGCACAAGCCTTCTGGCATCCATTGATTACTCTGGCTTGCACTGAGTGGCACTACTGTACGGAGAGTTTTGTCTGTTTTAATAACAGTTATGAACAAGCATAAGAAGTGGTGGTCATTTGATGTTTAGTATGTTAATATATAGAAAATCAATCAAAAAAAAAGATTTTGATATAACCTATTGGTAATATGTTTGTTATTGTATTTGCACACTACACAGATATTGCCTATCATAAAGACTTTATTTAGGCAGAAAAACTGCTATATAAGGAACATTGATTTATTCAAGCTCAAAACAATGGCATTTAATAGATTAGATGAGTTAGAAATAAGAGTTCACATTGTGTGAGCACTTACGAGTTTAGATTGTTGGTAAGCTTAATATTAGTATGCACCAAGATTAAAATGATAGTCGTATTAAGAAATAGATATTAATCTAATCATATTCACAAAAAAATTGAAGTTTATTCTTTAGAAGAATCTTGTTATAAATTTCAAAAAATATTGAAATACTAAAATTTTTAATTTTGATCTTTAGGATTGTTATATTACTGAATTATGGAATTATTTTAAGTAGTGTTTTATGGATATAAGTAAATCTATTCTTGGTTTCATTAAAAAGAATCATGATTGGTTTTCAGATAATGATCTTATTATTATTGATATGATTGAAAAACAACATTTTTTTCTGTTTGGCAGAATAATACATTTAATGTGGAAATTTGTAAGTATAGAGATATAAATATAAAAGTTCTACAGTGGACAAGAAAGCTTAGCAATGATTGGTGAATTAAAATTGTAAAGATATAAACATTTGCTGAATATAATCATTGTAAATCTTTATTTGATCCACTGAAAGCAATATATGAACCTGAGAAATGGTATCATAATCCTATTAAATTCAGCAATGGCATTTTCTTATATGATGACAATGATATTTTGAAAAGTATTTTGATCATCTTTTGAATAATGATACAAGAATTGAGATGACAATTTTAATGATATATCCATTTTATGCATATAAAATTATTTTAATTTGGATAAAAATATTCAGATTAGTGAAGTTAAAATAGAGTTTGTAATCTTAAAAATAGAGAGACTGCAGGTCCTGATGAAATACCTAGAGAACTGATGTTAGCTTAAAAATATTGGAATTTTTTAGAAATATACAGAACCATGAAGTGGTGCCATCATACTTAAAGGAAGGATTTTATTGTTCCATTTTTTTAAAATAAAGTAGACAAGATTACAGCAATGTGGAATATCATTCACTATAGTAAAATTATTTCAAAGATGTTATTAAATGGGTTACTGTAACAGTCAGAAACGGTGATTCATTAACATAGTGCAGAATTCAACCACCACACAGAAAGGCAGCACCATCTAGGTAGCGAAGCCACCTGTAGTACTGAGTTCGAACATAGTTTATCGGTTCCACAATACAATCCATGAAACAACGCATCTGATGCCACGTTAGCAAATATTTCTTTAGCCACGGTGGTCAGGGATGTTGCAAGAGATTCATGATTTTATTTTCGAGTTAGCCAATAATAACACTAATATTAATTCAACACTTATATTTACAAATCGAGGAAATATTATATAGAATGGGTATCGAATAAATAAAACGTTACTGCAGACGTATAGTTTGAAATTATTTATTGAAACATTTTAATAATAAATCATTTACTGCTAATATTGGTTGGTATTTAAATTGAGTAACGGAATTTTCTGATACAGTTATATATTCAAGAAATACATTTATTTATTGAGAAACATTTATACGAAATCATTTTACCAATAATACTTTATATTCAAGATCTCAGTAGCGATATTTTCCGATACTGTTATGTTTACAAAGAGAAATATATTTATTTGATGATGTAATCTAGTTACCTAAAATTCTCGAGCAAGGATTTCTAAGGCATGCCTTTAGGGATTTATACCTTTGCAATGCAAGAGTCTAAAGTAAGATTTATAAGAGTAGCGGCGAACGTATATTTATTTAATTAAAGATATTTACTAATAACTAAGGGCTAACATTTATTTGAGAGTGAATTATGTCACTAATGCAGGGACGGAGTTATACATAGAATAATAAAATTAATAAAAGAAACACATGGGACGTCTAGAAAGGCGATATGGCAGTATATTGAAACTGCAAAGCCATGAATGAGTTGAAAACAATGGGCTGGCGTTCGCCGTAGGCCCAAAGAGGTAAGGTGTCATATAAGCATAACCAGGGGCAAGTGGTTCGTGTCACAATTGCCTCCAGGCTGCATGACGGTCGTCAAATCCTACGGGACATTCACTTGTCAGCTTGTGTAGGACGACTGGGGTTAATTTCAACCCTATAGAATCCGGAAAATTTAAGGCTTGTAATGGGTCATCGCATCTCTAAAATGTAACATGTGTATAATGCATAGATGATTCTGTTAAGATTTAAATATATTTCATAACTCGGCCCTACATTATCAACATTTAATAGAGAACGTTTGCAACTCTCAAAGAAATGCAATTTTATGGAATTATTAATTAAAATTTAATAAAATATAAAAACAATAGATAAACTAGGTGAGGATTATAGCCAATACGTCAGCCATTTGCTAAGCAGTAGACCCCTGCATTACAATAAATGAAACACTGAATGCGTGTCGATTTATATGAAAATATTAAATAGTTTATGGAGGTAAATATTAATAAAGATTTGACACGCATCCACTGGTTCAAGCAATCATAGATTTATACTTAGAAAATTATAAGCATGCGATAATTATATAATAAAATGTAGATTTTAGAAATACGTACCCAAGAAAGATAGAATTAGGCAGGCTAGATTATTAAAGAAATTTACATATTAATTATTAAATTTATAGCATTACAAATGAGAATTTACAGTTTATAAGTTATATAAAGAATGAATAAGCTATAGCGGGATATTAGTAGAGTACTCTAGAGAATTTGGATACAGGTACCTGTTTTATGAGAAGTTTTCCGATTCAGTGATCAGTAGCAAATTGTTCATGATTCTAGCATTAGCAGTTCTTTACAGTATTTAGATGATTCATGTAATTTAACAGCAACAGCTTTCAAATTATTTTAGGCAGCAGATCTTCGTGGTTGAATTTATGAAGGCCAAAGGAAGGTTTGGCATACGATACTCGACCATACTGTGGCAGGTAAAATTAATTTAAGATCTTGGAGACTCTCAACTGATTGCAAGCACAGCTAAAGTTAAACTGAAAGTTTTTAGAAAGTCCAAAATGGCCTCCTTTCTTAGATCTTATCTTTTACATTTTTGTTAGTTTATTTTTGGATTCCAATTAATCTGCCCTGAGGATAATCAATGCATTTTTGTTAATTCTAATTATAGAGAAAGCTGCCTTTCTATTGTTTACATTTAATTTTTGCAATTAGATTTTAGGGAATTTTTCTTTTTAATTAATCTATTATCTCTCACCGGCTGTTGCTTTTAAAATTTCAAATACAAAAGGGAACATATGATTATTTTTACTTTTAATTAAATATTACAATATTTATCTAAATCGCATGTTGTTAAAATTGATAATAAATTGAAAGCATGCTAGCCTTTCACATGCGCATGTGAAAGGCTAGCATACTTTCAATTTATTATAAATATTACAGTCTATTTCTAAAATTATTACTAAATGAAATTTAAACAAAGCAATAAATAACGGATTTTACAATTCAAAATAAATGATTAAAATTATATATTTTTATATAACTAAAAGAAGAAATCTAAATTATATTATTTATCTTTATTTATTGCCTTAAATTTGATATCGAAATGTGTGCGTGTTTATGGTGAATTCTACATATGTCTATACATTTTTAATATTGCTACACACACAATTCGATACCAAAAAGTTTAAATTTGGGTAGGATAGAGCGGTGGGTGAGAGACGATTAAAAAAAGGTGAAACTTAAGATTCGAATACGAATCTTACTGTTTCATTACAGTCATAAATGAAATGAATGTTCGTAAGACATTCAATGTGTTTTTAGAAAAATCAAGAAGCATTATAGGCAAGATTTTTTTTTTGCCAGACAAATGCAAGAAAAGTAATGGGAATAAAAGGGTGATTTCGTTTACTGATTTTCTCAAGGCATTTGATTCATTTAATAGGACAAGTCTTTGATATTGTTTGAAATTTAGCTGCTCATTCATCAAAATTTATTTTTTATTATACAGCTTTTACATAATGGAATGAGAGGAAATGTTATTACTACAGGTGGAAAATCTGATGTATTTGAATTAAAAATTGATGTTGAACAAGGGATGTATATTTGCTCCAAGATTATTTTCAATTAGTTTGATGATGGAATTTTTAAATTTGAATCAATTAAAAGTAAAAATAAGAACTTCTTGCATTCTGAATTTACAGTATGCTGATGATGATGATGCTATTTTACCAGTTCAAAAAATGATTTACGTAATGTATAAAGACTTCGGAACTAATGTTCAAAAGATTCAAGTTCTTTATCAGTCAGTAATGAAAGAAAAATCCTCAGCAACTTTTAACTTGGATGAAAATGTAAACCAATTTAAATAATTTGGTACTTTTATAACTAAAAAAATCAGCTTAAAAGTTGAGATATAGTACAGACTTCAATGTGCTGCTTTTAACAAGTTAAAAGATGGAGTATTTCATCATAGGAAAAAATTTATTGCAACTAAGTTAACTATGAATAGCTATTATTTTACCTAATTTTTGCGATTTGGACATCCTATAAAGACATTAGAAAAATTTCATTCAAAGATCTTTCATAAAATTCTAAATATTCAATGTTAAGATCAAACCAATCAATATGTTCTTCAGCTTTCTGGATATGATACTATTGACTCCATTATTATAAAATTACATTTCCCATTGGATTGGATATATAAAACAAATGAACAGTGTAAGACTTCCTAAAAGAGTGCTTTATGGCCAACTTGAGCATGATTTATATTCTACACTAATAGGATTATTTCAAAAACATTGTAAAAAAGTACAAAGTCAATTGTTTCCATTTGGAACATAGAGCAGATATTAGAACACATAGGAGCTATAATTGAACATTTTAGAAAGGCTTTCTGCTGAAGAAATCAAAAGACAGAATTGCAAAATATCAAACAATCAGCAAATATATCAGTATGTTCTATATGTAGTTGTATTTGTGTATCATGGATTGGTTTGTATAATCATTGTAAAACTTATTTTTAATATAGTTTTATTTATCTCTTTTTTTCTTGGAAAGAAGATCCATAGTCATTTATCAATGAGAGATGTCTTTATGCATACACATGGCAACCAAGCAATAACTAAAAGCACAAATGGACTGTACTGATCCAATCAATGATAATCAATGCATATTTTTGATGGACAGAATTTTGAAAACATAAAGAAACTAAGATATTTTCTTATCATGCACTGCCTTAGGTGATTGTAACATGTATCGAATAAATTTGAACAAATTTCAGATGCAGAAGATCTTAGATATATAAAATAAACAAACTCCATACCATCATAAATTCAATGGGTTTGCTACAAATCAGTTCAGCGTCTCAAACAAAGACTGAAAATTTTGAACTAGGCTAACATTCATGAAATGTTATATTTGACTATCTTCCATCAACATATGATATCATTTACAGCCTAATTGATTAGTAGGATGTTAAAGATGAGGCTATCGATTTTTACTTTCTGATCAGAGTAATTCATTATTTATTCTGAAAAAATACTTCAAATATGTAAAAAGCAATTAAGTTTATATTATGGATAATCTAAAGAGAAAATAGATAAATAGTGGTATTTAAGTTATCATAAACATAATCTAAAGCAGCAGTTAAACATGTAGCAGACATAGCTAAAATGACATGAAAAAGAATCTGGAAAATAAAGAGATAAATAATACTAAGGATTAGTCTACAAACAACACATTGTAGATTAATTCTAAAGATTAAAAGGTAAAATATCCATCAAATATCAACAGTTTTCCAAGACCAAGAAAATACAGCAAGAGTGAAAAAAAAACTATTTAGACATTTTCAAGAATTCATAAAGAGTTTAGGGTATGAGGGGAAGACTGCTGTGCATGCATTATATATATAACCACACCTAGTGAGATGTTTTTAAAGTTAGTATATAATTTGTAATATTTAAATTAAAAATGTAAATGTACTAATCTTGTACAAAGAGATTAAGAAATGCTAATAGAAACAAATATAATCTTGTAGAGATAAAATAATCTAATTAAAAGATAAGCTATAGAATGTATTCATGCCAAACAACATTCTGGATTAATTACTGATTATAAAACCTGTATTATTGGTTACTTTAGTAAACTTTGAAATATATATATAACCTTGTATAATGCTAGAAATAGAATCAGAAAATTATAGGATTTTTCAAGTAAAGATCAAATCTCAGGATATCCACTTCTGATGTTATTTACTTGTAATATAATTCTTTCTGTTTAATTCTTATTTACATATACTATATATTTATTATTTGTCTGAAAGTTTGTTATCATAATTTCAATTATTTGAAACAACACATTATATGTATATAATTTGGTAATGAAATATCATTTATGCATTTTATAAACACAACTTTTAGATAGTTTGAGGATAGATGAAATTAATACAGAAGTACTGAAAACTCCTAGGGAGCTATATGTAAACTGACTCTCACTAAATGCAACTATATAATGAGGCCACCTATACTTTAGTTTTGATTTTATATAAGCATATCATCTACTAATGTACTAACACTCAGAGCATGATTTATATATACTAATATAATTTCAGGTCAAACTAGCTGAAATCACTCTAATTAATCAGAGGGAAAGGCTGAACCTCATATTTAACAACATCTAAATATCAAATTAATCTTCTGTTAATAGATGTAAATATTACTTTTTGATAGCTTGAATATAGATTAAATTAATGCAAAATTAGTGAAAACCTCTAGCGAGCTATATGCAAACTAACCATCACTAAATGTAAGTATAGAACGAGTCCATATTACATAAGCATATCATCTACTGATGTACTAACATGCAGAGTATGATTTATATATATAACATAATAACAGGACAACTTCTGAAATCACTATAACTAATAAGAGAAAAAAGCTGAGCTTATATTTATCAACCTCTAAATAATAATCTTCAATTAATGGATGTATAAATAACTTTTTGATAGCTCAAATATAAATAGAATATAGTTTGTATATAGCTTGCTGGGTATTTTCAATACTTCTGCATTAATTTCATATATGTATTTTGTAACTAAGGGTCCCAAATTCAATTTCCTTTCTAATACTACGACTAGTCAAGCCAGAGACAACTGAAGACGAGATGAGAATACCATTTATTATCTTATATATTAATGTGTATGTATTATCTACTGTTTTCATGATGATATAAATCTTAATAGTGTCTGTATCATAATTTAATCAATTAGTTTTATTTAATTAATTTATTACTATCCCTCTTTTAAATATTCATATAGAATCTTAATTACATGTTACCAATACATTATGTTTAGCAGCATGCATTTAAACATGCATTTATCTAACATGCTTCAATTACACCAAAAGAGAAAAAGTCATTAGGATATTTAAAGCTAATCCTTTGCCTGAAAGTCTTGAGGATAAAATATTATAATTAATTGTATAAAACTAATTGTATTTTCTAATTAATATTTTTAATTAATTAATAAATGTTTTATATATAATAATTAATTATTCTACACCTGCATACATTGTTTATATATTTTTTCTTATAACAAATAAAATTATTTAAATTAAATGAGGTGTAAGAAAAATTATTTAAATCAACTTGGAAATATAATAATTTATGACACTATCTATGGCCTATGCAAAGTTTGAGCACCAAATCTTAAATTTTTCTCATTTCTATTCAGGGATTTGAAATATATATTATTTCAGTTCTGCCATAAATTGAACAATCGTTGTGTACTTTGCTTTTAATCATAATCTAAAAAAAAACTGTAAAGTTCTAATAAGGTTTCAGTGTTTTCTCCACATAACATATATTAGTATTGCCCTTAATGTTAAAGTTTGTTTATTAGTATGAATTACATAACCTTTGCTATATTTTGCACTGTCTTATAGACTTCATTAAAAAATAAATGCTCTTAAATACTCGAAATTATAATAAAAGTGTAACCAAAGATATATCATTATAATAAAAATAATACAAATATTAACTTTTACTTTTTTTATATTACATACCTTTTATTAATATATATGCTTCAATAAGGTATTTTACAAATTTCATTTCTATTACATTTATATTTTATTATTTTTTCATATATTTAATAGTATGTAACTCTAGACAAAGATTCTAAGATATCATCAAAATGTAGGATAAAAAAAGTAAACAAAAATGTATGATTTATACTATGATAAAAAAAAATCAAGTCAGATGTCACATGACCTAATTTAATAAAGCTCGTGTTTACAAATGTTACATATAGAGCTTGCAAAATAAGCTCTTAACAAGCTTTGAGAATATCCTCAACCCCAGACTGGTTTCTGCTTCTGGCGTCATCAGAGAGGTGAAAGCCTATATATAACATTTGTAAACACGAGCTTTATTAAATTAGATCATGTGACATCTTACTTGATTTTTTATCATTTTATTTTTTGCTATTAAGGCTTTGGTGATTTTATATTTCTAAAGCTATTAATATATGGTGTAACTGAACTCAAGTTCAGTCCCATATGGCTATTTGAGTTAGATAGCTGGATTGGAAGACATATGGATGTCTGATAATTTCAGATTTTGTTCTCAATAGTTATACATTAGATAAAGTGCTGGGCTTGTCCTAGTATTTTTAATCTAATGCTGAATATTCTGGCACCTCACTGACGATGCCAGAAGCAGAAACTGGTCTGGAGTTGAGGATATTCTCAAAGCTTGTTAAGAGCTTATTTTGCAAGCTCTCTATATAATATGACTTATACTTTAAAAAATGTTTTAAAATGAAGTTCTTGATATAAATCATGTTGAAGGAAAAATAAATAAATTGAAAATTTTTATTAATTAGTAGAGTCTGCATAATTTTAAGATTTTTTCCCCAATAAATTATATAAATTACTATTTTCCTAAAAAAATATTATTTTATAATTTTAACTGATTGTGAATAATAGAATCTGTGTGTTTCACTCGAGTTTAAAATGTTTATCACATTAGCAACAATAATATTTTTTTTACCTGATAGTACACATTATGGGAATTAGATTTTCACAATCCAATTTATGAATAATGCATTTATGCAGTTGTATCAGATATTGCTATTTTACCTATGATACAACATTTTTTTTTTCATGATCACTTTTTAAAACATTACAATGCAGCTGCATTTTAGCATTTTATTTGCATGCTCTTTAAGTATTTAGTATAAAAATCACATCATTTTAAAATAAATTTAAAAAAAAGTTTGTTAATTAAAATAAATTAACATTATAGGTTTCCAGCTAATGGATGCTTAATCGAGAAAAGTGCCAAGACAACTCAAAAATATTGATTTCTGAAATTCTATGTTCCATAGATTAAAAATAACTACTAGTCTAGGCAGATTTTATGAATATATACAACTTATTAATTTTACTGGACTAAAAGTAATTTGGAAATACACTTTTATCTCCCCCTCTTCTCTTGTTATAAACTTCTCAAGTCTTCAAAATATCTATATACTGCCGAAGTAAACAAATATTATATAGATACAAAAAATTACTACAATAAAGTTGCACGAACTACACTATATTGTTTCAAGGCCTCCTCCCTTTCTCATGTACAAACATATTTAGTGCATAATAGTTTATATTTTGTCAACAAACTTTGATGAGAATAGAATATGTATTGTTTATTGAACTGCAAGTGTGAATTCCTTTCAACACACACACACATATATATATAGCACAGCTGCATATATAAATTAAGATTATAGTATAAGCAAAATTTTGAAATAATATAGTTATTGAGTGAAGAAATGAATAATAAAAGATAATCTTTTATACATAAACCAACCACTCTCTAAGTTGAGTCTCCCTCACTTCACCTTATCTTGTTTTTAATTTTTTTAGTTTTAATTAATTAAATCATATAAACTAACCCAATCCAAACAATGTCAAATGTATAAACAACATAATCCAATTAGATTTAGTTAGATAATAATTTTGAACAATTTTTTTTTTGCTTCCTGCTTTAATTATATTTTTCAAAAAATTATAAGATTCATATATATTACTTTTTATAAACCTTCACATATACACTCATTTTTTTATATCTATAATTCCTTTAATTTTCTAACAGTTTTGACAGTCCTGCAGTCTTCATCAGAGCATTTGCATAACCTTCCCCTTTCTTTTTAAATTTATAACTGTTTATAATTGTTTAGAGAATTATGTAAAAAGAAGGATATTATAAATGAAAATATGAGGTTGAGACATAAAAGAAAAATGGAAAACTTGATAAAGGAGAAAATTTAAAATAAGGGGAAGGTTATGCAAATACTCTGAAGAAGACTGCAGGGCACTCAAAGCTGTTAAAAAATTAAAGAAATTATATATATATAAATTGCACTGGAGTGTATATGTGGAGATTTATAAAAAGTACTATATATGAATATATGAAGAACGCAAAAAAAGTAAAGAAGATATAAGAATAATACTTCTAATTATAAGATTCCATAAAACCAGCAAACAAACTTAATTAAATCATATTTTAAACTCCAAAAAATATAAGAAACTATTGTTTCAATAAATTTAAAAGAAACAAATTATTTCTCTTGCTTTTTCCTCTCTTTTTACAAATAAATTTTTCTAGAAAAAAAAAATAGATTTTAATTATCTTTTTAAAATCAGCAATATAAAAATCATTCTTCCTCTTACTTAAATGTCTTTTTCCTAATTTTAATACTGAATTAAATCAAATCAAATGATTCTTTTTTATTATTTTTTTGTTCTTAAAATTGTTGTTTTAAAGTAAGTAACTACATTTAGTCATTCCCTCTTTATTCTAAGCTATTTATATAGTTAGTTCTTTAGCAAGAGCTACATTGCTTCCCATAGGGTTAAAAATAAAATAAATCAATTTACACTATTGACACTGATTGGTTTTATTTCTACACCAAAGTTTACATTAGTACTTTTTTTGCACATAACCTGACAAGCTTGAGAATCAAGCAGGAGAGGCACCAAGTTCAAAATCTCCTTACAATTCTAAAGAAAACAGACTAAATAACTAAACCATATTTATTAAAACAGGCAAAACTCTCCATACAGTAGTGCCACTCAGTGCCAGCCAGAGTAATCAATGAATGCCAGAAGGCTTGTGCATAAAATCCCAATCTATTGCCTAGTCATCCAATATCCCCAATCTAGTTTCTGGCTTGTGGCCTTTGTCAGTGAGGAGCCTTGGATCTGAGAGCACTGCACATAGATTTTAGGATATAATAGAACCCTCCAGCAGCCACCTTTTATCTCTACTTAACTACAAAACTATGAGAATAAAATTGAAAACACAATATTTTTAATCTAAGCTCAATAGCTTGTATAGTCAGATGGGTCTGAACTCAGTTAAGTACACATACATTTTGGGGTCTTTGTCTCTTTAACAACCATAGCCACCACTATACTATTAGGCAGGATTGGTGTCAAACCACTAAACATCACATGATCACCATTTCTTATGCTTGCACTGTTATTAAAACAGGCAAAACTCTCAGTACAGTAATGCCAGCCAGTGTAATCAATGGATGCCAGAAGGCTTGTACATAAAATCCCCTTCTAGTGCCTACTCATCTAATATCTCCAGACTAGTTTCTGACTTGTGGACTTCATCAGTGAGGAATACACCTAGATCTTAGGATCTAATGCAACCCTCCAGCAGCCATTTTTTACCTCTACCTAACTACAAAACTATGAGAATAAAATTGAAAACACAATATTTACAATGTAAGCTCAATAACTTATATAGTCATATGAGTCTGAATTCAGTTCAGTACCCATACATTTTAGTGTCTTTGACTATTTAACAACCATAGCCACCAATATCCTATTAGGCAGGAATGGTGTTAAACCACTAAACATCACATGATCACCATTTCTTATGCTTGCTTATAACTTAATAAAATAGGCAAAACTCTCCATACAGTAGTGCCACTCAGAGTAACAAATGGATGCCAGAAGGCTTGTGCATAAAATCTCCATCTAGTACCTACTCATCCAATATCCCCAGACTAGTTTCTAACTTGTGGCCTTCATCAGTGAGGAAGCCTTGGATCTGAGAATGCAATCCTCCAACAACCACCTTTTATCTCTACTTAACTACAAAACTTTGAGAATAAAATTGAAACAATATTTTCAATCTAAGCTCAATAACTTACATAGTCATGTGGGTCTGAACTCAGTTCAGTACCCATACATTTTGGTGTCATTGACTCTTTAACAACCATAGCTACCACTAGGCAGTATTGGTGTTAAACCACTAAACATCACATGATCACCATTTCTTATTGCTTGTACGTAACTGTTTTTAAAACAGGCCAAACTCTTCATACCATAGTGCCACTCAGTGCCAGCCAGAGTAATCAATCGATGCCATTCTGGTTGGCACTGAGTGGCACTACTGTATGGAGAGTTTTGACTGTTTTAATAAGTTATGTGCAAGCATAAGAAATGGTGATCATGTGATGATGTTTAGTGGCTTAACACCAATCCTACCTATTAGGATAGTGGTGGCTATGGTTGTTAAAGAGCCAAAGACATCAAAATGTATGGGTACTGAAATGAGTTCAGACCCATATGACTATATAAGCAATTGAGCTTAGATTGAAAATATTATTGTTTTCAATTTTATTCTCATAGTTTTGTAGTTAAGTAGAGATAAAAGGTGGCTGCTGGAGGGTTGCATTAGATCTTAAAATCTAGGTACAGTGCTCTCGGATCCAAGGCTCCTCACAGATAAAGGCCACAAGCCAGAAAATAGTCTGGGGATATTGGATGAGTAGGCACTAGATGGGGATTTTATGCACAAGCCTTCTGGAATCCATTGATTACTTTGGCTGGCACTATTATATGGAGAGTTTTGCCTGTCTTAGTAACAGTTATGTGCAAGCATAATAAATGGTGATCATATAAATCATATTTAATTCTTCAAGGATGTTGCAATTATATTGTAAGACAAATTGTGCATGATACAGTTGCTAACCAGGGACTCTTGGCTTGGATAGCTTTTTGCTAATGTTAAGAAACTCTACTGACCATTTGTTTTTACACTACAATTAATTATTTTGCTGGGAATAGTCACTAGTTATTCTGCAGTGAACCAGAATATTGCTCAAGCCCATGCCTGCAGTTCGGCCATCTCTTGCAGAGAGAAGGCTTAATCATACAAATATTTCAATTTACAATTAGCATACATCCTAAAACCTTGTATACTACACTTCCATTCTTTCAATTCCCTACTCATCATCACTGGGTTTTTTTCATTAGTTATGGTTTTGATAATTAAGGTAACACATATATGATTTTTTTTATGATTAATACTTATGAATTTTAATTTAAAACAGAATTTTTCTTTCTTTCAATTATTTTACAAAATTTGTTTCCATGATATTTTATCTTCCATACCTAACTCATTAATCCATTTAACATATCTTGGGTCTTTGAAAAGATGAAGCCACCTTATTTATACTGGAATTAAATCTTTCCTCACCCCAGATATTTTTTATTACTACTCTGAGCGTTCTCAATTAGCATGACAAGAAAATTTCTGTCGTATGATCATTATTCCCAATTTTACACTGGAGTAGATGTTTGGTTGGTTTTTTCAATCTATTTCTTTTTTTCTTTGCTATTGCAGTTGTGAACTTTTTAATCTTGATTTTCAACTTTTCAGTTACTCTAAAATTTATGGTTTTATAACTTTTTGTTACATATTCATAATTAATTTCTTGGATTTTTACTTTTTCTGATCTTTATTCTGAAATTTACCCTCCAAAATTTGCAATTCTTTGGAAATATTTTAATTTTTAACAATACTTTATTCATATCTTTCAATTTTACGTTAATGCTTTGTTGACTATCTTTGACCTTTACTGCTTCATTCTAATGTATTTGTTCAACATTCAGAAGCTTTATGTCTAAGCTTTGCTGTCTTTCTTTAACCGTTGCTTTCTCTGTAACATCATGCGTGTGCAAGATGTTACAGAGAAAGTTCTATTTTATTTTGTTTTTGCAGTTCTTCTATGTCTTTTTTGATCTATATGACTTTCTAATATTCCCTTCTTATAATTTTCAAGCATTTTATCAATACTTTTACATTTTCTTATGATGATGATTTTAAACATTTTATTTTAATTTTCTATCATTTTGTCCTAATCATTAATTTGATTTTCAAGCATTTCATTTTGCTTTTTAAACACTTTCTTCATAAAGACTGATGTCATCATCTCTTTTTCTATTCAAGATTTCTCGTTCTTTATATTGTTTCTCACTGGGAATGTTTTCTAATTTTTTTTCTGTAGCCTGCATTTTTGCTCTCAACCTTTGTCTATAATACTTATCTACTATTTAATATTATTTTTTCTAATTACTTTTTTATTCTATTAGTATGCCCATCCATCCTTTCACTCCATAGTCCTGTTATTATTTGCCTAATTATTTTATTGTCTACTATTCCATTAGTTTGTTCTTACATATACAATTTAATTTATATTATTTATACTTATATTTTCTTTGATTAATTTGTTAAAATCAGCTATTTTCTATTAAAATTAACATGAGTTATTTTAACTGTTAATATCCTTTCTGTTCTCACATTTTGCTCTGAATTATTATTATTTGTTTATTTTTTTCAATACTGGAAGCTAGGATCATTCTTGGACTCCAAATATGTAATAATCCCCTAAAAACATGAGGTTATTAGAAAGCTTATTTTTGATTTTACACTTTGAAAGTTAAATATCTAACTGATTATAATATGTTATTTACCAGAGCTGGCAAGTTTATGTGACTATTTTATATTTTAGTCCAATTAATCTTATTATTATCTGATAACTAAACCTTAAGGAATAATTTATAATCGATATTTAAAATATCACAACCCAACTTGCCAATTCTTTTATAAGCTACATTCATTGAATAATTTTTAAAGGGTAATTATTAATTTTATTCATTTTAAAGGTTATAATCTGTTGGAGATAAGGTTGTTCATTTCATTGGTAAAATAAAAATACAAATGTGAGAAACTGAAATAAAATATATTATAATCATTTCATCTAAAAATTCAATATTAGTTTGATAATTTAGTCAAGATTAAAATATTAGGGTATAAGTATTCAACTAAAATATACACTAATAGGTATTATTAAAGTTCCATTAAACTACCATTAGTTCTTAATTAGGCACATAGGCCATTATTAATCATTTTTTACCTAATATATAATTGCTTGTGATGCAAATGCCAGATCAGCAGTGTGCGACTTGAAGGTCATGACCCTGCAAGGGGTCACATAAGAATTGTTAGGGGTGATGAAAATTTTGAGTTCTCATTTGAATAATAAATTTTTAAATGAAAAATTTAAACACTATTAAAAATACATGAAAACTACTCAACTCATTATTGTGTGTCTGACTACTTTTGTGTTATATTCTATCTGTTTTGTATAAACATCACATCGTAATGGCACTTCAGCTATATTGCTCATTTTTCTTGTTCATTCTTAGTTTTGTTCTTTATGCTAGTATCCTCTAACATTGATATGTGGAATTATATTCTTGAATGTACAATTTTTTAAAACAAAATATTGCTAAAAATAAGTATTATTATATATTTTTTCTTAATATGTAGTTTTCAAAGATCTTATATCAAATTGTATGTATTGAAATATAATATAAAGATATATATTTGTATGTAATATTTAAATACAAGGATATATACTTTAACGTAGATATAATTAGAGGGACTTGAACCCAGACTTTCAAGCTCTCTTTGGTCATTCACTCCATCTTATACAACTGATACAAAAAACGCACACACATGTGAATAAGATAAATGATCTCTAATATACATATTTTGTGCTAAACCAGCACTTATCATATGGTAAAAATGACTTTTATTACTATTCTTATATACTTATAATACAATGGTAATAACATATAATGGATTATGTAAAATTTCAGTCTAAGTATGGGAATTGTAAATGTAAAAAGATTGTGCACTAGTATGATAGATCATAATAAGTGATTGAGTTTCTGTTAATGATCATCAGATAGATAGATAAATACCTAAATGTTTTGTTTCTTTTAATTGAAGTATTTAATTATTAGCTATAATTGATACAAGGATTTTTCATAACTTGATTAATCTATACTTGTAACATTGTACATAATCACAAATATGTTGTGATAAAAGTATTTCAATGTACAGTTGTTATATTAAATGTTGAATTACAAACAAACTCATGAACTTGAATTATATTGGATTTCAATAAATGTTATATGGTTAGGTTATCTTTATAATTCCCTTTATTAATGATTAGAACAGACAATAGTTCCTATCATATGTTTATTGTTTATATACTCAATGGCCTTATTTTTGTATAATTATGTTGAAACTAGTATACCACTTATATATGTATTTTATTAGATTAGGAATCATAAGTGATCCTATGATGTTTAATGACTGAGCATTCTTTTACAGCCTAAAATTCAAAGTCAGTATGTTTATGTTATTGTACTATCATTACATTCTAAAGTCCCACCTCATTCACTTGATATATTTTTAGATATTTGAAATGATTTATACAATGAAATGTTTGAATTTTATGATATTACATGATTGTGTCCCTTTGTATGTGAAACTGATCTTTATATATGACAAATCTTGAGTTAACTATACTTAAGTATATTGTTTATAATAGTATTCCTGGTTAGAATTGCAATATCCATCCAGAGATAATTAGAATGCATGACTGATTATAATAACATTGCATGTCTACATCTCTCCTATGTTGTCTTGCATGAAGTAGTTACCAACAGAAAGAAAGTTAGATATAATTATTCTTAATGTAATTCTGAATCTATCATCTAATATAAGGAAGAATTAAAATCATAGTCACATAATTAGCATGTAATGATAAGCTCAATATGAATAGTAATTTTATTTCATGCACTGTGACTATATGCCATTTTAAATTCATGTTTTTTCTGATTGTTATAAATCATATAAATATCTTAATAATGATATCTTATATTCAAACCCTAACTGGGTTAAGATTATAGTTTTGTATTCATCTCTAATAATTTGGTGAAATGGTTTATAACCAATTCACATAGTTTTATAATTATAATCAATATTGAAGTATAATTAGCAATGGAATTTTATACTCAAACCACAACTTAGCCCAATGTATTTTTTTTAGATATATATGGATGTTACAAATTACCCACTAACATGTTTATTTATATAAATTTTTATAACTCCTGTATCATAATCATAATAAACTATGGTTATATCAATTACTTCAAAGTGTTAGTTTTATTTTTAAGTAATAACATATTCTAATTTTTATATACATAGCAGTCTGACAATTCTGTTTTTTTTATATATACCTGATCTAGAGGGATATAAAGAAAGAAAATGTTGGTGACATCAATCACTATAGTTAAGTGAAGGTATCCTTAGAGTTGTGGATAATGATGTTTAGTTTTGTTATTTGTGGTAATGTGTATTATTTTATATGTTGCACACATGCCATACTAGTTAGGTAGTCATTCTTCTGGTTATTAGGATTATCAACTTTACTGGGTTGCAAATCTTGACCATTAACAATGTGTACATATAAATAATTTCCTTTCATGCATTCACCGCAACCGTTTTTACCATTATAAAGAAATATAATAAAATTAAGTATTTTAATTAAATTTAATTGACTGATTCTGATAATGATTAAATCATGCATCACTTATATAACTATTTTATACAAGATATTCAGATTATATTTCCTAAACCCTATATCAAATCTTCCCTCAGATAATTGTAATTAACTTTCATCCATATGCATAACTTTGATCACTACTTTTAATTTTGAAAGAATGCCTATGGATACATTAACTCTCCAGCATCACCATCACAATTTCATATTAACAAACTGTACTTCTCCAGCACAGCATAGGATTTTTAAAGATCAATAGCAAAATGTTCATGTACACATTTGGAATGAGATCAATAAATTAAGAATAACACAGACAAATAATTTATCTTACAAAACAATTTATTTAAAATAATCTTTATTGGTAAATATTAATCTTACATGCTAAATATGATTATGACCCCTTCAATGTATACATAAAAAAAAAACATTGGAGCTAATATGTTAATCTCCTATAATTTATAGACCATTCATTTCTGACTTTGATGCATTCTTTCTTTACACTATTATTTTGTAAGCAGAATGAAAAAAATAGTAATGATTAAAATATGTATACAATAGGATGTTTGCAAAAAAAATCAAAATGAAATTCTTTTTAAATTATTGAAGTCTCTTATTTATATTGTACCAGTCGGTTTTGTCTGTTCATATAACAAGATCTAGCTATCTAGGCAAAGTACCTCGAGTCCAATCATGTACAAGATACATAAGTCAGAAATACTCATGAACTCTGCCCTATTTGTCTATTTTTCACAACTTATGAGCAACAATCCCGATACCGATCTAATTTATCTCTCCGCCGGCATTGCAAAGTAGAGACACAAAGAGTCTCTAATTTGAAATCATATAACAGAACCCTTTTAGTATAAATATCATAAGTTTGACCTATTTAAAGGTCATGATCTTTCACATTAATTATATATATAGGATTAGCAGGAGATCATCTAGTCACAGCAAGCATAATTTAATAACTAAAATGTTAATATTTTAAATAAAAGAAACAATGATTCTGCAAGTTATGATATATAAAAGATTTATTGCTTTAAATAAAATATGCATAAATACTTAGTTTATATTATTTCATTAATCGTCATTGGCCACTTTAAGTACACATAATCTGATTTATATTTATATGGTAATAGGTATATCATGTGAAATTTGTTTTATAACTTGGAAAATGACAAATTGTATTTATTACTTTATTTCATTGTGGCTAGTTCATATGCCAATAATTAATAAATACACTGATGAATATAGTTAATTTAGCGCTATGAGAGTAAATACCTTGTGAGATATCAATCCATCTCCATAGAAAAGAATAGCCAAATTACTGACATTTAACTTATAATATTTCATATAATTATTTATTTAAAAGGATAAAGTGATCTCAGCTATACTGAGTAAGAAAACACAATGCTTTAATTACTGGAGAAATGCTTATAGAATCAATGACTTTTCATAATCTACAAATCCAAAGCATAATATGGCGCATGTAAGAAATAATTATACACACACACACAAAAAGGAAACTGTTTAGTCAAACCACAACATTACGGTTTATGGATATTCATAGATTTTAATTTATGGCGAGAACTTTAAGAAGAGTGGTGTATGCATCATGGCAGAATTTGGTTCACAAAACGAAGGCGTCGGCTAATAGTAATAATAGACCAGATCTTTCCCAGAGTGACCCTACGTAAATAGCTCATATGACAAAATAAGTCCCATGGGGGGGGGAGTTATGAGCCATGTTCTTGGACTTGGAATGAAGATACAGGGTTCGGTTTACCGAACTCCCAGGGAACGAAGCACGAAGACACACATAGGTGTATTTGAACATGAAGGCTTGTTGCATACAATGCTTGAAACACAAGACATATAACATTTTTAAACTAAGGATGAATGAATGATAACCTATATATATATTATAACGTTTTCTGTATTTCTAGGCCTCTACACGCTAATATAAACTGCGCGCGAATTGATCAAGTTATGTCAAAAAAAAAAGAAGTTATATTTCTATTCTAAAAACATAGCTATATTTCCTGATCAACTTGGCCTATTAATTGTTGAGAATTGT
This sequence comes from Epiperipatus broadwayi, assembly GCA_028023455.1. Classification (NCBI taxonomy): domain Eukaryota; kingdom Metazoa; phylum Onychophora; class Udeonychophora; order Euonychophora; family Peripatidae; genus Epiperipatus; species Epiperipatus broadwayi. The sequence goes on along the minus strand of JAQFVV010012678.1, from coordinate 134,513 downwards.
GCTATTGACGAAATCAGCTTTTGGTAAAACTGCAGTTTACAGGTCACAATAAAATTCGAATTTTGTTTCACATTTTTCTCACCAGAGTGTTTCTTGTCGAATATTTAAATAAGAAAATAATTAAAAATAATTAAAGTAATAATTAAAAAAATAACAATATATCCTACCAACATTCGTAATTACTGTCCATTGTAGTTTTCGCTTACAATAGCGATAAAATTAGCAAAGACTGCGTCAGTCGTGTAGAGAGTCCTAAAAGCAAATTCCTGCAGATATGATTCTAATAAAGTACTGTTGGTCCCGCACTGATGTTTCAGCTTGCGTTTAGCTCTCATCCACATATTTTCCACATTTTGTGTGTGGATATCAGAGTCGTGAGGATCTACAAAGTTCTGGTGTATGACGACAGAGTGCATATATATACCATTACGGATTGTGCTAAAGTTGTTGTATGCACCCCATCCGTCCGTAATGATGTGGGTCCCTGGTAAAATATAATCTTGTATTTTTGCTTCGAGAGTCGCAGCTGATCGGTTAAGGACCTCTACCAAGAAACACTTTCCTGAATTTCTCTCTATTCCACCAAAGACCCAATGACCTTCTCGAATTGCTCCTCTGTGATATTTTCGATGAAAATATTTCATCAACTTCTATGATTTTAGGTGCTCCATTATCATCAAATCCACCGATCTGCGTTGGATATCTGTGAAAATACGTTGCGCACTCTTCACAGCAAAATTTTGCCCAGTCTACTATAGTGTGCCAACTTATACTTAGCTCGTGAACAAAAAAACACTGTGGCAAATTATGTGCCCAATAATATACTACAAGCATAATTGTCTTGAAGGATAAATGGCTTCTAAAAAAAAAAGAACCCTTTCTGATAGATACACGATGGCGACATAATCTGCATTGCCATCTGTGACCATCTCCACATTCTTGCTGTTTGATGAGAGAACACTGCACACCGCAATGCTGGCATAGAGTACTATTTTTAAGCAGGCGCCTCCTTGCTAACCACTTCATTGCTAACTCCGGAGTTCGAAGCTCATTCGCCAACAGAAATGATGTCCAATTTTCTACGCAAATATCTGCAGCATGTAACAGTTCATTTTCTGGTACTACAACTACATTACCATTTAAAGAATTCATTTTATGAATTACGATGGAAGTTAAAAAACACATGTTACAACTTTGGAAAACTTGTAAAATGTGCGCCAAGACAATGTAACAATTCCACATTAATTCGACAAGAAACACTGTGGTGAGAAAAATTTGGACAGTAATTACGAATGTTGGTAGGATATATTGTTATTATTTTTTTAATTATTATTTTAATTATTTTCTTATTTAAATATTCGACAAGAAACACTCTGGTGAGAAAAATGTGAAACAAACTTCGAATTTTATTGTGACCTGTAAACTGCAGTTTTATCCAGCTTTTAATTTATTTAATCTGGGCGCCAGAATTCCTAAGAATTCGCTGAAATCGTCATATAACATCTCACAAATAAAAAAAAAAAACTTTTAAACTAATCGGTATTACATCATACTGTAACGAGAATTATTTTTTTAAGATTATTATTCCTGGGCTTATTCAAACATATTGGCAAAGGTAAATTACATTTTTAAATCTTATTAAACTAATAATAAATTTAATAATTAAAAAATAATAATTATTATTAATAACGCACAAATGAACCAATATTTCTAATACCAATTTTCATTTGTGCGTTATTAATAATAATTATTATTTTCTTATTATTAAATTTATTATTAGTTTAATAAGATTTAAAAATGTAATTTACCTTTGCCAATATGTTTGAATAAGCCCAGAAATAATAATCTTAAAAAAATAATTCTCGTTACGGTATGATGTAATACCGAGTAAAACTGCAGTTTACAGGTCACAATAAAATTCGAAATTTGTTTCACATTTTTCTCACCAGAGTGTTTCTTGTTGTATATTTAAATAAAAAAATAATTAAAATAATAATTAAAAAAATAATTAAAATATATCCTACCAACATTCGTAATTACTGTCCAAATTTTTCTCACCAGTGTTTCTTGTCGAATTAGTGTGGAATTGTTACATTGTCTTAGCGCACATTTTACAAGTTTTCCAAAGTTGTAAAACATGTTTTACAGTGTTTTTTAACTTCCAGCGTAATTCATAAAATGAATCCTTTTAAATGGTAATGTAGTTGTAGTACCAGAAAATGAACTGTTACATGCAGCAGATATTCGCATAGAAAGTTGGACATCGTTTCTGTTGGCGAATGAGCCTCGCTCTCCGGAGTTAGCAATGAAGTGGTTAGCAAGGAGGCGCCTGCTTAAAAATAATACTCTATGCCAGCATTGCGGCGTGCAGTGTTCTCTCATCAAACAGCAAGAATGTGGAGATGGTCACAAATGGCAATGCAGATTATGTCGCCGTCGTGTATCTATCAGAAAGGGTTCTTTTTTTTAGAAGCCATTTATCCTTCAAGACAATTATGCTTGTAGTATTTTATTGGGCACATAATTTGCCAGTGTTTTCTTGTTCATGAGCTAAGTGCAAGTTGGCACACTATAGTAGACTGGGTAAATTTTTGCAGCGAAGAGTGCGCAATGTATTTTCAGACATCCAACGCAGATCGGTGGATTTGATGATAATGGAGTGCCTAAAATCGTAGAAGTTGATGAAACAAAATATTTTCATCGAAAATATCACAGAGGAGCAATTCGAAAAGGTCATTGGGTCTTTGGTGGAATAGAGAGAAATTCAGGAAAGTGTTTCTTGGTAGAGGTCCTTAACCAATCAGCTGTGACTCTCGAAGCAAAAATACAAGAATATATTTTACCAGGGACCCACATCATTACGGATGGATGGGGTGCATATAACAACTTAAGCACAATCCGTAATGGTTTATATATGAACTCTGTCGTCATACACCAGGAGAACTTTGTAGATCCTCACGACTCTGATATCTACACACAAAATGTGGAAAATATGTGGATGAGAGCTAAACGCAAGCTGAAACATTAGTGCAGGACCAACAGTAGTTTATTCGAATCATATCTGCAGGAATTTGCTTTAAGGACTCTCTACATGGCTGATGCAGTCTTTGCTAATTTTATCACTATTGTAAGTGAAAACTACAATGGACAGTAATTACGATTGTTGGAAGGATATATTGTTATTTTTTTAATTATTATTTTTAATTATTTTCTTATTTAAATATTCGACAAGAAACACTCTGGTGAGAAAAATATAAAACAAATTTCGAATTTTATTGTGACCTGTAAATTGCAGTTTTACCAAAATATTTTTATTCTAATAGATAAAAAATGTTTAAAAGAAATTATTAATCAAATAAATTGGGGAGAACACACTTAATTCGGACGTGAATCAATTAAAAAAAAAACACTTTTACAATTACTGTTCACTTCCAAATTTCTTCTAGAAAGTTCTTAAAAAAAATGAATGTCTCTTGTACAAGAAAATTAATATCTATATCGGGATCCTATTATAAGCTTATTTTTATGAGTAGTTTTTAAAATGGTTAACTTTGTCACTATCAGGATAATGAAGCATAACTTACCAGTAAGTTTTGTGAATTCAGTAGTAGATAACTATGCATAATTTTTTGGGTAGAATGAGCTCGGCCTTTTGGTTATTATTTGATCTTGTGGTCCATTCCCCTAGTCGGTCACGAAGGCTTTTCCTGGTGTACATCTTCAGGCACGATGTTCGCAGAAGCTCCGGTTCACTCCGACATGCTGAATTATTTCAGTGTAGGGCGATCCTGGATGTATTATTATCCTGGACCGACTAGAGTGATTAACGGAACAAGATGTTCTTCCAACTGAATCCCTCCTTTTTATACCAGAGGTCCAGTTTTCTGACTTCTGCGCATGCTATTATCATGGCATTTTTTTGGTTCATAATCTTGTAGATTCTTTATAAAATTTACGTTATAAAGTTCTCTTTTCTTATCAAGTTTTTCGGCCATCTTTAATTAGCCAAAATATTTGTACTTTCTCTTATCTTTTTTTATTTTACTTTTGGAATTCTTTTGTTCTCTCCAATTCTACTTTTATTTCTACTTACATAAAAAAAAAATGAAAGAATAATTTAACTTTCATTGTACGTTTTTTTTTTTTTTTTTAAAAAAAATTAGTCAAAAAAAAAATCTAAATTTACTTTTATTTTTTTAGCTTTTACCAAATGCCAATATATTTGCAACGTATATAAATAAACGTTACAATATATATTATAACGATCCAAAACAAGGTGCAGACAGCAGTCAATCGTGTCTGCAACTACCAGGGTGCCATCTAGGCATTTAAACCTAGAAAAATTTATAGAGTAGGCAGATACGCGCTGTTAAGATTCCACTTTATTTAAATATTCAGATCGTTAGCCCAAGTCACTAGCTCAGTGGAGACGCAGAGATAAAAATCTATATGTTAATTTATATCTTAAATATAAATAAATAAAAGCCACTGCCAGAAATTAACACACAAAAAATATTTATCTACGCACATATATAATCATTCTAAATTTTGAGGAATAAATTCAACATTTTAGATTTTTCTATTAATCTTTAGTTTTACATTTAAGTAAATTACAACCATGAGTTTAATATTTATTTAGTGAGTCGAGTATGAATAGACTACATAGATCTGCATTTGAAAAGAAAATATTCTTCCCTGATTTAACCTTAGGCAACAAATTTCGCAATCAAACCGGCGCCAATCCATCTGATACATTTATGTATTCAATGTAGCATGAAAATACGACAACACAAAATACTATACTGTCAGGAATGTACATCTGAACAGCAAGTAGAATTAGAGAAGACATTGTCTCTCCACCAACAGGAATGTCACATCTGTTGGCGAGTAGAACAATAAACATAAAACTCCATAGGAATGGACTGTGGTCCTTTGCCGTCTTACAAACCCATCCATAGGCAAACAGAAGGTGTGTGGCATATATCTATAATCCTGCCCGTAGTGGATCTCATACTACATCTACAATTACACAAATATATCCAATCCATTGAACCAATTCAACTACGAAATAAATAACCTAAGATTACCCTCCCTTAATATAACTTTACAAAACTATATAGCCATTCACGCCCGACTTAAATTTAACATTTAAATATGTTCGCACAGATTATTTTTATACAATTTGTTTTATAATGTCGAGTATAGATCAGCTGCACAGATTCCACGGTCAAAAACATTCCAAATTAAACACAACCGATCAAAATACAAAGTCAATCGATAACGTCAATTGCTGAGAGAATACAGGAGACCCTTTGGTGTTTATCATAAGACACTGCAGTGACATTGTTGACTTATATGTTCTAATCGACTGTGAAAACCACAACATAATCAACCACTAACGAATCTATGCAACATCTATACCCAACTTAAATGTAATGCATTTAATAATTTCTACAATAAATATTATTACAAATAAAAATAATAAAATGGAAATGATTTTAGCAAAACTTAACTATATAAATTTAAACAATCAATTATTAATTTGAAAATCAAATAAGAGTTCATTTTAAAATTTAAATTAGCTGAATCTTTAAAAAAAACATTGACGAAAGTTCTTAATTACTTTTTTTGTTGTTGTTGTTAATTTGTAAAGTTCATAGCTCACGGTACAAGAGTCCAGGTTTCTGCTTTTAATTCCCGCGACGCCTCCATTGGAAGATAATGTTCTGGAGATGGCAATAGCTGGTTCAAGGTATTCACAGTCTTTTCATTTTTTTTTTTTATACAGAGTGTGGTATGTGCATCCTACCACATCTCTCAAACACAAAACGCTGAAACTGCCAGAAAAAACCGCATTTCCCTTTTTATATTATCCACACGGATTCAATCAACACAACGTCACTAATCAATCACTTTCGTTAGGGTCCGAGCCAATTTCTCTTTATTTTCTTATCTATCCCTCATCAGACCATTTTAATTATACAAGAGCCCAAGGCTATCTTGCTTCCCAAACAATTTATAAACAATCATTTCCATTTACAGATTACAATAATTAATACCTGTTTTTATTTTTAAATCTTGTACTTTTTTATAAAAAAGTACGTTCAAATACTTATTTGTTTTTTTAAAAAAAATATTTTTAAAGTTTGGCCTCTGTGCGAATGTATATACATTTAACAAATATTTTAATTTTAGCGTTTAGTTTTTTACTTTTATTTGCGAACTTTTAAGTTTTTATTTTAAATTAATGTAACGACATATTTATATATCGTTACAATATGTATTGGGAATGTCCAATGTAAGGGTATGATTAGATTACTAAACAGTAGTGGATCATTTAAACTTATCAATAAAATACACAAATCATTGGTATAGAGAACCCCCTCCCACACTACTTTAATTTATTTGTGAACTCCCACCAAGTTAATGAATACGATATTTCGGTCATAAGTGCTTTTATATTATAATAAACATAATTAGATATACACAAGGGAGGTGGTTATTAATTTCAGAACAAACAGATTTAATTTCATATAACAAATTTGAGTTTTAAGATTAGCGCTTATTATTTAAATAAAATTAAAAAAAAAACATTTATTAGAAAAACAGATTTCTACTCTATTTTTCTACACTGACATTATGAGATAATTAATTTGTTTTCCCAAAATTTGCAAGCGTTCACTAAGATAAAAATAACAAGACTTGTTTTAATTAAAGCTAATTTAGTCATCCCATAAAGTAGAGAGGGGGGAAATAAAAATGAACATACTTGCAAATGTGAGGAATTATTGCTATATTATTTAAATATATAAAATATAAAACATAATAAGAGTCGTAAAATATTATTGCCGCATGAAAGTGAAAAAAAAATTATACTTATTTAATAGAGGCTCAATGATAAGATAAAAATTAAAGGTTATATAGAGTTAAGTACATGCTAATCTCAGGTAAGTAAATTACAAATTATTTAAATGAAATATTTAATTTCTGGTCAAAAGCCCAGCTGATAGAATGATATCATTTTAAATTACAGACAGGGTTATGAGAAATATTTACTGAAGGCTGAACTTAAAGATTAGGCAGCGACTTGGATTCTTTACCTTGTAATTAGTAGTGATTTTAGGTGAGTGCAGCATCCATTGGAGTTGGCAAACTAGATCTAGTTAGATTCGGTTGGTCAGGCAGGTAGCATTTTCATTATTCAGTTTTCAAGTACATTAAAGTTCATGGGTAACAGGATGCTGGGTGATGAGTGTGGGAAAGAGCACGTTGAACAGCGAGAAAGGTGAAAATTTCCACTACTCATGACACATTGAATTGTTATAACGACGAGCGTGGATCATGTTTACCATTGCTGTTTTATAATTACAAGTTCCTTTCTGGGATTCAAATCTGGCAGTATTTATACTATTTTCAGGTTATCTTGAATGCACTTTAGTTGCTAGACCTGAGGTACTTTATGCACTTAGTGGACCTAGAATTTGCTGACCGGATGCACTTTTTTGTTCATGTAAGTTTTAAAAACAATGCGATCCTGCTAAAAATTTCTCAAACAATTGTTTTAAAATATAATCTGAGATTTTAAAACAAATTTGAAGTGGATAAACTTTCCACTAATGGATTTTTACATTACTGTTATAAAATTATAACTTTTTAATTCGGACTAATGGATTTCCGGTTAATTGATTTAATTGCATTCAAGAATATTCAGTAGGATTGCATCACCTTTTTTTCTCACCACCATTACTAAAATAAATAATAAATTATAAATATAATTTTAAGATACACATTACTATAATATATTTTGCTTTTATATATGTTTTAAAAGTAATCTCCCCTCACCTATAATATGTACATATCCATTACACAAATATATGGATTAAAATAAAATCAAATATTTCTTTATTAAAGGTAATTACATTAAGATATTTCTATATATCTATGTCAGTGGTTATTTTAATACTTAAGCAAAAAAAATGTATTAATAAATATGTATATATGCGTAAGCATGGAGTTTGAATATGGTTTGGTGGTGGGAGATTCTGAGTGGGCTGTGATCTGAGTATCAGATCGACTGCTTCAACATATAGAATTAAAAGATTTTAAAGCTACTTATTTGATAACTCATTAAGATTACTATTAATCATAGGTATACCTATGCACCCAAATCTGTAAATGTTGTCAATGGCCTATATTGTGTTTGTCTTTGATATAAGTTAAGATAAAATTCTTAGATGTTTGTTGCTGAACATCGATGTTTTCTACAATAAATTGTATCTTATTAGTGTTAAATATAGGGCATTTGAACTCAGATTTTCAATGGTATGGATGGCTGAAGAGTTAGAAGTTAGAGTGGATTGAACCATTAAAGTATGAAGATTTACCTATCAATAAACTCTGAGCACTGATTATATATATATATGGGAGATGATGATCTGGACCAACTGATGAGTGCTGGATTAGCATGAAATATGTATATTGTTGATTATTTATCTTTTCTACATGTTTGTGGTCATGTGTATCAGTGGTATGAAATAGTATGGATAGTTGAAGGATGTTTGTAAGTATGAATTCAAATCCCCTATATTTACAATTAGGCTCCACATATGTGAAGTGTCTGTAATTTAAATATTTACTTATTAGTGTTAGTAATCATCTATGTTATCATTATACTTGATAATTATGGGCACTGAAAAAGTATATTATAGATAAGCATAAGTTACATCTTAAACCATCATTATTTCTGGATTTTTAACAGATATTGTTTCATGATTAGATAGGTTGCATATTCAAATTATAGTTGACACATTTCTGGTACTATTAGCAACTATTTTCATAGCTTCCATGCTACATAAATTTGTCATTGTAACTATATTTACATAAACAATGAAAAGTATTTTTAACAGCTGTATAATTAATTCTATGAATTACTGCAGTGAAAGAAAGCTGTTTATAACAAGAAATTTTCCATGAATTGATGAGGTTCATTTTTTTAGCCGCATAATGTTCTTTTTAAACACTTTGGCACTCAGCCATCATCCTCTTTTCTTCTTGGATATAAATATCTATGCCAATGCACAATCAGAACATATCTTCTCATCATTTTCAATTCCAATTTCTTGTTTGTTTTTCTTTGTTCTTACTTTAACTCAATAATTATCACTAATTATTTGCTTTGTAATCAACATTTGATTAACAAATCTACTTTTATTTAAAGAATCAAATGTAATGTATTTTTTAAAAAAATTCTTAATCATTTGGAAACTTGTGTATATTTTTTTTCAATTTTGACTCTTTATATTTACTATTTACATATTCATATATCTGTATTCTTTTTTCTATAAGAAGATATATGTAGTTTATTTTTGTATCTCCTCCTAAAAATCTTTTTTTACAATTAAAATAAATCAAGAATCTAGATCTTAATATTTATTATTTCTTAAAAACTTTAATAAAATAAGATTTGAAATACCAGGCACTCTTAAACTTGGAGCCTAATTGTAAATATAGATTTGAACTCAGTATTTCATGCTAGATACATATATTGGTGATTATTTATCTTTTCTGCATGTGTGTGGTCATGTATATCAATAGCATGAGATAGTGTGAATAGTGGAGGGGCTTGAAAGTCTGAGTTCAAATTCTCTATATTTTAATAAAATAATTAAATATATAACTTTTAAAATAGACTTATATCCCACTTAGTGCTCACAATAGTGATCATCAGCACTTTATAACCATTATTTTGATTTATAATTAATTACTCACTATAACAATTTTTCAAACAAAATTTCAGTTTTTTTGGTGGCCATTTTGTAAGACTGGTGATATCATAGGATAGTTATTAAAGTTATGCCATTCACAATCAATGTAAAAACTTTCATGCTGAAATAGTACAATACAGAATTTATTCACAATGCATAATATTACAATGCTGTATAAAATTATAATTAATAAATGTACAATACAGTATTTGGTACTCTAACCTGACGTACACGATGGCCGCTAGAGGCGGTTTCTGTGTTAGCACACAGCGCCTCTAGCGGTCATCGTGTACGTCGGCTTAGAGTACCCAGTATTTTATTTAATTTTCATCCAGTGTTCTTGCAAGACAATTAGAACTTCATTAATGACATATACGAAGTACAGATTTTTATCATTCATCATCATCAACCATTATCAATCCACTGCAGGATGAAGGTCCCTCCAAGTTTAATCCATCTTCTCCGATCTTTAGCTTCTTTTCTCCACAACACTCCTGCACATTTTCTTATTTCATCCATCCATCTCACATGTGGTCTCTTTCTGGGTCTTTTACAATCTCTTGGAATCCAGTTTAAAATTTCAATTGTCCATCTATTATCATCTCTTCTAGAAATATGTCCAGCCCAACTCCATTTCAATCTTTTAATTTTTTTCAATAAGGTCACTAACACCTGTTTGTTGTCTTACCCATACATTGTGTTTTCGATCTCTTCTTGTTACTCCCAACATACATTTCTCCATACTCCTTTGAGTGGTCTGAAGTCTCTGTATTGCTCTTCTATTAAGTGTCCAAGTCTCAGATCCATAAGTAAGAACTGGTAAAACACATTTGTTAAAAACCATCCTTTTTAAACACATAGGCATATTTCCTTTTAGTATCAAGTTATTTCTACCAAAAGCACTTCAACCAAGTTTAATTCTATGATTAATTTCCTCCATTATGTTTCCATCTGTATTAATAATCTGACCAAGGTATTTGTAACTGTTTACTTCTAATTCTTCATAATCAATCTTTATTTTCATATTTTGAGCAAATCAATTAAACATTACTTTAGTCTTTTTAACATTTATCTTTAGTCCTACTTTTCTACTTTCATCTGCTAACTCCTGCAACACTTCCTGCAGCTCTGAAGCGTTATTTGCAAAAACAACTACATCATCTGCGAAATCTAAATTACTTAAAAACTCTCTATTTACTTTCACTCCTTTAGTTTCTCATTTTAATCCACAAAATACTTCTTGCAGCACTGCTGTAAAAAGTTTTGGAGATATTGAGTCACCTTGTCTTACACCTTTCTCAATGTTGATTTTTCCAGTATCATTATGTAATCTAATTGTTGCTGTTGCATTTTTATAAATATTCTTTAAAATATGACAATATCCTGGATCTATACCTTGATGATCCAATGCTTTAATCACTGAAGAAATGTGTATAGAATCGAATGCTTTTTCATAATCTACAAATCCAAAACATAATGACAACTCATATTCATTTGTCCTTTCTATGACTTCCCTCAATACCTGGATATGATCTATTGTACTAAAACCACTTTTAAACCCAGCTTGTTCTCTTGGTTGGTGGAAATCCAAAGTTCTCTGTAGACGAGTTGTAATTATCTTGGTAAACATTTTATATAAAACTGATAAAAGGCTGATAGGTCTGTAATTTCTAATATCTTCTTTATCACCTTTTTAAAATATTAATATTATTACTGCATTCTTCCAATCTTCTGGTACATCTTTATCATTTAGACATTTGGTATATAACTTTGCTAAAATTGTTTCTATTTCTTCACCTGCTTCTTTTAATATATCAATTATAATTCCATCATTTCCTGGAGCCTTTCCTTTCTTCATACATTTAATTGCATGTCTCACTCCTTCATTTAAAATTCTGGGCAATTCGGAAGATGTAATAGATATAGGAGGTACTTGTTCTTTATTACTATATAATTCTTGATAAAAATCTTCTACCAATTTCATGATGTCATCTCTCTTTTTAGTAATAATTCCATCTTTTTTTCTTATTGCAGATAGAAATTTCCTACCAATACCAAAATGTTGTTTAACATTCTTGAGACTTTTATTTTCTTCTACAGCTTTCCTTGCTATTTCACAGTTATACTTTCTTATATCATTTTCAACTCTTTTCGATACCATTTTACAAAATTCGAGATATTCAATTCTTTTTAATACATCATTTTTGTATATCTTCATATTTCTTCTTTTCTTCATAAATTTTCTAGTCTCAGTAGAAATTTTATTAGTCAATTGCTGCTTTTTTCTACCAGCTATCTTTGTTGCAGTTTTTAAAAGTGTATCAGTTATTTTCATATTAATTTCATTCAAATCTGAATCATGTTCAAAATCTACTAACACTTGAAACCTATTTGTAAGTTCTAATTTAAATTTATTAGAATGTTTCTGAAGATTAGGAATATCAACTGTAAATATTGTTTTTCTTAATAATTTTTGTCTCTCGAGTTTTACATTAACACGTAACTTACACCTTACTAATCGATGATCACTTCCTATGTTAAATTTATTAAGAACATTACAATCTTGAAATATGTATTTCCTGTTAGTCAAAATATAATCCAATTCTGCTGTACCTTCATTAGGATGCTTCCATGTCCATTTCCTTTTAACATTTTTCTCAAAAAATGAATTCATAATATAAAGTTTTTCTTTTTCTGCAAACTCCACAAGTCTATGTCCTCCCTCATTTCTATTACCATAACCAAAATTACCTACAGCACTTTCATCTTTCATTTGTCTACCAATTCTAGCATTAAAGTCTCCCATAACAATTTTAAAATGTTATTTACTCTGATCAAAAGCCTTTTGTACATCCATATAAAAATCTTCTACTACTTCATCACTATGAGAACTTGTTGGGGCATAAACCTGAATTATCTGCATTTGGTATCTGCTATTAAGTTGTATAACTAATCTTGCCACTCTGTCCGATACACCATCAATCTTCACAATATTGTTCTTCCACTTTTTATTTATAATGAATCCTACTCCACTTGTATTTCCAATATGTGTGTCTTTATAATAGAGTATATGTCCACTTTTTAAATCAATTGTTTCTTCACCTTTTCTTCTAACTTCACAAAGTCAAATAATGTCCCATTTAATATAAGACAGTTCTTCTTCTAATTCTTGCAATCTTCCTTCACTTGAAAGTGATCTGCAGTTGTAGGTACCTAAATAAAAAGTCGTCATCAAATGGCAGCCTGGGTCCGCAATCAGGGGATTCTTAGCACCCTCCGCTTAATAAATAATCAAAATCATATTCTGATGATATACAACAATCAAATATACTAATACAGTATTAAATTTTAAAATGTGTACTTAAAAACTATACTCACTTTTGTGGACTAAAATTCTTAAAAACATTATTTGGCTTGTGACAAAAATGACGATATTGTATTGTAATTTAGTTATTGTAATTGTTATTTTGGGGGGGAAATGACTTCACAAATTACACAAGTAATAATGAACTTTATATGATAAAAAAATTATTAAATCTAAATTAAAAATAATACTTAATCTACTTGCTCGATTTTAAAATATCTCATAATTTGTTTTAGAATAATGGACGTCATTGCTAAAGTATAAAAATATAGAAACTAAAAAAAACACTAAAATTTCATTAACTAAAAATAAATTTTGGTCATATAATATTAATATTTAATTAATTTTGGATTAAAATTTTTATGAATGCTAATTTCAATCAAATCAAACTTTTAAAGTATATGTATTTGATTTTAAAAATGTGAGAATGATTTCATGCATCACATGATCACCATTTCTTATGCTTGCTAAAAGGTGGCTACGGGAGGGTTGCATTAGATCCTAAGATCTAGGTGCAGTGATCCAAGGCTCCTCACTGACAAAGGCCACAAGTCAGAAGCTAGTCTGGGAATGTTGGATGAGTAGGCATTAGATAGGGATTTTATGCACAAGACTTCTAGCATCCAATGATTACTCTGGCTTGCACTGAGTGGCACTACTGTATGGAGTTTTGCCTGCTTTAATGATTTCATGCAGTTAATAAGTTTTATATGATAAAATGTCATACAAATAAATTGAAAAAGATTCATTCTTTTAATATTTATTTAAATAGTTTATATCTCTGCATTCACAAGTACTACATTATTCAAAAAATTTCTAAATCATTTGAAAGAAAATGACTATTGCATTTAATAAAATGTGAGACTTCATAGCAAAACAAAATGCCACTTCCAGCATATTTATAGATAAACCTCTGTTTATTTAGATCTGCTTAATATATATTGTAAAAAAATTGCAAACACAGAATGCATTGCCATGTTTCCCTGAAAATAAGATTCGATCTTATATTAATTTTTGCTCCAAAAGACATCTTGGGGTTTATTTTCAGGGGATGTTTTGTTTTTTTATATACAAAAATCTACATTTATTCAAGTACAAAAATAATCAAAACCATTCTCTGGTAACTATATCTGATGTAGAAGATGCTTCTACTTCTAGATACCCCTTGTGGAGATCCTTCTGCACCACTCTACCAATTAAGGTCATCATGTGAAATCATGGTCACACATAGCACTTTTTTTTTTATAAAATGTGTTTCACATATTTATCGATTTTTGTAATGGCTGAAAAGTTTGAACAATGTGACATTTTGTTTTCCTTTTAGGGAATTGGATTGTTTGAAACAGCTTACAAGCAAGTTGCTCCAGAAAAACAAAAGTTTACAAATAGTTTAATGGAAGTTTTAAATTCGCCACATTCCAAAAAATGGCAAGTGAAGTCAAATGTCAAAACGATGCTGAGTTTTTTTAGATGCAAACAGCATTTTTTACCCAGAATTCATTCATCATGATCAGGTATTTTAAATCTACAAATTCATCCCGTTTTGTGGCAAAGGAGTGCATGTTTCATTACAACAGGTGCTGGTGCCTACAGGTTGAGTATGAAATAATTTTTAATTAAATTCAGCATGACACAGATTATCCATCCACCACATTCACTCAATCTTGCTCCATGTGACTTTTAAATCTCTCAAATGAAAAAATATCTCAATTTTTTTTTGGTGGACTTTAAAATGGTGAAGGAAAAAAATGATGGAGATATTAAAAGACATCACTTTACAAGTAGTTTCTGGACTACTTAAGTGAAAATCACATTTAAATCAGTGCATTGCCTTAAGTAGACAATACTTTGAAAATGATTCAATTTGCAACAGCTAAAAATAAATACACACTTTTTTATTACAAAATTCTGATTATTTTTGCCCCCCCCCCCATATAATTAAATTTGTGTGTTTCAACAGATGCACAAAACATGTCCATCTGCCTGACAATTTTAAGTAGGGCTTATATTTGGGATAGAGCTTATTTTCAAGTTAGGTCTTATTTTCAGGGAAACAAGATAGATACTTTTTATTTATTTATTTAAATTTTTTAGTTTTTCAAATTCTGAAATGTACAGTTCTATAATTTGGCTACTCATAAATAACAAGTATTTATGGTTACAACAGTATAATTAAGTGAAATATTAAGCATTGTTTTTATTTTATTTTAAATAATTTCATGCAAATAATATAAGACCATGAATTGAAAAATAAATGAAACTTCAGTATGGGCTTTGTTTCAGTACAATAGTTAAACAATTTTATGAAAAAATGCTAAAATTGTCTACTCTCCCTTTCTTAGTCCATTTCCCTGTATATTTGCATAATGGAATACAGCTACATACATTTTCAATTGGAATCATAACAGTAATCTATAGATCAAAGAATTATCACAAACTTCAAAATATACTAACTTTAAAAGTAATGCAGCATTTTGTCGACATTTGAATAAAGATGCCTCACATAGAAAAATTAGCATTACAAAAAAATCAAGACAGATGTCACATAACCTAATTTAATAAGCTTGTATTTGCGAACTCTCTATATAAGAATTAACATTAGAATTAATGCAACTGGATGAAGAAAAAAAAATCAACAAGCCTGTAGAGAAGAACTTGGACATCAAAAAAACTGAAGAAAGTGATTTTGTATTATGAGCTATCCTTGGAAAAATTTGATCCCGACTTAAGAAAGCTCCATCAAATCTAAAAATGCCTTAAATCAATGAATGAGACAAAAAAAAAAAAAATTAAAAAAGCAAGTCAATCATTCACTTTTTTCTCTAGAGATCTTCAACACTTGATGTAGTTCTCCAAATAAAAACATGGAATGAGCAACTGATGATTTAGAAAACTGGATAAAAATGAACGCTGAATGGATCGATTATATGAAAGAACAATTTTAAGCTAAGTGGGTTTTTTTCTTTTTACATATATTTAAGTTGTATTAACTTGTCTAAATGCCTATCTTAAGTGCGTATGTTCACAATACATATACAAAATAGTTTACACATGCATACATCTAGACTTATTTAATACAATATTAACAATTTATGACTAAATTTTATCTGTAGGAACAATTTCAATTTTCTGCCATAGAAAAACATTATAATTCTTTACTTTTTATATCATCTTTCTGCTTTACAACAATGAGTTTTTGGGGGCCAATTGTCCTCATTAAATGAGAGAAAGATGTACACATAGTTTACTCATCTTTTAAGTTTCAAGTTTTCTTTTCTTTTTTTTTTTTACATTTTTCATCATGTAATTAACAAGTTTAATAGTTTTTTCAATTTAAATTCTATACTCAGATTAAAAATATAAATTATCAGTGGCTATGTTCTGAAAGTATTCAAAATACCATTCAGGCAGTAATAAAATAAATAAATATACATAGTATTTATATAACAAATATTTATTATCACTAAGAATAGTAATGTAAAAAAAAAATGAATAATTTGATAATTCATTAATTGAAATAATCTCTATAATTTATTCTCAAGTGGAATAGACTTTTACACTCAAAGAGTAAACAAATTTACACAAACACAAACATGCGTGTATTAATAACCACTGCATATATTCTTATTAGAATTTATTATCTTCTACCAATTCCTTATCATTTCTATTCATTAATCTGCTCACACTTCATTTCTAACGATTTTAATTTTGCTTCTAATTTTTTTTTACATTTTTTTCTATCCTACTTATTCTTTGGCTAACTATCTCCATTACACTACTTATTTTTTCATCCATTTCTCTAATCACTCCACGAAAATCATACTCTATTCTATCTTCTTCAGCTAAATTGCCTATGGACCCGCTATCGGCGACAAAGTTCCTAAACCTTTAGAAAATAAATTTATTTGGCCTGGATTTGAACAATTTATATGCTTAATAGCTATTACATTATTTCTGCTCCATAAGGCTCTTGTAAACAATTTTAAAAGATGCAATTTTTTAAATTTGCGTCAGGTTACTGTAATATTCTCCCCCTTTACTTATAATCACACGAACTAAATAATTTCAACTACTGATAATTAATAATAATAAATATTTATTTACAACAAAACGATATTAACATATTTACAACAAGTTTGATATATTAATAATAGGCTTACATGATCTGGCCTTGCGGCTTACGATAAATAATAATAAAGCACGAATGGCTTCTATAAATCCCTAGGTCCGCTTTGGCACCTTCAGTAGCGGAGTTCACTGGATCACGAGTTCTGCTTTCAGTCGGCATGCCGTCTTCTGGTTACACTGCTATCTCGTGACAATTTTCTTGGTTCTCACTGGGCCTTAAATACTGCTCTTCTCATTCATGCACAGGAGTCTGGGATAGCCTTGTCTTGCTTCGGGTCCGCGTTCCAAACTGCTATTTCTCTGAGGTTCGTGCGTTTCCCGCGCAGAGGAGGGAGCGGGATAAAACTGGAAATGCTTATCTCTTTTCTTATCTTTAGACATGTACATTAAAGTATTTAGCTTTCTATTACTTGCTGATATATTATAATGCTGTACTTTTAACTTTCTATTACTTGCTGATATATTATAATGCTGTACTTTTAACTTTCTATTACTTGCAGATATTGTAACGCAATACTAATACATAGCAGTTACAAAACTGAACTTTAAGCAGCATAAAATTTCAGTTTTTCTCAAACAAAAATATTTACGATTTATCTGTGTAATTATTATTTGTCTGATATTGCAATCGATTTTTAAGTCAAAATCTTTTTCTTTGAAATTCTATTAGGGCCTGAAAAATACTTGTACCCGGTATCCTTTATGAAAAATGCCGACAGTTTGGAGAGCATTAGCGCGTAAATATACAATACTGCATTTTCTTTCGTAATTGCTTTATTTTTCAACAAATATAATTATCTTATGTAGTTGAATGACATACGACTTAGTTAAAGTTTATCTCGTTTCAAAATAAAAATAAATTGAAGCAAATGATAGATAGTACATAGTACATTCAAGTGATATCGTTCGGTTGTAGTACGGTTTGTCTAGTTAGTCAATCTGCTTTCAGGCCAAGAACTTAACCGAAGTTATTACCGAACAATAACATTTGTCATAAAAGCAAATATAAACAACACCTTTTTTAAAAATATATATAATTGCGGATTAACGGTAACTTTTTAATAATTCATGTTAATTATAAACAATTATTTTATGACTAATAGTTGTACTTAAAAAAATGAAATGCGATATCAGTTACTGTAATAACAATGTTAATAATCCCAGCTGTTATTACTGGATAAATCTTTTAATTAAAATTAACTTACGAGAAAAAAAATTTACCTGAGCGAACTCACATGTGCTTTGAATTGTTCTCAAATACTGGAAAACAGAAATTTGGCTTAAATAGAAAAAAAATATATAGCTTAAAAAATTAGGGGGATGGCAGGGAGGGAAATACCCTGTTTTATTTTCGTAATAAGGTGCTTTCCCTAGGATTTGACTATTTTTAATAAAAACTTCGTTTTAAATAGTAATTATTCATTTAAATAAATAATATATTTATTATTTTTAATTAATTTCTTGTTTTACATTTTAATTATTAAAACCGATTCATTTTAAAATAAAGATAAAATGAAAAAGGGTTTTCCCCATTTACACACACACACATATATATATGATTATAAAGCAATTTTTTATATCTAAGCTAGTGATAGTCACTTCAAAGTAAAGGCCTATTCCATATTTACCGCTAAGATCGATTAAATATTTTCTATTCCAGTATTAAAATTACAAAAATCATTTAAGACAGAGGTGGGGAAACTTTTCTCTCAAGGATCATTTGAATATTTATAATCTTATTTACAGGCCACACAAAATTATCGACTTAAAAAATTGGCTTATATTTTTGATCAAAATGTATTCAGTTTATCTCTAACCATTAAGGATGGACGATCTTTTCACCTGTCAGGCCAATTTCAATCTTCACCTTTAAATGATGGTCACAATTTTTTTGTGAATTAAAAACCAAGTAACATCATTATTATTAATGAATGTTTCACATTTGACGACAATTTTTCTAATTTGTCTTGAAGCTATATCTTCATGACATATATTCTCATTTTTTTTTTATGTTCTGGATAGGGTAATTCTACAGGTGCTAGGATGCAGTTTTTAAAACCTTCCCTTCAAAAAATGGTTTAGAATTTTCAGCTTCTTTTTTTTTAAATAACTTGTTCTAACAGAATTTACTAATTTGTTTGTATTTTTTATAAAAAACATGTCAGCTACTTGATGAAGCTCATTTTCAAGTTTTTATTTAATATTTCTTTCTTTCTCAATAATTATGCTGTAGTTAGAAAGGTTTGTAATAAATTGTTGGTGTCTCTTCACCAATAAAAATTGTAAATATACATGTGCGATTTTTTGTATGCGTTAGTGAAGCTGTAATTATACTATAATGTTTAATATGCCTGCTTAGCGCTTTCGAGATTTAGTATTCTAATCGCACACTCATAGTTTTACTGAATGAAGACTGTTGTAATTTATTGTACACATATGCAAATGAGCTTGAATTTTTAATTAGTTAGTCCATTGTTTGGAGAGAGCAAAGTGTGACTCTCTTCTATTAATGTCACTGAGATCATTTGCTATGTAAAAAGCTTCTTTGACCTTTCTTTTGGCATCACTCTTCTCTGTGCAAATTATTTGGGCAGAACTCTGTTCGAATACATGGCCTGTAGCTGCTCGGTGGTCCCAAAAGATTGATGTTCCTTCATTTTTATTTTTAACTCTGTTGTATGCATACCTGTGTTGGTAAATTCTTGCGTTGATGTTAGCCCGAGTCTCACTGTAGTAAGATGCCTGGCAGCCTAATTGAGGGCATGCTATTTTATAGACCACATGAGGGGCTTGATTTTTTTCTATTTTATCTTTGGAATGATAAACAGTCTCTTAATAATGGGGTTTTTATTAACTGAAATACTTTCCATATATATTACACACGTCAATTTATTTATTTCATAATGTCAATTTTTCCTATTTTACTCATTGTAGCCATTCTAATAAAAAAATAAGGAAATAAATAAATGCGAAGTAATAATAATAAAATGAAATAAAATTAAAGTTTTATTTTTGCTACTTATATGTTCATCTGTGAAAATCAATATAAAAACAAACAGAATGCTCTCGTCAGATAGATCACACAATATTGATAATTTGTTAGGATATTGCACTCTGATAGAATAAAGTAGAGTTATTACGTCAAGCATTGTTAGCTGAGAGGTCAGCGCAGCCGCCTTGCAAGCAAGCAGTTGTTTGCAGATGGTTGTTGCGGGTTCGCCTCCTGGCCGATGCTATGACATAGGAAAAAAAAATAGAGTTATTATAAAGGTTGGAGAATGAAAATAATGTAGTTGAGAAGCTTTACTTTGAAAATATCTGGGGGCCAGATGAACATGGCCTATGCACCAGAGATTCCCATCCTGATTTAAGTACCTGAACAGGAAATGTTCATGTATATTTAAAAAGATAAAGAGCAGTAATATGTAATATTTCCAGAAACATTAAAAATATAAAGAATTGTTCAGAACAAAGAATTATTTTTTAGATAATACATGAAAGTAAAAGAAAATTTCAGCCATCAATGTTAAGATTATGATTAAATAACAATAATCAGAGATGAAAGGAATTTAGCCATAAAGACAGCAAAACACTTAATAAAGCCTTCTCGGAAAAATCTTTTATTTAATCTTAAGATCATTACCAAAAGATAAGGCCATTAGATTTACAACATTGTATTAAAAATGATGCTAATTGATCTGAGAACCTACTCAAAGATTTAGAGAAATCAACTAGAATTATTATAGTTTAAGATTTACTTTAAGTTTCATGGTCTATCATCACATTGTGCTTTACCACTCAAAGCAATGAAAAAATAATACGAAATTAAATTTAAAATTATACTAGCAACATATTTTTGTGGTAAAATAAAAAATAAATTATTTTAATGGAAATCGATGCCCTGAATCTGAAAATTATATCATTTTTTTTTTATTTCATGTCTAGTTATGGTACAATTCTGTTTTTTAGTTTTTGTAGCAGTTGTTCTCATGCATTTCTCTTTATAATACTATACAACTTTAGTTTGATGGTTTGTGTGTATTTGATTATTTAATGTGTTTTGAAGTCATATTAATCATTATATTGTAGTTGAGTTTTGCTTGGTATAATCATAATAAACTCTCTCCAGATGTGCAATAAGAAGAATGGGATTAAAATTTAGGTAGAAAAAAGCCAGATGCATCTGTCAAACCACTTTTATAAACAGAAAGGTTTTAAACTCCAGTCCTATCTTATTTGGTTAGAAATGTTAGACTGATTATCAGTGGTTCTTAAGAAATGACCCAACAAGTTCACATTCTACATGCCTTTTACTTTCCTTTTTATCTGTGAGTGCTTATTGTGAATATAAAACTGTACTTTATTTTTTTATTCATGAAATTTATATGTATTTTAAAAAATATGATAGCTAGTGAATCAGGGTTGCATAGAAGGCAATGTCTATAAAGTCCTCCAGAGAGCACTCAAGAACTTTAAGAACCCATACTCTATGAGAAAGGAAAAAAGGTAACCAAGGAATTCTAATGTACATTTCCAAGGAGTATAATGTGAATAATCTGTCTATTCATATACTTTTTACTTTACATGCTGAGTTGTTTTGTGTATTATATTTCTCTCCTCTGTTTGTATAATTATGTACTTAAAGAGTGAAACCTAAGAGTGAAATTGGCAAATTTCTGAAAAGAAAAATTATTTTAAATGGAAAAAGACATACATGTATTTGTAGAAGCCATTCATGAAATTGCAGGTACTTAATATCCCTCTAATTTGGCATTTTGAAGCTTATTTAGCCTTATGTTCCACTGTAAGTATGGAAATTTAATATTTTTTTGATTTATTAATTTTTGCTTTATTAAAAATTAGTACTCTGTAAGTTACAGGCATCATTTTTTTTCTTAAATATTCTTCACTATATTCTTACTAGAACTATATATGCATAACCCTATAATTTTTATTTTAAATAAAGCTGGAAATTTAAATGCATTTAAAATATACATTTACCGCTTCAATTTCACTGGCTTAAACATAAAGTAAAAGCAACATACAAACCAACTTATTGTTTATAAAGCAGTTTTTACTTGTATTTAATGCAGGAAGAAATAATATTGAATTTTGCATACTAAAATTTATATGCAATATATATTCAATTCAATCTATACTAAGTTATCAAAAATTTTACTAATGACAAAATAACATTTTGCATTATAGCATGATATGATAAAACAAAATACATTTTTTAATTTTCTTCCAAAGCGTAAGCTTGTGGTTAAGACCTGTAGAGGTCCCTACTGTCACATTTTTCATGTGCATATTCTTAAGGTTTACAGCCTTAGTAAATATTACACAATAAAATTAGTAAAACCCATTTATTTAGTTTTTACTATAGAAAAAGTTTTATTTGTAGGATTAGTATTATTATTGACTTTATTAAGAAGCCTTTTAACAAGCAAATCATACAAAAAGTAATCCATAAGAAAATAATTGAAAGCAATATGTATAATATGCAAAAACACAAAAAAGAAAGTAATCCATAAGAAATTAAATGCACATACGTATTTGTGCCCATCCTTTAAAAAAAAATCATTAAAAAAAAAAAATCCATAATAAGTATAATGATAATAAGTGATTGAAATGTCTTTGAAATTAGTTGTCATTTTATATCTGGAAAATACTTCTAGTGATAATCAAAAATGCAGTGAGTAGGTCTTGGTTTTAATTTTTTATAAAATTCTTTAGGTTGCTAAACATCATCTGTGGGTATATCATGAAACATAAGATAGATCACATACTTTAATAGTGCCAATTAGTATTTTTGCTAAAGAGTTGACAACCTATCAAACTACAATTTTTACATAAAATTCTGGAAAGATTATTAAAAAAGTTATTCAGGACAGATTAAAGCTTTATATTAAAGATAACTATCAGATATGCAAGCTAGTTTAGAAAAACTCAAGGAATAAGAGACATCATTATTCATGATGAATTGTTGAAAAGGCCAGGGATTATTGGAAATACTATATGTGTACAAGGCTGTGTTATGGAATGTTCTTAGGAAATTAAGTATATTAGAACATTTTAGTTTTCTTTTAGTGAATTTCCATATAGTTTTAGAATGTATCATTAAAGTAATCTATAAAGCAATAGGTTTCAAATTTTTGCATACGAGTTACATAAGGCTGAATATTATCAATGTATTTATTCAACTTATATATACTGAAGGAAATCATATTATAAGACAAATGTAGATTTAAAATTGTTGAAAATATATCAGTAATATTAGCAATGGTAAATAATACCACATTTAGAGGTAGGACTGCACTGATCAATTTTTCACTTGACCCAAGCCTTAAAAACTGTGCTCCTAAAATTTTTAAATTATTTAGAAGGGTCTCATGGTGCAGAGAAAGTTCATCTCTCTATCAAACCTATGACATGAGTTTCAAATCCAGATTAAATGAAATTCTGTTCAAGAGACTTAGAAATTTTTTCTCAGGTAGCTGGCTCCTAGAAAATCTAGTTTAATATTCAACATTGATCATTAAAAAAATATTTAACTATCCTAATAAGAATGAAAACCTTTCTCACCATTCAGCAATTGAAAAAGCTTTCTTCACTGTTTCTTTATTAGGAGCTGTAGGAGAAGTATTTGCTATGCAGTGGACTAGTTATTACAAGAGATTATTTTTCTACTTATTTAAATAGTCTACTGAAGAATGCGATAGATAATAATAAGACAAATATGTATAAAGCTGAAAGAAATTCAGAAAAATATTAAATCATTTTTTAGACTTTAATTATAATAAATAGCTTGATAGTTTTTTTAAAATTTATTGTTTTAGAAATATTTTCTATAAAAATTATTGCTAGATCACTTAACTGCTTTTGATGCATTGCCTGAATAATATGTTAAAAGTATAGTTTACTAAAATTGCCTATGATTGCTGTTACACCTATAAGTAATGATGTTAGTAGAAGGTTTTAATGAAAATAACAATTTTCTACTGAGACAAGATAATGTATGAAAGAAAGAAAGGAATATTAAAATATTTAAAGATAATCCTTAAAAAAATTGAATATTTGGAATTCTGTAAAATGGTAGAAGAGTTAATAATATACAGTCAAGTCATATAGATAATATCAATATTTAATACTTTAATAATATGCTACCCACAAAACAATATGCAAATAATAAAATTTATAAATTTAATAAATTTTGTAATATGGCAACAGCCATTTTTCCATGTCAGTACCCTATATGTCATTATTTTTATTAACAATGTGAGGTACAGTATTCATGTAATAAAACATTTTCTAAGTGTAAAGCGAAAAATTGTATGAAATTTAATGAAATTTGTAAAGAATCTTTCTTAAATAATAAAATGAAAATTACTGCTTTAGTAATGGCAAAAAAAAAAAGAATTATAAAGTACTCTTATTAAAACAGGCAAAACTCTTCATACAGTAGTGCCACTCAGTGCCAACCAGAGTAATCAATGGATGCCAAAAGGCTTGTGCATAAAATCCCCATCTAAGGCCTACTCATCCAATATCCCAGACTAGTTTCTAGCTGCACTGCACAAGCCAGAAACTAGTCTGGGGATATCGGATGAATAGGCACTAGATGGGGATTTTATGCACAAGCCTTCTGGAATCCATTGATTATTCTGGTTGGCACTGAGTGGCACTACTGTATAAAGAGTTTTGCCTGTTTTAATGACATTTATGTGCTAGCATAAGAAATGGTGCTCATGTGATAAAGTACTCTTACTAAAGTATTAAAAAATTTAAAGTCAAAGAGTCTAATAGAAAATATATAAGATTAACAGCAAGTAAGAATGATTCTATAAATTCCAAAACTTTAAAACATCAAATCAACTAGAAAGATTATGGTCTGTTTTTAAAGTTTCATGGGGGGGAAAGCTATTGAAAAAAAAAAGATATTGTCTATAATGTGACACTTCACTATATCTTTAGCAAATAACATGAGGACATTGATCAAAACTTTTTTGGTAGAATCATCTTAAGAAAATTGAATGAATTTATTCATCCCAAAATATTTATGTCACATTATATAATAAAAGTCACCATATTTATCAGGATAAATTTTAGTGTAAGAATCAGTCTTGTTTTTAAAGGTAACAAATATACAGGCAAAAACTCTCCATATAGTAGTGCCACTTTGTGCTAACCAGAGTAATCAATGGATGCCAGAAGGCTTGTGCATAAAATCCCTATCTAGTGCCTACTCATCCAATATCCCCAGACTAGTTTCTGGCTTGTGTCCTTCATCAGTGAGGAGCCTTGGATGAGTAGGCACTAGATAGGGATTTTATGCACAAGCCTTCTGGCATCCATTGATTACTCTGGTTAGCACAAGGTAGCACTACTATATAGAGAGTTTTTGCCTGTTTACTAACAGTTATGTGCTAGCATGAGATGGTGATCATGTGATGTTTAGTGGTTTAACAAATATACAAGTTATAGGGTATGTCAAATTGATTTTAAGGCTGCATATGATCTAGTGAGTTGAAAACATTTATTTAACACACTACATTAACTTCTAATAAAACAATAATTGTCATACAGAATTACAGCACTAATAAATCAATTAAATTAAAGAATTGTAAACATTTATTCACATCTTTCAAATCTAGTTACCACAGGATTACACCGGTATTCTTTGTATTTGAAATTTATAAACTAGTTAAATAAATAAAACAAAACATTTTTTTTTCATATCTTGGACTATGATCCTAATAAACTATATTGATGATAATCATAATAATCTTCAGAAGATTTCAGAACTGTTTCATTGTCAATCGTGTAGTCCTTCCACATGGTTATGAACTGGTTTTCAGAGTTGTGAGGATTGCTAAATACAATACAATAAATACAATACAATAGTTTAAAAAAAGTTATATAAAACAAAAGTAATATCAAAAAATATGGTATTGAAAATAACAATAATAAGTAATGTTGAAATTGTAAATTACATTAGTCATATTTTAGAATAATTAAAATAATAGATTTTATTATGAAAATAGTTAAACCAAAAAGAAACTAATAAATTATGATACTATATTAAATTGTTTCTGTTATCAAAGATCAAAAGAATATATGGAATGTATTGCAAAATAACTTAGTTAAATATAATAGTATCAAAAAAATAGATTTTAAATATTTAGGTTAAAAATAAGTTTATAAAAAAATAAAGTCGTTTTGAGATATGAGATTCAAAAACAAGTGAAAAATTCAAGCCGGGTGTTTTGAAATTCAATCAATTAAATAATGTTAAACCACTAAGCATCACATGATCACTATCTCATGACTAGCACATTGACTGCTCTTGTTGGCACAAGATGGCACTACTGTATGGAGAGTTTTGCTTTGTTTTGAATTTTTTAAATAATAATGCTGGTGTTTTTAAAATTCATATAAGTAAAGTAAAATGAGATCATAAAATTTTTGAAAATAAGAGAATATCAAAGGTGTTAAAACACGAGGTCAAAACCTATATATATATATTGAAGCAATGGATCTGAAGTCCAATCCATGCTTCACATCTTCCTATAAACTTGATTAATATTGTAAACCTAAATTAAGTTTATAGTCCAATATCAGCAGGGTTGTGCATTACAGCTAAAATTAATTACGTTTATTAAATTTGTATTTGCTTGTAAATATTTTCTTTTAAATAAATTCCATTGTAACATTAAATTGCTGTTAAAAATATTACTTGTGAAAACCGTTTAGTCAAACATATATATACGTCAAGCATATATATATGAGTTAATGCAAAATTCTGCTGAAATAAAACGCTTATTGTATTAAAAGAAATAAGAATGTATTTTACTTTTAAATCTTGTTCAAATATTTAGTATGATTTGATTTTGAGATAAGCCCACCAACATTTTCTAAAAGAATGTATATTTTTAATTAGTTAAGCCCATTCAAGTCAAATTAAAGATGGCCTTCTCTTTCTTTTGTTAATTAATAAAATCCCAAAGTTTAAAGAAAGAAATTTAGAGTAAAAAAGTAAAAGTTATTTTTAGAAGGTGTTACTTTGAAACAAAGGAGCATGGGGAGGCTTATCAAGATCTCAGATCATACAAACAATAGAAGGTAGCTGACAGAGAGGGTATAAATAAAAGGGAGAACAAAAGAGAGGCAATCAGAGTTTCCTTTTGGAACAAGTCAATCAGAGTTTCCTTTTGGAACAAGGCAATCAGAGTTTCCTTTTGGAACAAGTCAATCAGAGTTTCCTTTTGGAACAAGTCAATCAGAGTTTCCTTTTGGAAAAAGTTATTTCAGATTTTCCTTTTGGAAAAGATCAGTCATTCAGAGTATTCTTGCGGGCTGTCAGATTGCTCCGTGGAGAACTTTAAAAATTTTGCTGTTGCCTGTTGTGATTTTATTATATGAATTCGATGGAGTCTACCATGCTTGGCTAGGCAAATAAATAACTTTGTCTACCGCCGAGGGTTCCTCAATACCAGAAAAATGCCGTAGTATTTACTCAATCGTCATCTGAACTCTGTGCCGTGTCTGGAGGACTTTTTGTGAAACCATGCTACCGATTTCCACTTTCCTTGTCCGGACAAACACATCTCATCAGACGGATCAAGCTACGCCGTCGGTGGAACATGACCAAGGAATAAGGACGGTAATCATATCTCTCCTCATGAACTATTTATTATGCTACCCTTTTTGTCCATACTTTTTATAATTGCTTCCTTGAATATTTATGAAATGTGTGTTTAATGATATTTATAATGTAACTATTTTTATTAGACTAGTTAGATATATGTATATGTGATCATCTATCTAGATATTTAACCCTTTTTCCTTCGCTATTCTTCATTACTCCCATGTGTAAATATTTTAATTCTATTGCGGTTAAGTTTATTAGTTAATTGTTCTTATAAAAATCCCTTTCCAGTTTTATTCATACTTGTAAAATTTAGTACGAGTAAGTTTCCTTTTTTTTGTTTGCCAACTTGATCTCCTCGATAACGCTTCTTTTGTCCGCCATTAGCTTCTTACATATGTCAGATTTAGCGATATACAGCTTAAATCATTTTAAACTCTGTTTTAGCGCAAAGCAATTAGAAACTGCTTTGCGAAAGATTTTTATTATTGCACTTTATCGAGCAGATTCGAGTTGACAATGTTTAATAAAACTGGGAAGGAAAGATTTAGACCGCAAGCATATTAATCGGGTTTTCATTGTCTCATTAGTTATTCATTAATTTCGGGGAATAGCGAAGGCCATTAAATTATTAATAATATTTCAAATGTCATTTATTAAAGATATTTATTTAACTAAAAAGCTTGAGTTTGCTAGTTATCTTTCAATGCTTTGTTCTACTTTTAAATGATCCAGGCACGCAAAACACCTATTTCTACGTATTTTTGCACATTTAACTATTTAGCTCCGTAGGTGGTTCTGTCCATGTCTCCCGCTGATGCTAAGCTCATGGCTCGGGAAGAAAATATCTATGCGTGTCTCAGATAGTGTTGTTCGGTTCATGGTAGCTTCGAGACTAGACGAATAGGGCAGAGGTCATAGTATTCTTGGTTTAATATCTCGCATATGGGTGGCCTCAAGGTACTTTTGCCTAGTATTCAAACTGGGTTAAATCAACATACATCATCTGACTGTCACAGTAGATTTTTTTTTTTCCGCATTCTGGCGTCCATCGTGTGGCTATTCGAAATTTTCCACACCCTGTAGGCAGTGTTTATGTTTTAAATAATAATATATATGTAGAATTTTTTTTGTCCTCGGATTTGTATGCATATATAGTGATTGTTTTAAATAACACGAATAATTGTTAGTTATACGTGAATTTTTTTGCTTCAAGTTGTCGCAGTGGGACGAATGTCATTTTTTTTTTTAAAAAAAAATTTAGTACCCTGAGAAGTTTGTTTTGGTCTAATATATTTATATAAAAAAATATATATAATTTTTTTCTGAGTCTCGTTTCCAAATGTGAGCAAATGTCATTTTTTAAAATTAATTAAAAAGTAAAGGTGTCATAAAGTAAAATTTTTTTTCCCGAGTTTGGTATATATATGAAATGAATGTTTTACATTTAGAAAAGTTAACACTCCATTAGTTTTTTTTTATATAGTGAATATATATATTAATGAGAATAAATATCAGAATTATAGCAAGATTTTTTGTTTCCGAATGAGTAGTTTTGTCGATGGCCAGTTGCCATATTGTTGTTTATCGTATAAAGTATATACCTTCGATGAGGCGGAAGTGTCAACTATATACCCACCCGCCCTCCCTTAAAATAGCTTTCGTACTTTATGTTACTTTAGTAATGCTTAAATCTGAGAAGTTTTAATATAATAATGTTTTTTCGAAATATAACATTTTAGTTAGGGGTGCAAATAGATAATAGAATTGTGTTTCCGTTGTACAAATTTTTGTAAAGATTAAAATTGATAACATTCTTTCGTTAATAGAAATTTTTTATAAGATCAAAAAGTTTGATAAGTTCAAACTATATTGTTTCACTTTCTCTGCGTTAGTTTCCTTAATTAAATCAATAATTTTAATCATGCAGAATTTTTTTTTCACTTTTAAATATTTTGAAATTACGTTCCGTGCAAACAATAGATATAAAATAAGTTTTGTTTCAATAATAACAAACTTAATTGTCAACTTTATGAAAAGTAAATGCGTATGTTCGTTAATAAATATATATATTAAAGATATATTTTTGTATAACATATATGTCAGCCACCCTTTAGTTAAGATTTTTTTCTCCATTTCGGATTATGCTATTGAATCATTTATTGAGTAACCGTTAGGTGAAGACCCTTTGAGTAACCGTTAGGTGAAGCCCTTGTTTTTTAGTAACCATGTTTGGTGAAGACCCTTAGAGTAACCGTTTAGGTGAAGACCCCTTACATTGTAGAGTTCTCGATTGCTGAGTAGCCTGAAATAATAGGTCTATGTCCGCAATCATTGCTTCCTTGTCATAGTTGCGACCAGCGTTTACTAGCCTGAAATAATAGGAGTATGCGGTTGGCAATTTGACATCTTTCTAATAAATTCATGTACATGATAATAAAAGAAATATTTGTATAGGTATATCTGTTTGTATATTTATATGTAGTCATATATATGCTTATTTAATGATGTACATATTCATATATATGGATGCATATGGTATACACTTCGTTATAGTTCGGTAAAACCCGTTTTTATATAAATGTTTTTTAAACAGTTTTTGATTTCAATGCGTGATTCTGTAAAATTGCGTGATAATTGTTAATCTATTTCGGGTGTGACCAAAATGGTAGTTGGTTTCGATCCCAGGTTCATAATTCGGAGTGGCGGTTATCATGGGATTTTACTTTTATTTTAATTGTTTTTTGTATTAATATTTTGTTTTGTTAATCGTACTTTAGGCTGGTTAAATTTTTTTCTGTCTTGACCAAAATGGT
Source organism: Epiperipatus broadwayi (assembly GCA_028023455.1). Taxonomy (NCBI): domain Eukaryota; kingdom Metazoa; phylum Onychophora; class Udeonychophora; order Euonychophora; family Peripatidae; genus Epiperipatus; species Epiperipatus broadwayi. Next base: position 103,793 of record JAQFVV010012678.1, on the reverse strand, counting down.
AGCGTGGTTTCGAACCCAGGTCAGACATGTTACCTTACTTAGTTGTTATACGTCTTAGACTTACTTAATATTGTCATTTAAAATACCATTTACTTATTCATGCAGAGATTTTTTTGAAAGTGAAGTGAAAATCAAATAAATTGTAATCGCATTAAACTTTATAAACCTTATCAATGTGTGCTTGGATCATTATCCATTAATATGATATTTGATATGGCCATTGCCTTGTCGACTGGCGCCCTTCTCAAATAAATTTGTCGGCAAGTGCAATCTCTCATATCGGATATCAAATAAACCAAACTATAGTAGAAGATCAAAATAACAATGTATGCATAGTGAGCCAAAATAATTTTTAAACATGACTTACGTATATTTTGCTCACATATTTTTTTATATATATACTTGTATTAATGTAAATGCATTTTTTAGTTGTTTCAGGTGTCAGAGAAAGCCAGGTCAAGCTGTAAGTGTGTTATTTTAATTATATTGGGACAAAATAGCAGTGATATTTTAATGAAATATAACAATAAATAAAGTGAGGAGACTAATATGTAGTATAAATATTAAAGACAGACACGGCAGGATTTTATATATATATATATTTTCATGTACAAACAGATACATATAGGCATAGGGTTAAGATAGGACCTCGTAAGGTAGGCAAAGTTAAATTTCTGAAAACATATAAATAAAACAGATAGTTGGAACTTAGAATAGTGACTTATTTTAGAAAGAAATAATTTTTTTTGTGTTAATAACTAGTATAAAAATATACTTATCCAGATTGTTTATTAAAAGACAAACACATTTTACAAACAAAGTGAATGTTATATAACAAAATAGCCAATATTAGGCAAAAATGGACCAACCGAAGAAAGTTGCAGATTATGACAGCGATGAGGAGGTAATGCTCAACCTTCCAAATACAGCAACATCGACTCATAGTGACCAAGAAAACAATGTGAAAGATCTCATCACAGAAATGAGACAAGAAAACAAAATGATGATGAACATGTTAAAACAATTCATGAATATGACATCACAAAGACTGGACCGTTTGGAGGAAAACATGGCGCTCCACCAACATACTATTGTAACAAAAGTATTGCCAGATGAGGATACTCACTTTAAATGGCAACCCCAACAGAAGCAAGATGATACACAACTTAAATCATTGATAGATAATGAATTAGGAAAGGATATGCATGCCTTGGACGTGTCAGTCAAGCATCAAATACAGGAGGGAGAAGAAAATGGATAGATGAATGTGGATAAAGAGGAAATGAACATTCATCAACAGATGAATCCAATCCAGGCGCAACAAGGCAACCAAATCCTTACGCCAATAATAATTAATCCGGTAACATCTCCTGTGGCAAAATTCGTACATATACAATGTTTTAGAGGGGAACCAGGGGGAAACCCTAGACACCACCTAGACAGTCTCAAAATGTTTTTTCAATTTCAGAATATGACAGAGCAAGAAAAAGTGGCGATCTCCAGTCATCATTTAAAAGAATCTGCCAGAGACTGGTGAAACACTCTGTCTATACAACAACAAACATTTATGGAATATGAGAATGCAATGTTGTCAATGTATTGGAGTGCAGAGCGGCAGGAAGGTTTGATGTATTCCATAATGCATGAAAGATACCCAGCTAACCATCAAGAGACTTATGCTCAGTTTTTTGTTAGGCAGGTAAATCGAATTAAAGCCCTAAGTGCATTCAATTATCCAGAAATGCAGATAGTAAGGATGATTAGGCACAACATGCCACCCTGGATAAGGAAAATATTAATAGGCACTCAAATGCAAGATATTCAAGGCACGATTCGGATACTAACTGACATTGACTATGGAAACTTAGAAGAAAACCAAAATGATAGGGTCATGAACCCGTCCAAAAGTACAAGGCAGTATATACCACCGGATCCTGGGAAATATAGACATTAAAATAGATACATAACTTGTTAGATTAAAACAACACGGACTCGTGTTAAGATATAGCAGATTGAATTATGGATAAACTGTTAGTTATTTAGTAAAAGAAAGAAAAACTGTTAGTCAGTAACAAGTTAAATTTTACACCAAATAAAGAGTAGGCTTGAACTCACCTGGCACAAATTCTTACCTCTGACCTGAAGCAACAGCATTTTTTTTTAAACATTTTTTTTTTTGCTCACTAACTATTGGGAAATGAAGCAATGGATCTGAAGTCCAATCCATGCTTCACATCTTCCTATAAACTTGATTAATATTGTAAACCTAAATTAAGTTTATAGTCCAATATCAGCAGGGTTGTGCATTACAGCTAAAATTAATTACGTTTATTAAATTTGTATTTGCTTGTAAATATTTTCTTTTAAATAAATTCCATTGTAACATTAAATTGCTGTTAAAAATATTACTTGTGAAAACCGTTTAGTCAAACATATATATATACGTCAAGCATATATATATGAGTTAATGCAAAATTCTGCTGAAATAAAATGCTTATTGTATTAAAAGAAATAAGAATGTATTTTACTTTTAAATCTTGTTCAAATATTTAGTATGATTTGATTTTGAGATAAGCCCACCAACATTTTCTAAAAGAATGTATATTTTTAATTAGTTAAGCCCATTCAAGTCAAATTAAAGATGGCCTTCTCTTTCTTTTGTTAATTAATAAAATCCCAAAGTTTAAAGAAAGAAATTTAGAGTAAAAAAGTAAAAGTTATTTTTAGAAGGTGTTACTTTGAAACAAAGGAGCATGGGGAGGCTTATCAAGATCTCAGATCATACAAACAATAGAAGGTAGCTGACAGAGAGGGTATAAATAAAAGGGAGAACAAAAGAGAGGCAATCAGAGTTTCCTTTTGGAACAAGTCAATCAGAGTTTCCTTTTGGAACAAGGCAATCAGAGTTTCCTTTTGGAACAAGTCAATCAGAGTTTCCTTTTGGAACAAGGCAATCAGAGTTTCCTTTTGGAACAAGTCAATCAGAGTTTCCTTTTGGAAAAAGTTATTTCAGATTTTCCTTTTGGAAAAGATCAGTCATTCAGAGTATTCTTGCGGGCTGTCAGATTGCTCCGTGGAGAACTTTAAAAATTTTGCTGTTGCCTGTTGTGATTTTATTATATGAATTCGATGGAGACTACCATGCTTGGCTAAGCAAATAAATAACTTTGTCTACCGCCGAGGGTTCCTCAATACCAGAAAAATGCCATAGTATTTACTCAATCGTCATCTGAACTCTGTGCCGTGTCTGGAGGACTTTTTGTGAAACCATGCTACCGATTTCCACTTTCCTTGTCCGGACAAACACATCTCGTCAGACGGATCAAGCTACGCCGTCGGTGGAACATGACCAAGGAATAAGGATGGTAATCATATCTCTCCTCATGAACTATTTATTATGCTACCCTTTTTGTCCATACTTTTTATAATTGCTTCCTTGAATATTTATGAAATGTGTGTTTAATGATATTTATAATGTAACTATTTTTATTAGACTAGTTAGATATATGTATATGTGATCATCTATCTAGATATTTAACCCTTTTTCCTTCGCTATTCTTCATTACTCCCATGTGTAAATATTTTAATTCTATTGCGGTTAAGTTTATTAGTTAATTGTTCTTATAAAAATCCCTTTCCAGTTTTATTCATACTTGTAAAATTTAGTACGAGTAAGTTTCCTTTTTTTTTGTTTGCCAACTTGATCTCCTCGATAACGCTTCTTTTGTCCGCCATTAGCTTCTTACATATGTCAGATTTAGCGATATACAGCTTAAATCATTTTAAACTCTGTTTTAGCGCAAAGCAATTAGAAACTGCTTTGCGAAAGATTTTTATTATTGCACTTTATCGAGCAGATTCGAGTTGACAATGTTTAATAAAACTGGGAAGGAAAGATTTAGACCGCAAGCATATTAATCGGGTTTTCATTGTCTCATTAGTTATTCATTAATTTCGAGGAATAGCGAAGGCCATTAAATTATTAATAATATTTCAAATGTCATTTATTAAAGATATTTATTTAACTAAAAAGCTTGAGTTTGCTAGTTATCTTTCAATGCTTTGTTCTACTTTTAAATGATCCAGGCACGCAAAACACCTATTTCTACATATTTTTGCACATTTAACTATTTAGCTCCGTAGGTGGTTCTGTCCATGTCTCCCGCTGATGCTAAGCTCGTGGCTCGGGAAGAAAATATCTATGCGTCTCAGATAGTGTTGTTCGGTTCATGGTAGCTTCGAGACTAGACGAATAGGGCAGAGGTCATAGTATTCTTGGTTTAATATCTCGCATATGGGTGGCCTCGAGGTACTTTTGCCTAGTATTCGAACTGGGTTAAATCAACATACATCATCTGACTGTCACAATATAAATGAATACCTCACCAAACTTTTTTTTAAAACTTGATTTTTATACGACTATTATAAAAATATAACTACATACCAATGTTTCAACTATTTTATAATAAAAGAGTTTGAGTTTTCATTGAAAAAGACTATATTATAAAATAGTCGAAACATTGGCTTGTAGTTATATTTTTATAATAGTCATATAAAAATCAAGTTTTAAAAAGAAGTTTGATGTTGTATTCCTTTATATATATATATATTGAAAGTTATGAACTATTTTTTAAAAGAAAACTATAGATGATATTTTAAACCTATATATAGTTTTAATTTTCTTGCAATTAATAACTCCGGATTCTTGTTTTATTCAAGCTATATTGAAACATCATTAAGTAACTGAATAGAAAAGAGAAAAAAAAGCCTACTGCCTGAAATATAATCTGTATCTCTGATGAACCTGACCAAGCTATTTTGAAGGAATCTCTTCTCAAAAAAAAAAAGAGAAATATATATGCATAAACCTCAAGTCTGCTTAAACCTTAAATTTCAAAGACAGAAGTTTGTTAAAGGACATTATGGCAGCTTATAAATAGAGTCAATTAATACACCATCAGGAGAGAAATATTAGTCCACAAGAAAAAAAATCATAACAATGAACTGTAGAGAATTCCAGCTTCAAAACATTTCCTGAAAAAATTGCGAAAACTGTTTATAGAATTAATAATTTTATTTTATGAGTTCTTAATGTATATTTAATCTTAAAAACTGTATTTTATTATTTTTGTTTTATTTATATATTAACTATTTCTATCATCTAATATAAGTATTTAATGTCTTTAGAAAAAAGATTAACTTTTTTTAAACATTCCAAAAGCATTCAACTGTTAGAAATATCACACAAGTCAGTATATGCACATTTCAAGAGATATTATTCTCCTCTACTCTTCAGGTGTTTCTGGCCTGACCAGCGACAGTACTAGCATGGGAATAGAATCTGGATTCTTAAGTTCTTGAATATTGAATTTAAGGTAACACTAACCAACTGAACCATCCTGCCAAAGGTAACAGTCAGTAGAAATTTCATATACTTATCTATGAGGTTCCCACTGAATTTTCCACTTTTCCTAAGAGAAAATTATTAGTGATTTCCACACATGATGTATAGTCACACTGTTGACTTATGAGGTTGTCCACCATTGTCATGTGAGCAGCTTTTTAAAATTTCTTCTTTGTACCTTTTCTTCTCTATTCAATATTTTTGTATTTTACCAATTGAACATATGTTCATTGGTATATACATAGTCTGCTACCTTAGACACACCTGTTTTTTCTCTTCTGACCATCAGTTATGGTTCTAGCAATTTTCAATGGCATGACTGGTCTCACCAATATACATTCTTCCACATTCACATGGTATTTCATATATGCAGTTTTTGCTTTTCAGCATATTAGAATTCCTCTTAGTGTGGTATGGCTGTGGAAAGATATTCTGATCTTATACTGATTGCAGATTTTTTTTGTCTGCTATTTTTGGTATGTATGGATACACAACCATACTAATAATTGTTTTTTTTTAATGGTTCTTTTTATTTGTTTAAGATTTTTGTAATAATAGCTGATGAATAACTTTTTTATAAGAGTTTGTTCTATACTGGTCTTTTCTTTTTTAAAACCACTGATTTCTGAACAAACTTCTTTTGCTCTGTTCCACAGTAATAATATAACTCTATGTTTTGTGTTTCTGGTGTGATTGGATGTGTGTGCTAAGTATTTTCCTGTATGTATAGGTTTGCTGTAAAAGAGTGTTGATTTTGACATGAGGAAGTCTTATGACAAGAACATATAAGAATGCCAATTTTTTATCTTATTCTGATTCTAATGTGAATTTAATTGAAGGGGATATGTCACTGGTCAGGCCAGAAACACCTGAAGAAGAGGGGAGAATAATACCTCCTGAAACATTGTGCATATACCAACCTGTGTGTTATTATTAACAGTTTAATTTATTTGGAATCCTTAAATAAAAGAACATTTGTGATACAACTAAATTATCAAACATCACATGACCAGCATTCCCTATGTTTACACTAGTTGTTTTAACAGAGGTAAAGCTTTCTCTATAGTAGTGCCCCAGTACAAGCCAGAGTAATCAATGGATGCAAGAAAGTTTGTGCAATAAATCCCTATCTAGTGTCTAGTTACCCAATATCCCCAGAGCACTGCACTTAGATCAGGATCTAATGAAACCCTCTAACAGCCATCTTTTACCTTTTTAGTTAACTATAAAGCTATAAGTCCAAAATGAAAACACAATAATGTTTTTTTAAATCCAATCTCATTTACTTGTATAGTCATATAGGTCTAAACCCAGTTCAGCATCTATACATTTTGGGGTCTGTATAGATGCTGAACTGGGTTTAGATCTATATTATTATACAAGTGAATGAGCTTGAATTGAAAAACATTATTTTGTTTTCATTTTGGACTCATATTTTTATAGTTACCTAAAAAGCTAAAAGGTGGCTGCTAAAGTGTTGCATTGGATACTAAGATCTAGGTGTATTCTCAGGTCCAAAACTTCTCACTTATAAAAGCCACAAGCTAGAAACTAGTCTGGGGATATTGGATTAGTAGACACTAGATAGGGATTTTATGAACAAACCTTCTTGCATCCATTGATTACTCTGGCTTGCACTATCTGACAAAGTTTTGCCTTTGTTAAATCTTTATTATTAATTGAATTAATTAATTTATGGATGTCCCACATTTTTATTTAAATATAATAACCAAAGTTGAGGTTTAAGAAAATAAATATTTTTTAGGGTTTGGATATTTTGCAACTGACTTTACTCTGTATCACTTTAATTTTTCAAAGTCATTTACCATAAACAGGAAAGCTATTTATACTCAAATTAAAAAAATTGAAAATATAAAAAATATTATGGTATTGTCAGTATTTGAAATTAAATTTGCAGCCTGCTAATACTGTTAGGCTGGGTAACCTTGAAATATTGTATTGTCATTTATATTATATATTTAAAAATAATAATTCAATAAAAATTATTTAATCAGACAACTTTTATAATAATATATTTAATTTCACCAACCCGGATTATAAAAATTGTCTGATTAAATAATTTTTATTGAATTATTATTTTTAATATATTATATTGCAAAGACACCATTATGAACAAGTTTTGTTTTGAAATTTGATCATTTTTTGGTATATTATATATTTGTACAAAATTTGAAGAAAATTTATACCCTAGAAGCAGATTAAAAATTGGTTAAAAGATTTTTTTAAAAAAACTATAGCAGTTTAAAAAAACAAGTTTTCTGTAAACAATCCTAGATAAATTAAAATTTTATTCTTCATTTCTTTTTCTTTTTTCCATATTAATAAACTGTAAATTCCTCTAAAGTTTCTTTTTCAAATTAAATGAAAGTACAGTATTTGCTTAAAAAATATAGTGCCATCTATTGTGCATGATTCAAAACTTGTTGAAACAATTTGAATATGATTTGAAACAAGGTCCACCAACACTGATAGGTTGGACAACTCTGAAATATTGTATTGTTATAGAAACCAAACACGTCAAAAATTTAAATAAAATTTGTTTAGTAGAAGTAAGATAAAAATCGATTTCAAAGTTTGATCCAAACAAACAGATGTTTTAAGTTAAATAAATTATTTAAAAAGCTGTACATATAAAATATTTTCAAAACCAAAAGATCTAAATATATATAACAAATCTAAATTCATTCTTTTGGCCTAATGTTAATTGTTAAGTCATTAATATGTGATGCTTGGATAACTTTAAATGGCACATGATGAAAAGTTTTTATGAATTTATTATATATTAACATATATAATTTAAAATATAAAAATTATTTTTACCAAATATGTAAATATTCTACTTGTCAGTGATATATGTAAACTGTAACTAGAGAATTAAATGGTACAAAAAAGTTTTATTTGCTTAAAATATAAAGTTCTTTTATTTTAAATTATGATTTAAAAATAATTATGTAATTTAAAAAGCAAGTATATAAATTAATTGTAGTTTATCGTTAGACAATGCAATTTAGTTATACAGAAATAAAAATATTGAAAGAATTCATTCATGTAAATTAAATTTCATCGACCTCCCCCCTCCCAAACATTTCAATTGTTTATATATAAATGTGATACTATGACAATCATTATATAGATTATGTGAATCACATGATCATAACTCATTTCATTTATTGGTAGATTTATTTATGATTGCGCATGTACATTTTAAACATTAAAATCTATTACTGTAGCAGAATTCTTAACTTTGTATAATAAATGTAGTTGTTATTTATATATTTGTACAAGACTAATGTTGTAATATTTTGACATTTAATAATTACTTCCTATGTTTACAATATTGTATATAAATATTGCAGGATTTTAAAAAGGGAATAAATATATTTTCTTTTAAATAAAAAAAGTGATGTAATTGGTTTTCAATTGTTGTTACGGAAATAACGTGGTAAAGATGTTATATATTCTAATTTTTTGGTAGTTTTAATCAATTATTTATGTCAATTTAATATCTCTAACTATTATAAGATATATGATTCAATCACTGTGTATATGATCAATGAATATTCATTTTCTAACATTCCTGTTTTTAGAATGTCAATAAAAATTATGATTTTTTTTTTCAAATGGAATTTTTTCTTAGTTATCTCTGATTAATGACAAAGCTAGTTAGGATTGTTAGTGATATCAGTAATTCTGCTCAGGAGTTTTTCAAGTTATGATCTATGGATTGGTCCTATGCTTACAGATAGTGGCATATACGTTTCAAAAAGTGTTTAATTTCTTCCTAAAATATCTTTCTGTATTTGACCTTTATGTTTGTAACATTTTGCAAATCTATTTTGAAAATAAATCTGTTTAGAATTGTTATACATGCGATTAAAAATATCTATGATCAGGCATACAACCCCATTGTGATCATGTTTATTAAAAAGAAAATTCAAAGAGAATAAATGAAAGAGTAAAAAGGTAAAAAAGCAAAGACATTATGTGTTGAAGCAGTACTTATTTTTGGATGAATCAGTATCTTAATCTACCAAGTAGATGATGATACTCTTTTTCAGGCCCTCAGTCACATTCCTAAGGTAGTTCTGGGTGTATGCCTAGAGCCCTGCACTGACCGACCTTATTTTAATCAGTAACACTATATATCTTACACAGTAATTTTATCATAAACTAAAATAATGACATTTGAGGCAAGCTCTTATACATAAAGCTAAAGCTTACTTTTGAAATGAAGCGCACCAAATTTCCAAACATCTCACCATTTGAATGTTTCTATAAACAGTCAAATGGCTGATAAACTGAACGTAATTTGTCAAAATTTAAAATAATAAAAAACTATTTAAGATCCACAATGGCACAAGAAAGACTATGCAATCTAACATTGCTTTCCATAGAAGTTAAATTTGCTGAAATTAAAGCAAAGATAAAAAAAGTTATATTAATTTTGTTTTTCTTTTAAATTAATATTAATGTGTTATAAATTAAGTATTAGTATTTAGATAAGAACAAATATTGTATATGTTTCTTTCTTGTACTAAAAATTAAAGATTTTATTTTTTATTCATTCATTTTTTTATTTACTGGGAGCCCCACTCCATATTTGTGCCTGGGGCCTCAAAATTCAAAGGACGGTGCTGTAAGCACTTCTTCCTATTTATTTACATTTAACTCTAACATCTGCAGTTTATTCTATTATTCCTAGCTTATGGAATCCATTAGTAAACTGAGTTCAGTACTTAGCAAATTATAAGTTAACTTGAACTTAAAATTTCTATGACTGTATAATACATCAATTCTCTCTTTTTCTTTTTTTGCACTTTTTCAAACAATTTTTTTTTTCTTTCTAACTGTTTCAACTGAATCAGTAGATTTCATTAGAGATTTGTTTATTTTTTCAACTGATCTCTCATGAAGGTTGCAGATTCAGTTGAAACAGAAGAAAATTGCTTGAAAAAATTCAAAAAAGGAGAAATCTTATTATTTTAAATTGAGCAAAAAGAGATAGTGAAAACATTGATTTTTATATTATTAAGATTGAGATCATGTTTTAAAATATATTTATGCTGGTTCAAAAAAAATAAAAATTTCAGAGTTTCTTTTTAAATATACGTATGAAATAAGTGCTGGTTTTTTTAGTTGATATTTTAGGTCTAGTGTCCGAATATTCTAGCTCTCCACTGACGTGAGGCATAAGCTCGAAACCAGTTGGTCTGGAGATGAGAGTGTTCTAGGTAGAGATTTTAAATATTTTCTCATACTGCATTTATTAATTAAGAGCTTGTTTGAGCTATTGGTGCGCTCTCTGTGTGTATTTTTGTAACTACAAGCTTATTAAAAGTAACATCACATTATATATGACTTGCTTTTTTAATTATTATCATATCATGTTAACCATCATTAATGCGCATTACTAATAAGTTCATTAAATTGTAGTAGATATATCTAGAATTTCAGACAAATATTTAAAATATGCAAAAATAAAAATTTAAAACAAGTTAATAAAGATTGATCCATTTTTTAGAGATATAGAACTATACTTTTCAAAGATAATAAGTTTTAATTATTCATATACTGTATTTGTTTCCAGTGACAATAAATGAATGGAAGCAGAATGGAAGATGGAACACAAGATTAATTCATCATTTTAGTAGAAGGATGCTTGTTTTCTCAGATGAATAGGTAAATTGAATTATTTAGAACTTTTGAATTGCATCAAGAATGAAGATTGAAGTGTTATTCAATCACTTACTAATCAATTATAATTACCTACAGTGTGGTACCATGTCTCTACAAAATCTGTAAGAGGGTAAATCAAGCAATTATCCTTTCTATCATTTCATATTCATGATTAAAAATATCTTCTATCTAAAACAATTACAATGAGCATTTGATTAAGCATATAAATTAAAGTAAAATAATTAATACTTTTTTTTGGATGAGTATTACATAAACATCATTATGGTCCATTCTTCTTTTATGTTAAGAAATCTGGTCACTAAACAGGTCTTTTACTTAACTCTTCCGATCTTAGAAAGAGAGAATTTTTTGAGTTCAAGTTTTGTTCATAAATTTATTTATTTCCTAACTTATTTGTAAATGTAACTACTCAAGACAAGTATTAATAATTAAATCACTTTTATTAATAATAACTTAATAATATAAAGAAGGGGATGAATCTCCAGTCATGTGCTTTTTATGAATTTAAACACACCCACCTGTAAGCATCAGTGGTCTATTTATGCTTTTTACATTTATATTTGAGTGAGTGCATGTATATTCATAAAAAATGCACTGGAGGTGTATCCTTTCTTTATATTACATACATAGTCAAATGCTATATAAATAGACTGTATTATAATAACTTAATAACTATATGATAATTTACAAAACTATTCTTTTTCTCTTCTTCCCAATCTTTATCTTTCTACATTTAATAAACATTGACTTATTTTTAATACAATTAGGTTCATTTTATTATTATTTTAATTGCTTTTTATTGGATGTTACATTGTTTGTATTTGAGTAACATTATTTTTTATATTTTCTCTAAAATAAATTCTAATTTTGATCCTACTTAATTAACTTAAGAATTACTACTGACTAATTTATGCACTGTATGTAGCTGATTTTCTTTTTGTACACCATAAAGACAAATCTTGGTTTAGTGTTGTACTTTTCTAAGCAAACATAATAGCAACTATCAATATTTGTGACAGAAAATGATGGAAAAATCTAAAAAATATGTTATACTTTAAATCTATATCTGAGACAATGTCTTAAATTATTTTCAATTCACTATCTGATATTTTCTAACAAAACTTTATTCTAATAGTAGTTAAGCAGGCATTGATGGTTTTTCCATTTAATTCTTTTAATTTTTTTAAATACGAAAACATTTATTGGAAAAATTCAATGATTATACTTTTGTGGGATTTGCATATAATATTTCTTTAAAATGACCAAAATATCTTGAATCTTTACATGGATTTATAATTCAAAATATAATGACAGCAATTCATATTTTTACCAGTGCCACATAAGGGAGGGGATTTAAGGTTAGTACTCTGTTTGCAATTTATTAATATGTGGCAACTATTCTCCTTCAACATATAACACAATACACTATACTATTTAAATAATACTTTTTAAAGGTATATTTGGATTGGGAGATCTATATTGAATCAACACATTTGTAATAATCTCCAAATTAGTGGGTTGTTATTCTTGTTCATCTAACTAATTACAATAAATTAAGATTATTCTTTATCATCATGAAACATATATGATTTTATTTATCAACATTATATTTAACAGTAATATTTACTAAGGCAATAAACCTAAAGCATGTGCAGTTGAAAATGCGAAGGTAGGGACCTCTACAGGTCTTAACCACAAGCTTACGCATTAGTAGTAAAAATGCAATTATTATTAAATGTAAAAAGTGCTATTATTTAACATGCACATACACACATATATAAATATTTACTTTGTTTAAATGTTAACTTATTTTTGTGGTGTGCATTGAAATTGTTTATTAAGCTGCCACTTTAAGTCATGATAAATTTATTCATATTTAAAATATTTTAATAGGATAGAAATTGAGCTTTAATATAAAAAATATAATAATAAATATTTATAGTGGTATCAAATATCACTTTGTTTTTTTTTCTCATAGGAATTTTATTATATAGATGAGGTAATTACATAGTATAATGATGAAAGCAACATAGTTAATTGTGAAATAGGGATGAGGTCACATGACTATCCCAGCAGTCAGGAACAGCTATCATTAACTATCATTTGGCCATGGTTATAAGGTTCCATGTCACGTAAATATATGATGGCACTAATCTTTTGTCTCTATCATGTATAATTTAAAGCTTTGTAAAAAGTAATTGGCTGGGTTTATTATTGGTCATAGATCAGCTTACATCTAATTGACCAATAAGCAAACAGTAAAAAGGTTGAGATCCTTATAGATGGAAACACACCATTGGAAATATTGGAGATGAGGGTAGTGAATAAAGTCTCGTTACTTCTATAGATAAAAGCTATAATGTCTCTGTAACATTGCAGCAAGGAACAATGGCATAAGATGTGTATCATGGTGTCATCATCCCTCTGACATAAAGGGCAGACTGTTCTAAGCATGAGAAACCCCTATGGGTGACCAGAAAATGGCATGTAGAAATAGCTTTTAATTTTATTTTGATTAGGAAGTCAAAATATTTTGGTTCCAAATGCCATCGCTTGAATTTTTTGATAATGGAATAATTGGAGAAGGATAATAGGGAAGGACTTGGAGGCGTATCATCATTAGTAAGGTGATATGCCTCCCAGTAGTTAATTTTCTGAGAATTTGATTGAGTGGGTAAAAAGGTGAATTTTGAAATGAGCCCTAGTAGGGATGACAACCAGCTCTTCACAGGAAGAGGATGGGGTGTCAGTAGAGTTCACAGCAATGCCGCATAATGCTTCTGGGAACTGATGAAACCATTTTCGGATGGTATTGTAGGTGCATTGTAACTGAAAAGTAATCATGAAATGAAGTGAAAGTCCATTAAGTTTTGAATGCTTCAGGAGGTTACTAGCTTATAGTCAACTTTTACATAACTTCTTATATTATTCATCCTTTGAATAACTTTTTAAATGTGGACAAGTTGTTATGAAATGCTTAAAAATACTTGAACTCAAATTATGAAATTGTTTAGCATCAATAATCTTATTTTGTATCATATCTAATTGATTATTAAACTTAATTAAAGTGAATATGTTCACATTTATATTTCTTCATAACTTATAATACACATCCAGTAAAATTTGGTAATAGTCCAATATATTAATAACAAAAACAATGAGAACTCAAAATAATTTTTTAATTTATAAAATTTTATTTGCTGCATAATTTAGTTTTTAATTTCTTCCTCTTCCTTGTTCATAGAGAAATAGCTTTAGTCATACGAAAAGAAAAATAATTTTACATATATCCTTAATTATTTATTTGGAATACAAATAAGAAAAATTTGCATACTTTAACACACTGAGAAATATTAAACCATTTATATAGGAAGACATACAGTACAATTCTGAAGACAATTATTAAACATATACATACAATTTATCAGGAATAAACACTGTGCTTCATTTTAGAAATGAAATTTTAAAATTTTGTGCTATATTTATTTATTTATTTAAAGTATATTCTTTATTAATAACACAAATTTTATATACACTTTTTACAAATAAACCACATGGTTTAACTATCAGATATACATAATTATTATTTTACTCTACTTTAAAAACACTACCCTATGCAAATGCAGAGAACATCACTATATATCCAGGTCTTCTATAAACATTTTGATTTAGATTATCAATCCCACACTTCACATAGTGTCGGCATACATCCACACCATATTTTGACCATAATTTTCTTCGGTAGGTATCTTAGGCATTGATTAAAGTATTTGCTTCAATCTTTATCTAGTTTTTTTAACCAGTTATACTTTTTATTATCAAAGATTGCATTACATCTTATGGACCATATTGTTTTCAATGTATGTATTATTGCCAATGTGTTATGTGGATTAAAGTTCACAAAGTTTCTTTTTACTATTTTATTTAAGTTTATTACTGGTTTATGAAACCCTTTATTTCTAATGTGCCAGAGGGCTTTACACTCCTCAAATAAGTGCAACAAGCTATCTTCCTTTATTTTACATAACATACATATTGGTTCCAAGTTCATATGGAGCCTACTATTCAGCAGGGTCTTAGTAGGAAGGAGCCCATTTAGGAACTTAAACGTAAACCTAATGTACGACTGTGGTTCACATATCTGTTGTAATTTCTTCAATATATTATTTATATTTAATCCAGGTAAAAATCCTTTTATGCTTCATGCATTACTTCCCTAGTTTTTTATCTCTCTATATTTAACCCCTTCCAAACTAATCAAGTCTAGATTGTCCTGTAAATCCCTGTATGCTATCCGCAGGTTGGCAAAAAAAGATCTCCTTTCTTCCCCTATTTCATGGTAGACGTTAACTTCAATCAATGGAGGGTCAAAGGAAGAAGAGAAGTTAGTTTAGAAAAAGAATTGTGCAATATAAATTGTAATTACTGGAAACATAAAAGTTGGAAATCGTAAACGAACATTGTTTTCAAAGAAAAAAATAAAGTACTCCAGAAGAAAAGATAAGAAATAATTAATTATAGAAAAATATTGCTTAAAGAAATAAAAACAAAAGTATAGTCATTTGTTTAATAACAAATAATTAATTGTCAAGCATTTATGGCCGAATGGTTAGCACAGTTGTCTTACAAGCAGTTGTCCCAGGATTCGTTTCCTGGCTGACGCTTTGACACATAAATAATAATAATTAATTAATTAATTAATTGCGGAATTTTGTGCAAAAGTCCTGTTCGTTTGATTAACAAAATAATAATGGCAAGAAAAAATGGGAATTAAAAAACAAAAAAGATTTTGTTTGTGATTCAATTAAACTACACTAATTAAATCTGTTTAGGCAAAATTTAATTAGTGCAAAGATAAAGAAATATGTAGTGATATAAATAGGGAGAAGTTTTGGCTACAAGTGTTCTGCGTTTCTTTGTCCTTCATGGGAGATGTTCTCTATTGTTGAGTGATTAGCTGAACAAGATCATCATGAGTGCTAACCCACAGTCATTTAGGAGTTTGCTATCCCAGGTACCAGTTAGCTGAAGGTTAATGAGCTGGTTAAGATTCTATGCAGATCGTCCTAATCTTATTATTTTTTATGCACCTGAGAGTAATATGACTTTATTTTGTTGGTTAGACTTTTAATTTTATTGTGCACTGAGAAAATTAGAGCTGTCTTTAGTGAAATACATCTATATGTGTAGATGTGCAAAACAATATAGAGAATGAATTCTAAACGTTTCAGTTAAAGTGGATTGCATAGGTGTGTTATATATTTTGTCTGTTTATTCAATAAATAAGTAATTTTCATTATATTGGGTATTTAAATTTATTTAATTTCCAGTTGTTGTATTTGCTGTGATCTGTTACATATTTTTGTTACCAGATACATAGCAAAAGTTGGCACAAAAAAAATCTAAAACTAGCTGTAGGGAACGAAGTGATAAGTTAGGAAGGATTATAGATTGTGTAAGAGTGTTTTGTTTCATATGATCAAAAATGTCAGTGGGGCAATCAAATATATCAGTTTGATATAGGTAAGGAAGTGGAATGACCACTATATATTGAAATTTTTTTGTACTTAATGATATTAAAAAGAATGGAAAATAGTGGTTCTGTTATATCTGGTGGGATGTAAGGTTATTGATATTTTAAATAAATATTTTGAGCAAACAATAAATAAGTCAATCATGTATGAAGACATGGTAAAAAAATTGATCATTTTAGTCTGAAACCATCTCATCACATAGTCAGATTACTGCTAAGAAATAGAAAGCAATATGAAGGAGTGCCTATAAAAGAGTATGATATAGTATTAAGAGAGGTCAAAAAATTGTAGTTACAGCAATTTTGTAGATCAAGTACTGTTGGGTCAGTTACTATGGAGGATTGTAGATGACAGGCTCCAGCAAAATTTAATTATTGAAGTAGATTTAATGTATGAAAGGGCAATTAAGAAGGGAATAACATATGAGCTAGTAGTGGAACAAGCTCTCATATTCAGAAATAAAATAGAGAAAAATTCAAAAATGCTCACGTATAAAACAGAGAGAACACAGTAAAACAAAGAATGGGGAGTTGACAATGTTAAAAATAAGGAAAGTTATTTGTTTTTACTGTGGAGCAAAAGGTCATGTTGGATAGTTTTGTAAATGAAAAATGAGATGTATTACAGGTGTAGAACTAGAGGTCATCTAGAAAAAGTATGTATGAAGGCTGAAACTGTATAGAGATATTATGGTGCTGAAAATAAAAAGCAACAGGAATAGAAATTGAATGACATTCATACAATTAAAAATATGAAAGCAATAGTAGAAAACAAGTTATTGATAAATATGGGGTACAGAAGTAGAAATGGAAATAGATAGCAGATTGGAGATCATGTTAACATGTGAAAAACAATAGAAAAAAATAAGCTTAGGAAAAATAATGCAGAAATAAAAAATACATTTATAAATGCACAAGATGTAAATGGAATGAGATAGAGATTAAGAGAATAGTAAAAGTGCCAGTTAAATATAGAAATAGAGAGGTAAAACTTCTTTGTATGTAGTGAAAGGATATTAGTCCCATTATAGAATGTAAATGGTTTGATATGGTCAAAATCAATATTAGTATAATTAAAAATATGATTGAACAGAAAATGATGAAAGAATTTCTAAATTATTTGAAAACAATTTAGATTTGATCAATACAAACCAGTGGACAGAGTTAGTGGAGAATGCAATTTCCATAATATGTAAACCTAGAAAGATTCACACATGCCAAAGTGGAAGAACTTCAGGTTTTAGTTGAAAATGGAGCATTGACTCCAGTATAGTTCTTGGGCAAGGACATGCCTATAATAGTTATAATGAAACCTAATGGACAAATCAAACTTTGTGGGGATTATAAAGTTATGGTGAATAGGTTTTAAAATAAGGGGCATACCCCATACCAAATGTAACAGAAGTACCAGCAGCATTAGCAAATGAAGTTTTTGTGAAGCTGGATTTAAATTCAGTGTACCACCAAATAGGAGTGACAGAAAGAACAGCATAAATGCTAACACTCTTGATGCCCTTTGACCTGTTTAAATGTAACAGATTATCATTTGGTGTAACTAATGTCCCCAATAGTTTCCAAGCAAAAATAAATATTTTACAAGATTCAGAGAAAATGACACCATATTAATGACTTACTTATTTCTTCACAGCCACTCGATTCAATACACAAAAAAGTAAGAAAAGTTTGCAAAAGGCTGAATAGAGTGGAAATTAGATTAAATACTAAAACATCAGTGCGGCAAACTGATGAATTGGTTTTTCTCGGGCATATTTTGGCAAAAGGCAAGTGGCCTTTTCTCAATAAATTGAGGGTTGTGAAAAATTTGAATAAGCCAAAAAATCTAAAGCAATTACAGGCTTTTCTGGGCTTATTTTTTTTGAGCCACATCTTAAAAATAAGATGATGAATGCATAGCCTTTATATGAGTTATTAAAAAAACAAAAATGGGTGTGGGCAGAGAACCAAGATGTAGCTTTTAAAAATACAGGCATTGTTGGTGTCTGGTACATTATTAGTGCACTTTAATAATAATCTGCCAGTTCAAATTACAACTGATGCTTCAAATTGGGGTGTTGGTGCAGTTCTGTCACATATGATAGAAGATGGCGAGAAGACAATAGCATATGCATTGTGAACATTATCAAAAGTTAAAAGGAATTATAGTCAAATCAACATGGTTTTGGCCATAGTTTTTCCATTGAAAAGTTCTACCAATACATTTTCAGAAGAGTATTTAAAATAGTGACAGATCATAAGCCTTTGCTGGGTATTTTTGCTTATAATTGTATCTGAGAATGATATGATGGCATAATATTTTAGCAGGGTATGATTAGGAATTAATGTTTCAAAAAGAAAAAGAAAGAACTCGTGCAGATGCATTATCCAGATTGCCAGACAGACATGAACCTGTACCAAGTGAAATAGGAATAAATCATATAGAATGTGATGAAATCAAATACATTAAACAGTTGTATAATACGTAGATGGACTAAAGAGGATAAGGGATATAAAATTTTAGAAAAATGAATTAGATCAGGTTTGCCAAACAAAAACTTTTGTATCTTGTGCAGGATTTTGGGGTTAATAGAGATAAGCTATCAATGTGTAATGATTGTGTAGCTTTTGGGAATATAGTGATACCCACTGCTGGGAGGCATATAGTTTTAAAATTTATTACATGAAGGTCATCCAGGCATGCATGGTACAAGCTAAAGCACTGGCATGTAGTTATGTCTGATAGCCTGGAATTAATGTAGGCATTGAAAAGTTTGTAATGACATGTTTGTCATCAAAAAGAAATGCAGCTTCCAGCAAAAAATTTGACAATGTGACCAGTATCAACCAGGCCATGGGAAAGGATGCACATTGATCATGCAAGAGCAATAAAGGGAAAATACAGGAAATAAATTAAATGGTCCTGTACAGGAGAAACATAAGCTGAAAAATTAAGTAAAGGGCATTCTTCTGGAGTGGAGGGAGAATATTATATTTATATAAGAGAAGTTAGTTTGTAATTGAAATTAAAAAAATAATTGTGCAATATAAAATGTAATCACTGGAAGCATAAAAATTGGAAATTATAAAGCATATTGTTTTTAAAGAAAAGGTAAAGTACTCCAGAAGAAAAGATAAGAAATAATATTATTCTAAAAAAAGATTGCTTAAAGAAATAAAAACAAAAGCATAGTTATTTGTTTGATAAGAAGTAATTAAATTACAGAATTTTGAAACACTAAAGTCCTGCTTGTTTAATTAACAAAGTAATAATGTAAAAAAAAAATAGGAATTAAAAAACAGGAAAGATTTTGTTTGTGATTAAATTAAAATACACTAATTAAATCTGTTGAGGCAAGATTTAATTAGTGTGAAGATAAGGAAATATGCAGTGATAGAAATAGGGAGAAATTTTGGCTACAAGTGTTCTGCATTTTGTTGTTCTTCATGGGAGATATTCTCTGTCATTAAGTGGTTAGCTGAATATGATCACCACGAGTGTTAAACTGCAGTCATCAAGGAGTTTCCTATCTCAGGTATCAGTTATCTGAAGGTTAATGAGCTGGTTAGGATTCCATACACATTGCCCTGATCTCATTATTTTTTATATGCATGAGAAAGCTCATAGAGAATAATATGACTTTTTGTTGTTAGTTAGACTTTTAATTAACATTGTGGACTGAGAAAAGTAGAACTATCTCTAGTGAAATACATCCATATGTGTAGATGGGTAGAACAGTATTGATATTGAATTCTAAATGTTTCAGTTAATGTGAATTGCATACGAGTGTTATCTATTTTGTCTGTTTATTCAATAAATAAATAATTTTTATTATATTGGGTATATGAATTTAATTAGTTCCCACATCGTATTTTGCTGTGATCTGTTACATATTTTTGTTAGCAAATACATAGCATTTTCTGTTCATGGAGTTATAATTTTCCACATTATAAGAAGGCATTGATTATATTTGGAAGGAGTTGTAATATTGATAAAAATTGTAAGAAATCTTATTAATTATATTTCAATATTTTGTTGAAGTGAAAGCATAATAACCATGATTATATAATTTCTATTTTCTTCCATCTCTTTTAATTTAAGTATCAATAGGTTTTTACTTTGTTTTCCAAAGACAATACATTTTTCATTCCAAAATTTGCTAATGACTATTTCACATTGATAAGCATTAATTTATTACAACAGCTTAAATAGGATTTTGATAATAATAAATTTAAATATTCTTTTCAAAGAGACCATTTTAAAAATTTAATTCTTTTATTAAATTCAATTCTAGTTTGGAAATTAATTTATTCATACAATTGATTATAACATTATTTAGAAGAGGAGTTTTTGAAATGAAATTTCAAATCTTTTAAGATTTTTATCTTTTATAAAATGATAATTATATATATTGTCATCCTTTCTGTCAATTTAATTTTCTTTTGGAAATCTTTTTCCAACTTCATTATTCCTGATAAAATTTATTAGCAGTCAAAAGTCATTAATATTAAAACAGGCAAAACTCTCCATACAATAGTACCACTCAGAGCCAACCAGAGTAATCAATGGATGCCAGAAGGCTTGTTCATAAAATCCCCATCTAGTGCCTACTCATCCAATATCCCCAGACTAGTTTCTGGCTTGTGGCCTTCATCAGTGAGGAGCTTTGGATCAGAAACTAGTCTGGGGATATTGGATGAGTACACCCTAGATGGTGATTTTATGCACAAGCTTTCTGGCATCCATTGATTACTCTGGTTGGCACTGAGTGGCACTACTGTATGGAGATTTTTGCCTGTTTTAAAACAGTTAGGTGCTAGCATAGGCAATGGTGATTATGTGATGTTTAGCAGTTTAGCACCAATCCTGTCTAATAGGATAGCGGTGGCTATGGTTATTAAAGAGCCAAATATACCAAAATGTATGGATATTGAACTGAGTTTAAACCGATATGACTATATAGGCTATTGAGCTTAGATTGAAAATATTGTTTTCCAATTTTATTCTCATAGTTTTGTAGTTAAGTAGAGATAAAAGGTGACTGCTAGAGGGTTGCATTATATTCTAAGATCTAGGTGCAGTGCTCTCTAATCCAAAGCTCCTCAGTGACAAAGGTCACAAGCCAGAAACTAGTCTGGAGATATTGGATGAGTAGGCACTAGATGGGGATTTTATGCATAGCCTTCTGGCATCCATTGATTACTTTGGTTGGCACTAAGTGGCACTACTGTATGGAGAGTTTTTCCTGTTTTAATAACAGGTGCTAGCATAGAAAATGGTGATCATGTGATGTTTAGTGGTTTAAGTCATTAATATATTAAAAATTTATAAGATAGTTAATGAAATTGTGATTTTTTAAGATTGTAAATTAAAATAAGAAATGGAACCTTTAATATTTACCTAATTGTTTCTGCTTTAAATAATATTCTCAGCAGTGGTAATTTTTACAAACATTGCTACTGGCACAGGAAAGAGAACTTACATGAATTTTTAGCCAGTGGTCCTTATTTATACTTCTAGTTTTGTATTTTTTTATTTCATGCTTTATACAGAATCTATAATATTCTTATAACATTCTTTAGAGATTTTTTTCCATTTTCATCATTTTTTATTTTGTACGTTACCAAATATATTGTTTAATAACTGAAACACAGGCTTATTATATACCCGTGTCTATATATGTAATATGTAGGGTATATGAGCACAGACTTTAAGATGACTCATCATTCTCCATTCTATCTAATAACACCGATACTCAAGCACATATTTGCTGAAAAGATAAATAATCACCAATATACGTATTTCATGCTAAACCAGCAATCATCAGTTGGTCCAGATTGTCATCTCCCACACATATATACTATAAGTGCTCAGATATATATTAAGGTAGGCAATCTTCATACTTTAATGGACAGGCTCCAATCTACTTCACACTCCATCTCTTCAACCGTCCATCCAATTGAAAGTCTGATGATGGAATGCTCGAAGGCCACCCTGAGGCCAAGATTCTTGTCACACCCATATTGACCTAAGGTTATTACATTGTAGAGATGTCTGCCCATCCTTGCATATGTATTAAATGGATTATGTTCTGTACATGTGGAGTTCAGATTGACCTTAGGTCAACATGGGTGTGACAAGAATCTCAGCCTCAGGGTGGCTTTCGAGCATTCCATCATCAGACTTTCAATTGGATGGACGGTTGAAGAGTTGGAGGGTGTAGATTGAAGCCTGTCCATTAAAATATGAAGATTGCCTATCTCAATATATATCTGAGCACTTATAGTATATATATATGTAGGAGATGATAATCTGGACCAACTGATGATTGCTGGTTTAGCATGAAATACGTATATTGGTGATTATTTATCTTTTCAGCATATATGTGCTCGAGTGTATCGGTGTTATTAGATAGAGTGGAGAGTGATGAGTCATCTTAAAGTCTGTGCTCATATACCCTATATATTACAAATATATTGTTTGTTGATTGGTTAATGCTTCTATTTACTAATTCTATAAATAGATTTTCCCTGCTTTTTCAGACATCACATGACAATGATTGCAAAATTTCAAGCATTTTCACTAGTAAAATTTTTGATTCATTAAAACCAATGAATATTGTTTATCCAGTAATATTATCTAAAAATAACTTACTAATATTTGTATTTTTGAATACATGCAATCTTACTTACATCCTACTTATGTGACATTTAACTTGAATTTATATATACAGGGCACCATGATCAGTGCTGCCTTTTGGATTTTGAGGCCCCAGCACAAATATGGAGTGGGGCCCCCAGTAAATAAAAAAGTGAATAAATAAATAAAATCTTTAATTTTTAATACAAGAAAGGAGCATATAAAATATTTATTCTTATCTAAATACAAACTATCATATTTGCCCATTTATAAAAATGTTCATTCTCTATTTTATTAATGCTAAAGATATATATTGTGTTGTTGATTAAAATAAGATAACCTGATGCAGAGCCCCAGGCATATGACCAGTTGGATGACCTTAGGGACACTACTGACCACAATTTTTTTCTTCAAGATGCTTCATATTCATCATACTTCACTTATAATAACCCGCATTTTGTTGATAAGGTTTAATGTTATAATAGAATATGTATTGTTTATTGAACTACACATATATAATTTTTTTCAACATGCTCACATATATAATGAGATGTTTTATAAGTATAGTCATTATCATTATCAACCATTATCAATCCAGTGCAGGATGAACGTCTCTCCAAGTTCAATCCATCTTCTCCAATCTTTAGCTTCTCTTCTCCACATCACCCCTGCATACTTTCTTATTTCAGCCATCCATCTCACATGTGGTCTCTTTCTGGGTCTTTTACAAACCCTTGGAATCCTGTTTAAGATTTTAATTGTCCATCTATTATCGTCTCTTCTAGCAATGTGTCTAGACCAACTCCACTTCAATCTTTTAATTTTTTCAATGAAGTCATTAACACCTGTTTGTTCTCTTACCCATACATTGCGTTTTCGATCTCTTCTCATTACTCCCAACAAGTATAGTATAGACATATAAATTAAGATTATAGTATAACAAAATTAAATATTAACATCATTATTAATAATAAGTTGAACAGGCATATTTTCATATAGTGATATGTCTGACTTTAAGTCAATTAAATATGTTTTGAATGATATCTTTTTTTTTCAATAACTACTTTTTTCTATCAAACTGAAATGAAATAGCAGTCTTATTTTTAGCAGACTACGTTTTTGAAATTCTTTTGATGATTTTAGATCTATATTGATTGACTTTATGAGCATTCTTAAATTTTGTAAAACTTTTAGCAGGATGCCTAGAAAACATTTTCAGTAAGCATAATAAAGAAAGAATAAAATGTATCTATATTTAACAAAAACTGAAGAAATTTTATTAATAAACATGATCATGCATAATACTTCAAGACAAAAAGTACTGCATGAATACTGTAAAATTTCTCAAGTTTATAAATTTTAATGTTTGTTTTTTATGTTATCACACATGGCACTCCAAGATAAAAATAGCTGCTGACATATTGTAAAGTGTATTAAATTTATAAACTTTTAAGGTGTTTCTTATTTGCTTATAATCAGATGTGGGCAATAGTTTTGGCTCAGGGGCCACAGAGATTGATGGAGGGCCACATTGGGGGCCACTTTGTGGAAGTGAAGGTTAGCTGAGGGCGCACCTTTTTATGACCCAATAAACACACTGCTTTATTCTTTGTATTACCAAAGAAATATTTGTTTGTCCATTCTTCATTAAACACATGGCATTCCTCACCGATTTTACATTTTTTTGGAAGTTCATAGTTTCACTAAAGGTGGAAATGTATATATTTGCTAATGCAAAGACAAAATTTAAATTAACCAGATCAACTGGAAAAGCACAGCACATCGTATCTACACTGAGCATGTGTATTGACCTTTTTCTGATTGTCTTGGTGGGCCACATAAAAACTCTTAGCGGGCCACATGTGGCCCTCAGGCCACTATTTGCCCACCCCTGACATATATATATATATATTTGAATAACATGTAATTGTAGTGCATATTGATATAAGGTTATTTGTTGATTCACTATATTAATGTAATAAATAAATGAACTAATTTAATTTTAATATTTTGTATTGTTTGTAAAAATAAACTTAATTTACTAAAAATGTTATAAATAATTAGATAAATAAAGTACTGTATTCATATTAACTAATTTTCTAAACTACTATTTATTTATCATTTATAATTAACTATTTATCTTTAAAAATTATTTATCTTTAAATATTTTAACTTAATTATACTATTAAATTAATTAAATAAACTTATTCAGTTCTCTTTTTCTATTAAATCATTGCATTTTTGCTATTGCTTCTGATTATTATTAGTTTTGAAGTTATAGATTTAATTAATGAGTTCTAAGTTTTATACATCAAGTCATTACTGCCTCAGTATATATAATTATCTACTTACATTATAATTATAAATATCAAACTCTCAGCACTTACATTCTTAACACACAATTTTATATATGCATGGGTTTGTCCCAATATTTTTAATCTAATGCTTAAATATCCTGGCACCTCACTGACAATGCCAGAAGCAGAAACCTGTCTGGGGTTGAGGATATTCT
The DNA here is from genome assembly GCA_028023455.1 of Epiperipatus broadwayi. NCBI lineage: Eukaryota > Metazoa > Onychophora > Udeonychophora > Euonychophora > Peripatidae > Epiperipatus > Epiperipatus broadwayi. The sequence continues at coordinate 77,992 of JAQFVV010012678.1, read as the reverse complement.
CAAACCTTGTTAAGAGCTTATTTTGTGAGTTCTCTATATATATATTTATTTATAAGTAGTTAGTCAAATTAATTTGCTTTAAATATTTCGCCTGATTTAACATTTACTTTCTGGATATATTATTCAAGATAATTCTCCATATGAAATTTTGTAAAGTAGTAAAAAGGTCATTTTATGTAATTTATTTTAACAGCGTTTGAAGTATGACATCTTGTCTATCACATATATTAGGTAGTAATTATCATATATTTTATTTTTGTTCATTTATTTGCATATTTAAAATGAGTAAAAATAGTTCTGGATTGTGGATGAAAGTATTAGTGAATTTTAAATCAATTTATATATCTTGGCTGAGTTAACACTTGCTCTTCTGATTTTAATCACTCAAGATAATGATTTACACCCAATCATAGAATGAGGTAAGAAAACCATTTTCCTATTACAAAAACTTATTGAACTTGAAGGTTAGAATAGCTCAATAATTTATTAATCAGGCAAAACTCTCCATACAGTAGTGTCACCCTGTGCCAACCAAAGTAATCAATGGATACCAGAAGGCTTGTGCATAAAATCCCCATCTAGTGCTCAGAAAGTATAGGCACAAGCCTTTTGGCATCCGTTGATTACTCTGGCTGGCAGCACAGGGTAGCACTACTGTATGGAGAGTTTTGCCTGTTTAATAACAGTTATGTGCTAGTATAAGAGATGGTGATCATGTGATGTTTAGTGGTTTAACACTCAATAATTTATATTAATAATAATTGAAGTTCATCATTCTTTATATTAGAATAGTAATTTTTTACTAACATATATATTAATTTTAATTTGCTCTCTATAAAATTTTCCACTATGTTTCATGTCTGATGAAAAAATTCAATAATTGTGGCTGTACATTTGTTCCTGGCATTTAATTATATATACATAATATATATATATATAAATTGACCAATTCACCTAATAAATATCTAACTAATCAAATTTTTCAGGTGTACAACACACTCTTTCAAAGTTTGTTATATAATATAACAAATATTTTGATGAGAATGAATAGTGAATAACGAGTTGTAACTGAATAATGAGTCATAGTAATGAGTAAATGACTAATGCTTAAATTAACTAAGGATTAAAAATATATCTGACCACAGTTGAATGTGCTAAACATATAAAAAAAAACTATAATCTGTGAAATATATAGTTACTAAAATTAACCAAAAATTATGCATACAACAATAAATAGATATTGTCCATACAGAAAGCATGCATGCGCACACACATGCAGATGTAGCTCAAATTAAATGAAATAACTGGAAAGCACTATTTATCTGAGTTGCCACTTTATGAGAAATAAATACTATAAAGGGTTATTAAATAAACCAAAACTCTATTCAACATGCATTCCCTTATAAATAACTTCATTCATGTGTGACTATCATAACATACCTTGTCAAACAAGTCTAATATGTGTGTGAACTTTTACTGGTAATGCTAGGACTTTCAAAATAATGATAATTATAAATGGATGCCATCTATATACTTTTGAAAGAACCATGCAAAATTTACATACATTTTCAATTATCATTAGCAAATATATAATTTCATGCATAGCACAAAATATATGCATAAAATAATTAAATATATTGTAATGGATGAAAGAATCCTTGCACGGCTCGCTTATATCCATCACCAGAGAGTGCCACTATATTTACCTTCTAGAATGCCTTATCATGTTACCAACCATCAGTAAAGTGTATTATCATTAAAGTTATTGTTTACTGGTGACTCCTACAAAGATCTAAACCACAGCTAATAATTGATCTTATGTCTTCTAGGTCATGGAGTTCAAAAATCTGTCTGGCAACAGCAAATAATAACACAAATAACAAGAAATAAAATCTATTAACTAAACAAAATAACAATATTAGAAATTTTATCAAATTATTTTTTAAACAGATGAAATAATATTGAGTGGTTGGATTCTATAGCTGTCATTGATAAAATAACCATAATGTAACCTGTTTATTAATTATTTCAATGGATACCAACTTTAAAACCTTCAATTATTAAATAACATATTTAATACCCTTCTGAAAACCATTGCAGACTAAGTTTCCATAATGACTTAATACTTACAATGATTTACTTAATAAAACAAAATACATGCACAAACTAAGTCTGGTAGTGTGTGCAAATATATGTTGCTAGTGACCATATCACAGATTCCACTCAAGTATTTTATCCTCATCACATGTAAGAATATCTTATGTTTCAGCACTCTCATCAAATTCCCATTCCAAATGATTGTTGTATACATTAATACTAGAACAGCATATCTCATTTATAACTATTCTGATTACTTAACAGAATAACAATGCGAATAATTAATTCTACTTAAATATAATTTTAATATCTAAAGATAAGTGCATAAATTACTAGTTGACCATCCGTGTGTCTAAAAATACAATTATAAAACAAACTGCATAAGATTTTAGAAACATATTTTCCTAAAGTCACATAAATATTTTGATATTTTCTTACTCTCTATAATGCAGATGTGACATATATATTTGTGATAAACTGGAATCTGATTAAAGCTTTTGATTAATGAATAAAGTCTACTTTCAAATTTCTATACAAAGGTGCATTCTAGCATTAGCTCAAACAGGCCACCAGTAATTCTTAACTTCATTTTCTTCCCTTTTTTTTCTTAAACAAATTATCTGAATGTTGGTCCCACTAAACTATTTTAAAATCGGATAGTTCTCAGTGATATTAAGATACCTGTTCTAATATAACGTGAAGGACTAAAAACCTTCTGGAAGATGCACTTTAAAGATGCTTATATGTCGGCCAATTATATTATTTTCAAATAATTTAAATAATTATGAGGAAAATATTTTTATTTTATCTAAACCATTTAACTACAGAATATAACATCACATGATCACTATCTCTTATACTAGCACAATTGTTATTAAACAAGACATAACTCTCAATACAGTAGTGCCACCCTGTGCCAACCAAAATAATCAATGGATGCCAGAAGGCTAGAGCATAAAATCTCTAGCTAGTTCCTACTCATTCAATATCCCCAGACTAGTTTCTGACTTGTGGCCTTCATCAGTGAGGAGCCTTGAATCTGAGAGCGCTGCCACAAGCCAGAAACTAGTCTGGGGATATTGGATGAGTAGGCACTAGATAGGTATTTTATGCACAAGCCTTCTGGAATCCATTGATTACTCTGGTTGGCACAGGGTGGCACTACTGTATTGAGAGTTTTGCCTTGTTTAAGAATATAACATCCCCAAATTATTGTTTTCTTTTTTAACTTTTAACCGTTGAACTAGCATATTAATATTAAATGTTATTTACATTCTTAACCATAATTAATATACTATTTGTTAGTAACATAATAAATAATTAATAAAATATTAATTAAAAGATCGATGGTTGAATAATAGAATTTAACTTAAGAAGTGTCTATAAAGTAAAATGACTGTGATAATTTTATCTTGAAACAATCTTTGAGCAACAGTAAACAAAGTTCATGAGCAGAATCAAAATCTTATTTCATGAACAAACATCTTTTTTTCCGATTTTATTTTTATACTTATATGTAAGAATCCTTTGTTGAAGTTAGTTATGGGATCCAATGTTTCCTTAATTGAAAAAAAAAAGCATTCAGTCACATCAGGTTTCCACAGGTTTTGAAATATTTATGGTGTCATAATCGGTTTTCCATTTAGTTGAAGAGCCATGTTCGTTCTAAGCTGCACACTGAACAGCAACCTTGAAAGCCTGTGACACTGAGTGGCTTAGGCACTCCAGATAGTCCAATATTCAAAGTATTCATTTGTTTTTTTATGTTTAAATACATAAAGTTGAATCCAGATGAATAATTTTGATGAAAAAGATCAATAAATAGAATTGATCTGTACATGCAGTGGGGGCAGGGATATTGCTACGGAGGCTTTAAATTTAATAGTGTTTGGCCTAGCACTGGCTGAGCACTGCTGCCCCTCCATTAGCCATGGGTGTTGCAGAATATATGACACAACTGGAAGTACAAGGAGCCTTTTTTTTAATTATCGTAATTTTTTTAAAAAAACCATCCAATACATAAATATTTTATTTTAGGCCCTACAAATGTCAATGTTTAAGTCAATCTAATCTTCATCGTGTCAGTCTAAAAATTAGAAAAACAAATTTAAATATGAATGGCTCTTTCAAGCATTTAAAACTGAAATGCCAGCATCATCAAAAATTATAAATATTATATTAAACTTGGGGGTGTTTTACATGTTGAAGCAATATGGATAACAATATTTGTAAAATTTTACATCAGTCAAATTCAAAAGATGAATTTAATACCAGTAAAAAATAAGCTGAATGAAAAATAGACTACTTAAGGTGACATTTAAATCAAAAAGTTCATACGAATTCAATTATTGACATCCAAAATAAAATCAACAGAGGACTTTTGAGAATTTTAACTGAAAACCTGGAAGATCGTAATCTCAGATTAGAAAATGCGGAACATAAGAAAATGGACAAAAATATGATTAAAATTCTAATGGACAAAGTTATCCTAGCAATTGCCATCAATTTGTCAATGCTATCTGTGAAAGATTGTCTAGGAAAATAAGTTAATATTCACAAATCATGGTGTAAGAAGAATAATTCCTTCAAATTTATAGAATGTATAAGGAGTTATAATTGATATCTTAAAAGAAGCAGGTGAAGAAATAGAAAAAGTGTTAGCAAAGTTACACACCAAATGTCTAAATGATAACGATGTATCAAATGATTGGGAAAATACAATAATATTATTGGTATTTTAAAAAATGATAAAGAAAATATAAATTACAGAACTATCAGTCTTCTATCAGTTATATATAAAATATTTACCTACAGCAAACTTTGAATTCAAACCAATCAAAAGAATAAACAGGATTTAAAATTAATTTTAGCACAATATATCATATCTAAATATTCAAAGAAATTGCAGAAAGGATCAGTGAATAAGAGTTGTTATAATACTTTGAATTTGTATAAAAAGAGATAATAACACACAGGAAAATATTATAAAGTGGCATTGAAAGCTATAGAAGAGAATAAAAGTCTCAAAAGTGTAAGACAATATCTTGGTATTGGAGGAAAAGTATTTTCAGCAATAAAAAGAAACAAATAGAATTATTATTGAAAAGAAAAATGGTATTATGAAATATGCCGAAGAGTTCTATAAAGAATTATATAGTAATAAACATCAAGAAAACAAAGTATCCTTACAATTACTACATCTAAATTTCTCAAGTATTTTAAATGATGAAGTGACACATGCAATTAAATTTTTGAAAAAGAAGAAAGCTCTAGAAAATGATTGAATTATTATTGATATTTTATAATTCTTAAACATTCATTGACTTTGAGTTCTGATGAAAAGATCTAATAAACACAAACTAATTGAATAGACTGAGCCAGCTTTCAGCAAACCACTGCCAGAATCATAGTACTGAGTAAAGTTATGCAGTACAGGTGGGCTTATATAATTGATATAATATGTAAATGAGGTACAATATGCAAATAAGGCAATTAGATATTCCATTTTTCAGCCAATGGGACACATGGATTCTTTTTGTTGATGGAATGTGGATTTCTTACAATTGCCCATGCTTTTTTATATTTTCATTTCATATCATCCCTTTCAGAGCAAATTGTTCCAACATTGGATGGAGAAAACGTGACCCATTGTGTATTCATGATCAAGAAAGATCAATTTGTATTTAATCTTTTGTTTTGCTCTATTGTACAAATATGCATGTTGAGTGATTCTCATGAATCTATTACACATTTTCATCAGAACTCGAAGTCAATGAGTGCTTAAGAATTATATAGTTTTATGAAAAGAGTTAATACTTTGAGAATTACATATTGTTATTTTAAAAGAAGCAAAAGACAAACTGTATTCCAAATGTCTAAACGATTTAAGATATAACAGATGATCGAAAAATGTAGTAGCAATAGTGATATTTAAGAAAGGTGATAAAGAAGATATTAGAAATTACAGGCTTAACAGTTTTATACTAAATCTTTTTCATATAATACTAAAATTATCCATGCACTTTACTACTGTTAAACAATGCTTTATTTACCATCCTCTTTTACAGTTTCGATTGCCCCAGCAATCTTCTTAAGAACTACCACATAATACAAACATATAAATATTTATAAATATACATGAACATATAATTTACATTCTATATTTACATCTTATAATCATCATCTATTTATTACATTTTAAATATATAATTTTTTTACCCTTTTTTACATTCTATATTTATTAATTAAAACGTCCTATATATATATTCTAGTTTTATTCATTTTATTTTATTCTTATTACTCTTTAAATTATTCTTATTACTCTTTAAATCTTTACCAAGGTAATTACAATTTGCCTGTAGCGAACGTTGGATTCTAAGCAACTTAAAGAAAAAGCTAGATTTAAAAGTGCTTTACCGTAATAGACTATATCCAAATAGTGAGAGAATATATAAAAAGAACTAACAAATAAGAGTTGCCCCAGTGTGCCTTTAATTTATAAAATTATGAAAGGCATTTAATTGTATAACCATTTCCATAATAATTAAAGCTTTGGATCATCAAGATATAGTCTTAAGTTCTAAAAAGTATTTACCAAAATGCAACAGTAATGATTAGATTACATGCTGATACTAAAAAGATTAAATTTGAGAAAAGTGTGTGACAGGGTAATTATATATCTCCAACATTTTACAACAGTTTTCCAAAGAGTATTTTGTGAATTAAAATAGGGTAATAAGGCATTAAAAAGTCATATAAATGTTATAGATGATATGCTAACATTTGCAAATAATGTTTGAATTCTGAGCTTTAGAAAATGTGCAAGAGTGATCAAATGAAAGTAAGAAAGATAGAAACTAAAAAGTCTAAATTAACAAAATGGATTGTCTCAGAAAATATAAATAAAGATTAATAAGTATGAATTAGAAAAAGTTAACAACTACAAATATTTTGTTTAAATTATTAATACAAAAGAAAACAATGGATGAAATTAATATAGAATTAAACTTGAAAGGTTTTGTAAAAATAACTAATATTAAAATGAAATATGACTATAATTTATTATTAAAAGGAAATGTGCCTATGTGTTTGAAAATGAAGGTTTTTAATAGATGCATTTTATCAATTCTTATTTAAGATCTGAGATGTTACTTTACAGTAAAGCAATGGAGAGACTTCACACCATTCAATAAAAAATGGAAAATCATAAGAGATCAAAAGTGAAATAAATGGGTGAAAGACAAGCAGGTCTCACTGATAGCATTAAAAGAATTAAGAAGCAATATTTCTGGAAAATATAATAATAGATGGGTTTTAAATTAGATCCCAAAAAGAAAGTAAAAAAACTACAAAGATGCTATATATGAGATGGATGAATGAAATAAGAACATTTGTTAATGTGATGTCGAGAAGTTATAGATGGGAGAAAGTGAATTAAATTTGGAGAGACCTTCATCCTGCTGTGGATTGATACTGGTAGAAATTGATAATAATGCTGATCATCTTCTATTATATTATAAAATGAGAATGCAATCTAGGATAAGTTATTTAATTCATTAGAAAGATTATTAAGTAAAAAAATTAATTATTATTTATGCAAAATATCAGAATTCATTTATAATATCAAATAAGGCATAAAGTAAAATAGATACAAGTATTCGGGGTAGCCTAGGAAGACACAGAATGTTGATAAATAGAGCAAAACTCTCCATACAGTATTGCCACCTGTGCTAAACAGAGTAATCAATGGATGCCAGAAGGCTTGTGCATAAAATCCCTATCTAATGCCTACTCATCCAATATCCCCAGACTAGTTTCTGGCTTGTGGCCTTCGTCAGTGAGGAGCTTTGGATCTGAGAGCACTGCTCTTAGTTTTGTAGTTAAGTAGAGATAAAAGGTGGTTGCTAGAGGGTTGCATTAGATCCTAAGATCTAGATGCAGTGCTCTCAGATCCAAAGCTCCTCACTGACGAAGGCCACAAGCCAGAAACTAGTCTGGGGATATTGGATGAGTAGGCATTAGATAGGGATTTTATGCACAAGCCTTCTGGCATCCATTGATTACTCTGTTTAGCACAGGTGGCAATACTGTATGGAGAGTTTTGCTCTGTTTATCAACAATTAATGTGCTAGTATAGGAAATGTGATCATGTGATGCTTAATGGTTTAACACAGAATGTTGTTCTAATTTTTTAATGTTTTTTTTTTTATTTTGATATAGATTTGACGCTGAACCATGAAAATAAAAAGAATTTTATTTATGTGAACTAGAAAAAGTTTAAAAAAATTGAAAACTATGAAGAAAAAACAAAAATATCAAATGTGAATCATGGATATTGGACAAGATATTGAATCACTAAGTAAGAAAATGGAAGTCCAGATAAAGATGAAAAAAACTGCATCATTTAATTCTGATAAATGGAAATGATGTTGCAAATATTTAGCAACACGATAACCCAAAAGATGCACCAAAAGTTTGAGAAGCAGATTAAAAATTTGATCTAAAGTTTGGAGAAATAGAAATTTGGGGAATAAGGATGGAAATAAGTTAAAAATGTCAAAATGAATTAATTGTAAACGGAGATGAGGATATTGATCAGAATATATCTGGAATAAAATAGATAATATAAAGAGGATATATAACATTGTGTTTGATCGCAAGAAAGAAAATATTTACTATTTTTTACAGAAATGCACTGAGATAATTTATAAATAATATGTTGATTAATGTATTAGTGTGTGCTCCATTTGAAATTATTGAAGTAAGTTTGAAATATTAAATTATTCATTGAGCCAGGGTGAAAAAAATAAAGATTTTGAGTTAGAAATAAATATAATGAATGAATTATTGGAATATAAAATGTTTATTAAAACATTGGAAGTTAGAAATCATGTGGATCTTAAAAAACTATTTACTATTCTATACAAGGTTTTCAGTGGGAAAGTAGCCTTTTACATAACCAAATATTTTATAAATATAAAAGTGATATAAAAAGAACACAATTTTGCATTAAGTATTAAAGATTTAAATAAAAGTGAGTTACAATAAGTTGCCAATGTATAGATATATTGATAAATTCATTTTTTATTAGGCTATAAATTATTTAATTTTATGTCCAGATATAAACTTTAAATCCAGTTGATCACATGTGATATTTACAATATATAATGAAACTTCTAAATTTAATACTATCCTTAAAACAGTGATAAAGACATTATAAAAAGCAAATGATCCCAAACGTGCATTATTGGCAGAATATATCTTAATTGTTGGCCGACATTCTTCCCTCATTTGTCTTCATTATCATAATTTAATATTTATTCATAGAAAACAACTATTATTATCACAAGCAAAACTCTTCATACAGTAGTGCCACTCAGTGCAAGCCATAGTAATTAATGGATGCCAGAAGGCTTGTGCATAAAATCCCTATCTACTGCCTATTCATCCAATATCTCCAATAAATCCAAGGCTCCTCACTGATGAAAACCACAAGCTAGAAACTAGTCTGGAGATATTGGATAAGTAGGCACTAGATAGGGATTTTATGCACAAGCCTTCTGGCATCGATTACTCTGGCTTGCACTGAGTGGCACTACTGTATGGAAAGTTTTGCCTGTTTTAATAACAGTTATGAGCAAGCATAAGAAATGGTGATCATGTGATGTTTAGTGGTTTAATACCAATCCTGCCTAATAAGATATTGGTGGCTATAGTTATTAAAGAACCAGACACCAAAATGTATGGGTACTGAACTGAGTTCAGACCCATATGACTATTAAGCTAATGAGCTTGGATTGAAAATATTTTTGTGTTTTCAAATTTTATTCTCATAGATTTGGTAGTTAAGTAGAGATAAAAGGTGGATGCTGGAGGATTGCATTAGATCCTAAGATCTAGGTGCAGTGCTCTCAGATCCAATGCTCCTCACTGATGATGGCCACAAGCTAGAAACTAATCTGGGGATATTGGATGAATGGGCACTAGATAGGGATTTTATGCACAAGCCTTCTGGCATCCATTAATTACTCTGGCTTGCAACTGAGTGGCACTACTGTATGGAAAGTTTTGCCTGTTTTAATAACAGTTATGAGCAAGCATAAGAAATGGTGATCATGTGATGTTTAGTGGTTTAAAACAACTATTATTTAATTTATTAAGTATACCTCAATTGAAATGCTTTTATTTTGATAATATTGTCTAGAATAAATATTAATGATTACTTATTAATCATTTTTTATTAGACTACAAATTGTTACTTATTTTTTTGTCTGGGTATAAATGTTAAACCCATCTAAACATTAATTATCACTAAACTATAGCACAAATATAAACTCCTGAAGGTAGATTTTTTCAGAAATGCATTTTGGAATCAGTTTTATTCATAGGTTTTAAAGAGAATGTTGAACTTGGAAATTTTATTACATATTGTAGATATGCACAATCAGAAAAAAGTAAAAGGTATATAACCATGTTAGAATTTATTAAGTGATATATTAATATTTAATTGGGTTTAGATTAGTAAATAATCATTAACATTTATTCTAGACAATGTCAAAATCATGGATTTAAGTGGTGTCATTTGCCATGTGTATATAAATAGTAAACTATGGAAATGAAGACATGAGAGCAAGAATAGGGACCAACCAATGAAGGCAGTTCTGCCATAAATATATTGAAGGTCATTAGCTTTTTTCCTACGACTTTATTTATATGTTTTAAGGAGAATATAGTAACTAGATTATTTAAAGAAAAAAAAGATTCACTTCTCTAAATAATTAAAAGGCATACTTAAAAAAGATTAATTATATGTAATTTATAATCAAAGTTTAAATTAATCTTTGGGTGATTAAGATTTGCAAAAATAAATAATTATCATGATCAAAAATAATTCAGATAATTAAAATAACGTTCAGCTAATTTAATATTATTAATTTACATTCGCTTTAAGCTAACAAAATCTATTAATCAGCTTAAGATGTTTATGTTCACCCCATTGAATAAAAGTCCAGAAAGAGCGAAAGAAACAGGCAAAATTTTCTTTACAGTAGTGCCACTCAATGCAAGCATAAGAAATGGTGGTCAATGATGTTTAGTGGTTTAAGAACTAAAGAACAGAGCACATATAATATAAACTGCTAGTCATTCATTAGACTAAAGATAATCCATTTAATGAATAATATTTCTGTAGTTAATTTTCATTATACCACTTTCACACAAGATAGCGGCTGGTTTCTATCTGCTTTTATTACCTTATGGAGGGGTGTAATCATAAACAAGTGACCAAAGGCATGTTAAAAAGTGTATGATCTCAAAGATGCATTTCATGCTGAATTAGTACTCATAAGTCAACCTAGATCACAATCTCTTACACATATCTTTAATGTTGTTCAGTATATATATATAGATATCCAATTACTACACTTTAATCATATATATATTATAATATATAACTAACAGTATATATATATATATATATATATATATATATATATATATATATTGTGCCATTACAATTTAGTCAGTAGCTAAATTTGTAGTAATGTGCATGTAAGAAAATGTAAAACAAAAATCATCATCACATTTTTATATAAAAAGGAAGCTGTAGGGCATCCAAGTTTAAACCCTACAAGATCCAGTTTTAAAAGCTTAAGACAGAAAGAGAGTGGGACAACAGTTATATTCTTTATTTGTTTGTGTGTTGATAAAAAACTCAAAAAGAGTAGTACACACAGTTAATTATTCAGTATTTAATTTTTTTTTGTTAAAAAATAAAGTTATAACGCATATGTATAGGCAGTGTGTGTTATAAAAGCTATTTAGTTAGTCACTTTTAAATTACACATATTAACTTTCTTTAAAACTAACCTACACTTGCTAAATTTTAATATCTTATTCTATACTTCTATTTTTGCTTTTCTATAATTGTAATTTGGATTTAGAAGCTAAGGATTTAATTTTAAATATTAGGGTTATAATTACTAAGCTAGCAATTAGATTATTTTAATGTCAGTTTATAAATAATTTGAATGAGTGTGTGTGTACATTGCATACATAAACTACATTTTTATTTATTAAATATTGAAAGAAAAAGAAGAAAATCTGTTAAATTATTTTTTTTTTTACTCAACAATTTTGTATTATAAGGGTTGTTTTTCTGTTGAAAAACTTAGAGATGATGTGAGAAGTCTAATTTTAAAAATGTCTCATCTTAAGATCAAAAGAAAGAAGCTCAAATTTAAGATGTTACATAGGTGTAAAAAAGGATTAAGACTATTTTTTCCGTCAAAACAAAAGTTTGTCTAAAAATCAGGATAGTGAGATTTTTAGTACTACCCAGCTAATAAACAATTTGGTTGAAAATAAGTTATAAATCTAATTAAAAGAGGTGGTCAAAAATAGAAAAAAATGGGATATAAAAGCAGTCTGGAAAATCAGTTGATATTGTTATAGAGACTTAAAAATATTGAAACTAGAAAAGACAAGGATTTTTAATTCAACCCGATATCCTTTTTTTAAAATCATTTTTTTTTAATATAAAGTTTTGAAGATTAAAAATATAAGGATGGCAGGCTAGAAAAAAAAATATACTCTCATCTGGAGGATCCCAGGACCTGCCGGAACCAGCACATCATATAAAGAAAAAAAAAGGAAATGTCTTGTCTGAAAAATAATATTCTACACCTTTCAACTGACTGAGAGAAATAAGATGTTTTTAAATAAAAAGAAGAAAGCATTCACTCGCATTTGAAGGTGATCAGAAGAAAAATGATTAATCTACAGATAAATGTTAAATCATTGAGTTCAATTAAATCCAGTAACTGAGTTTAAACCCAAGAAAAATTATAAATGTGAAAACAACTGCTGTACTTCATCCACTAAAAGAATCATGCTTGACAGGAAGAGAGGAAAAGTTAATATAATGATTTCCAAATTGTCCACTAAAGCAAATAACCTCAATGGAATCATCATCATCAAATAATTATACACCTCAAGAAAGAGATTGTTCCAAAGAAAAACGGAAATGGTATCTGCAGAAAATATAGACATTGAACAAGATAAATTTGAATTATTAGAAGTTGCTACCAAGAATAGAACTGGTAATATAGGTTTTTCTTTTATATATTTTCTTTAGGATATCAGAGACTTAGTAAAATTTTAGCAACAGGGTGGTATATTTTTGTTTAAAGAACTTTTAAAACAACCAAGATCAATTGAAACCCAGAATTTCTTAATAAAGATAAACATAAGCATTAATGATTTTATATGTACTAAAATTATGATTGTCTATTATCTTAAAGTTATGAAATGTTATTAATATGTAACACATTTTTTTATTTTTATTATTTTGTTTTAAATAATATTTTTGTTATTATGGGGATAAAACATGCACATACATAATAATATAATACTTGTTGCATATATGTAATTGTGTGTGAATGTAAAACAATATGCAATATTAGGAATATTAGAGTATTGTGTTTTAAGTTAAAGTATAGCATTTCAGAGGGTAGAAGGGAGGGGGAGAAAAATAATTTAAAACTTGTTTCTAAAACTTGCTCTTTCCAATTTTACTAACATTTATTTTTGTCATTCTACTTTACATGTTAGATTTATAAAGGTATGTGTGCGAAAGAGAAAAGAGAGAGAAAAAAAGTGTTTATTTTTTTTTTTGAGACATTTTCTTGTGGAGTGAAAATCATGGTCAATGTGACATCCAATTTGAAATACATTTACGGGAAAGGGGGAAGAATTTAAAATTAATGTTATGATTTTAAAACAGTCGATTATGATTATTGTTGTTATTGTTAATATCAATTTTCATGTAGATATAGAAATTTTTATGTATATGTTAGAAATGCAGTAATAAATATTAGTTTATTTTATTAAACGAGGCGTATATATTTCATTAAGAGTAGTCTTTATTAAGTGTGATCATTCATCATCAAGGTGAATATTAGCTATTTAAGTTCCAATTAGATATACTAAAATTAAGCAATAATTATGAATTTCTTTATAAAAATTAGGTTTATGATTAGGCTTAGTCCTAAAGCTGTGGTTAACCATTATCGTTATCATTATCATCATCGTCATCATCACGTTTTAATTAATGAGCTGTTTAAATGTTTAAAGGCCATAAATAAATATTGATTTCTTCTTATTATTATAATAACCACCATTCCATCATCTATTTCATGCAAGGATGAGTGAATTGCCATCCTAAATTAATAATAATAATCTGAGCTAGTAAAACTTGTAAAGAAAAATATTGAAACACATTTATTATGTTGAGATCTAAGAAATGATTTCTGTCTAATGAATTTATATACTCCACTTTAGTTTAAGGATGTTTTATGTTTAACTAAATATTATTGCATACAGTGATATGGGTCTAAAAGCAAAATCCTCCATTTTTATTAGAAATAAAGTACCAAAAAGGGATTCAAACCCGGTACATGTGAAAAAGTTATAAATATAACTTTGTCTAGGTCCAGCTAACCTAGTGGCGCCCTGATAGACCATATTCACTTGTTGTTCATGTAGATATGCACTTGAGATCCAACCAAGAGATAAGAGTGAGTAAAATCTACAGTTGGATATATTGAGAGATATTTGATTGAGTTACCAGTGTACTCACTCACTTGATTTCCATATACCTGAGTTATAATAGTTTGTTCTGAATAATAATTGCTTATAGTTTGATCTACTTGTTTATTGAGGATACAATGCCTGCCTAACTAGGGTTTGAAATAGGCCAGACACCTTAAATGACTAGTCTACAGGCATTATTGTTTATAATTATTGATACTGTGATATCTTTAATTTCTAATTATAGAAATATGTTTAATTTATTCCTACTCATCATTTTAATATTTATTTACTATTAATTTCTACTATCCAGGAGTATATTTCATTTAATCGATGTTATTTTAAATATTATGATCTTATACATTATAGACTACTCAGGTATGATAATGAATCTTTTCAACTTTTATTTAAGTTACAATATATATATATTGCTTATAACAATTCTTCCATATACACTTCAATGCAAACAAATTTTCTTAAAAACTTTTTTATTCTCCTTACAGTTTCAACTGTCCAGCAGTCTTCATCAGATCTCTAATCTTCTTCTCTGCTTTAATTGAGAAGTGTCAAACTTACTGCTCTCACAATTTTGACACAAACCATTTAATGGAAATATATCAATAATTTTTATTAGTCGGTCATTCTATAGATTATCCACTAAATGAATAACATTCCTGTAGTGTAATTTTCACTTTACCACTCTTACATAAGGTATGGACTGGTTTTTTAAACCACTTTTACCATTTATTGAGGGGTGCAAGCATGCACATGTGACCAAAGACATATGACAAAGATGTATGATCCCCAAGATGAACATTTTGTGCTGAATCATCACTCATCAGTTGGCCAAGATCTCAATCCCTTACACTTATCTTTAATATTGTTCAATATTTATAGATAACAAATTACCATCAAACTTACTGCCCTCACAACTTTGATACAAACCACTTAATGGAAGTATGTTAATAATTTTATTAGTCTTTTATTATAAAGGTTATCCATTACAAGAGGGTAGTGTAGTGAAATATTATACATTAAGTGGATAATCTCTAGTCTATATTTCCATTAAGTGTTTGTGTTAAAGTTGTGAGGGCAGTAAGTCGGTTATCTATATACATTAAACAATAATAAAGATATGTGTAAGAAATTATGATCTGGGTCATTTGATGAGTGCTGGTTCTGAAAGAAATGTGCATCTTGGAGATCATAAAACTTTTTTATTATGTCTTCGGTGACACACTTCTCCACAAGAAGTTAAAAGTGGATAGAAATCAGTCCCTACCTTGCATGACAGTGATATAGTGAAAATTATATATATTATTCCTAAAGCAAGAAATAGTCCTATTTTTCAAGTGAGTAAAAAAGTAGAGAACTATTGAAGCAGGAAGAAATTATCAAGGGATAATTTTTCCCAAGGAATCGGCTTCTGTAGGCTTAATAAGCCAATTATGAAATGAAACAGGTCATTTCAGCTTTCATTATGATTTTAAGACATCTCAAAAGTCATATAGAATGTAAACGGATATATTCTATGGTATGGAAAAATAACACTAGCCTAAGATTTGAAATACAGGCATTCTTCATATACCTGGAGCTTAATTGTAAATATAGGGGATTTGAACACAGACTTTCAAGTACCCTTCAACTATCTACACTATCTTATACCACTAATACACATGCCACACACATGTAGAAAAGATAAATAATCACCAATATCGTATTTTGTGCTAAACCAGCCCTCATCAGTTGGTCCAGATTATCATCTCCCACACATATATTAACAATGCTCAATTTATATTAAGATAGCAAATCTTTATACTTTAATGGACAGGCTTTAATCTACTCCAATCTCCAACTCTTCAGCTATCCATTCATTGGTAGTTGGAGTAGATTGAAGCCTGTCCATTAAAGTATAAAGATTTGCTATCTTAATATAAACTGAGCACTGATTATATATATATAGATTTTCAATGATATGGATGGCTGAAGAGTTGGAGTAGATTGAAGCCTGTCCATTAAAGTATAAATATTTGCTATCTTAATATAAACTGAGTACTGATTATATATGTGTGGGGGAGATGATAATCTGGACCAACTGATGAGTTCTGGTTCAGCACAAAATACGGATTTTGGTGATTATTTATCTTTTCTACATGTGTGTGGTCATGTGTGTGACTGGTATGAGATAATATGGATAGTTGAAGGGTGCTTGAAAGTCTGTGTTCAAATCCCCTATATAATACTAGCCTAAATATATTTGAATTCTTATAGACATAAACAGTAATGTTAACAGAGAATATTAGCCCTATATTATAGCGTCTACATTATTTTCACTTAAGAAGTTAATTATTTGTAGATATGGTTCTAGAATAATTAATTTTCTTAATAAAAAATCGAATATGATACACCATTTCACTTATAAAAATTTACAAAGATTTTGTTTAGAACTGGGTATTTGTATATATACATTAAAATATCTTATAGTTGTGGGGATATATATATATTACATTATTATAAATTTAAAGAGTTAAGCAGAAGAGTTTAAATATTACACTTATCAGTTTATAGTAATCACCTGTATGTTAGAAATTAAGAATGAGCATCCTAAGGAAAAGAAACAAGAAAATACTTTGGCTACTGCTGTCCTCTATGGAGAGTTACAGTAATAATAATATAAAACTTATCGTTTTAAAAATCGTTCGATCGTTTATTAAACGCCACGAGTATCGGGGTTTTCCCTTCTCACATTAAATAATTTGTTTTTTTTTAAAGTTTAATATTTCTTGTACTTTTTAAAAGTATTTATATTCTTATTAAATGTAAATTATGGTTTAAATATTGTAATTTTATACAATTTAAGTTCTGATTTAATTGCTACGTTAATAAGTGGCCTTGTTTCCCTTCAAATCGTACATAAATGTGTGTGTGTGTTAATGAATATATATCTTTGATTTGTGCTGTATGTTGATAATATAACATAATCTGATTTAATTGCTACGTTAATAAGTGGCCTTGTTTCCCTTCAAATCGTACATAAATGTGTGTGTGTGTTAATGAATATATATCTTTGATTTGTGCTGTATGTTGATAATATAACAAGCTTAAGTTATTTGTTATTCTGTAAGATATTCATATATGAAAATATACAAAAAAATGTATGGAAAGCTTCTATTCACGTAAATACATTTAAAAGTAAAAAAAAAAAACTTTTCTTTAACTTTCGCAGTATTTGTAATATTATGTAACCAGAAATAAAAGTTTGTGGTCGTGTGTTTAGAAATGATTTACTTTGTCACATTTTATGACATTCTCAATCAAGAATTTTATATTTTTAATTTAATATTCTTTGTCATTTTGCTGCTATGTAAAATTATAAACCTGAGCATCGTATAGTAATAAAACAATAATGAAGAATATCAAGTTTAAAAAGTTAAATTGTAATTCTCGCTTGATAAGAATCCCATAAAAAGTGTAACTAAGATTATTTCTAAACATGAGTACTTCACACTTTTATTCTTTTGTTACATGATAAATGAAGTGAGAGATGAAGAAAATTAATTTTTTGGTTTTAAGTGCATTTATTGAATAAAAACATTTCTTTAAATTTTTTTTTTAGTTTTATATGTGTAACACTAAATTATTCTAATTCTATTTGGTTTCACATTTAATTTCAAGTATATTATTTTCTGTGTTTGACACAGTTTTCAATGAAGCATTCAGTTTTAAATTACAAAGAGTGTTGCTAGACTCTGATAGCATCTGAGTTACGTACAAAATTAAGTTTATATTTTTTTCTAATTGTTTACTAAAATTGTTTGCAAACTGTAAAAAAAAAAATATTGTCATTGGGAATACATATTAAAACAGGCAAAACTCACTATTCATATGCCACACACAGCAAGCTAGAGTAATCAACAACAGTTATACACAAGCCAATAAACATCACATGACCACCATCTACACAAGCATAAGAGGTGGTAGTCATGTGATGTTTATTGGGAATACATATGTTTGCAAAGTCTCATTTAGATCAGAAATTAGAAAGTGGGTGAAATTAAATAAAAGCATATAATAATTTATTTTATTTCAGGTTAAATCTATTCAGGATAACCTTTTTTTTTTTGAAGATATAAAGCAAAAAGATTTTGTTGCTATGTGGATAATTTAAATAAGGCTGATTAATGAGGTTTGCAAATATCAGCTCGAACTAGAGTTTAGGTTAATATTTTTTGTTTGAATCACATCTTGTACAAACATCTCACACTAAATAATAAATTATGGCATCCGATACTTATTTACAAATTATGAGACTCTGCAGTCAACAATTGATTTTATAAATGTAAAAAAGTCTCTGCTATGTCCTGAGGGTATTAAATAAATATTTATTTAATAATAATAATAAGATAAAAAGTAATAAATTAATAATCTATTTAAACCAAATAAGTCTCTGTAATTTATTCTCAAATGTTTAACTTTTCTTGCATAAAGAGTAAAATTAAATACACATTTTGTATTTCCAATTCCACAGTTTCTTTAAACATAAACATGCTTACTTTAATTACGATAAATAAATGAAGCATTTTAAAAATAATTATCTTCTAGCAATTTAATATGTCTATCTGACAATGCACTTATTTCAATACGTAAATAAGACTTTAAAAAGTCCCATTTATATACTTACTTCCACACATCATGTAGGCATTTTATTTACCTTATTGCAGCTACTAACTTGTCACTGTTATCAGTTTAATCTTTGGTTATTTACTACTTTACCAGTCACTATTTTTACAAGGCATCAAGTATACGTTGTTAGACTTTGGGTTTTTTTTTTTTTTACTGTTCAATTAATTCTATGTAAGTGATTTATTTACATACAAAAATTTTATTCAATTTAATTTGCAATCTTAGCGGCACATAAATAGATTTGGCTAGAGTAGTTAAATGAAAATAATTTAATATTGAAGTAATCCATACATATTTATAAAATAATAAGTAATCTTTATTTACAATATATGTCTTATATTCACAGACATTCCAATCCTCCCCTACTCTAGAAATATTGTCCTCAATGATATGTATATAGTCCGTAAGTTTAGCAGGTGGTATAAGTATTTGTAAAGTTTTTGGAAAAGATCTTTATATTCTATTTTTCATCACTTATAAGCTCATCTTTTTGATCATTTATCTGTTCTTGATCAGTGTCACTTTTCCAATTAGCTGCCAAAGTATATATTTTTATTATTTCTTTGATTGATATATTATTATTATAAACGTCCAGTAAAGACTCATTACAATGAGAAAGTAGGTGCTTTATATATTTTCTCATTTCTCTTTCATTTTTAATTTTACCAGTTGTAATTGTTTTGATAAAGTTCTTAAAATTATACTTGGCATTGTGTATCCAATACACTTTCTTCTATTTTGAAGTTTTCATATTCAAAACTATTATTTTTCTGCATAATAATTGGCAGTATTTTAGTAAGATGAGTACAAAATGGACAACACCTTAATAACTTCTGAAATCATTGCCCCCCCCCCGCGGGGGCCCCCCCCCCCCCCCCCCCCCCCCCCCCCCCCCCCCCCCCCCCCCGGCCCCCGGGGGCAAGGGTCTCCGGGTTAGTTACTATACTAGGGGTAAAATGTTGATTAAACATAGCGATGTCAACTAATGCTTTCAGTATATCCTTAAATTCATTTTTTTAAACATATAATTTAATGTTCAACTGCTTTCTTCACTATTCCATTACTTTTGGGATGATAAAGTGGAGTATAAATGTGCTATATCCCTTTATTCTGTGAGTAGTCCTCAAATTTCTGTAAAGCCAGTTCCATTATCCATAACTATTACCTCTGATAACCATGTATAGAAAAAAATTACTTCAGAACTTTTATGATACACTGTGCCCTCATGTTTTTCATTATTCTGTACTCTATTAAACAAGAGAGGTAATCAATATTAAACTTTATCTCTGTATATAGGGCCTGTATGATCTAAATGAAGACATTTCTTAGAGATTATGGATTTAAACCAAGCTCCAAGTTGTTTAGGTTACAATTTGGTAGTTCATTGACAACTTGTACATTTTTTTACAGCTTCTCTATGCCATCACTTAGATTTGGCCACCAAATGTATGATTGGGCCAAAACCTTCATATGCATGATTCCAACATGACCACGATGAAGAAGACCTAACGTATTCTCTGTCTTTTGGTGGAATGTGTATGTGACCTGTCAATAGACACATCCATTGCAAACTAAAGGACTATCTTGTACATTCCAAATAGATTTTACAACTCTTATGGGATGAGGTTTAGGACAGCCACCTTTTATCTATTAGATATATTTTTTGTCCTGTCTAATTCACTCAGCTATAACTGAACTATTAACTGCCATGGAGTTTAATATATCTATATAATTGATTTTGATAATGCTATATTCCTTTTCTCTCATTTCAGGTAGCTGTAATAAAATATCAACATGACCAAATGCTTTTCCAAGCTTATAAACTAGTTTATAATCATTGATGACAAAATATTGATCTAGCATAACATGCATTGGCTTACATGTTCAACATTTTTCCCCCCAATGCTAAATTTTTCCATTAGTGGTTGATGATCTATGCAGATTTGAAATTTTCACTTACAAGTATACTGGTGGAATTTCTTAATGAAAATAACTCCTAATGCTTCTTTGTCAATCTGACTATACTTTTTTTCAGCTGCTGACAACACTCTTGAGGCATAAGCTAACAGACATTTGCCTCCATAACATGAATGGAAAATGGAAGCTCCAACATTGTGTTCTAATGCATCTGGTCATAATTATAATATCTAGATCATTATGATGGTGTATCAACAATTTATCTGACGTTAAAAGAACTCTGACTTTTTGAAAATATAATCCTGTTTACTAGTACATATCCAGCATTGTTTCTTTTTTAGAAATTAATACAAAATTGATAAATAAATGTGACTTTCCTTTTAATTCCTTTATATTTCTTAGTCTCTCAGCGTTTACTAATGTCTTTTCTTTGTTTGGATTAGAGTACCTTCATTTACATTTATAATACGCCCAAGAAACTTTATTTCTCTAGTAGATACATTTGTAAATATTTATTTTAGTTCTTATTTTTCCAACCTTGAACAGATTGTTTCTACATGCTTTTCTAATTTTAAAACTCTTAATAATGTTCAAGATATTATCCAAATAGGGAATAACAACATACAAGGATTGAAAAAGAGTGTTCATTTTGCCTGGAAAATATTTAGTGCTATTCTAATATCATATAGCAATTAATTGCACATATACAGTTTCTTATGCATAATCAATGTTAACATTTCAGATGTTCCCTCAATCAAAAAAATGTGATGGCTTTAAGATCCATCTTTGTGGAATAGGCAACTTTTTGTAATGATGCTACTACTTCACATACACTCAGAACAGAATAAAAACCTTTAGTGATCATATTTGTTTAACATGACTCAATAATCTGCATACAGTCTGGTTTCATTGGAGTAGCCCAAAATGAATCTTCTGTTGGTGTTAAGATTCTTTTTTGAAACCACCACATCAAATGATTTTTCATTTTTCTCTTTTAAGGAAATAGAGCCATGCAAGGTTTATAAATAATAGGTTATGCATCTTTTATCAATTTCAGATTGGCTAAATCATGTTATCTTTGCTGATCCAGGCTTGACCAATCTCGGATATCTCTTCCACATTAGAGTTTCTAATTGAAATCTCTTTATCATGTTAACATAGATCCTTAAAGTATGAAACCATTTCCTTCCTAATAATGGACTATAATCTTTATTAACAAACATATAACATGAGAAATTTAACTGTCAAATTTAATTTTACTGGTACGATTATTTCCCCACTCATGTCAATTTTATTTCCATTAGTATCTGTAGCAGTAATGCCCATATTCATGAGTGTAGACCTTTTACTATATCTTTCACTGATTTTTAACCAATCTTTACATCAGTGATAATCAGGCACCAATGCCCACCTCCAATATAACATTTTGCCACAAATATCCATATCCAGTTATATGTGGTTTATATTAATATCCTTAAACTTTTTTTACATTGCCACTTTTACTAACTCCTTCCCACAGATTTGTAGTCCAACACCTATTTACTTTTTAGACTATGATTCTTAACATACCAATTCCAAGTATCATTTTTTATACATTTCCTACATATTTTATTTTTATATTTGCAGTCTTTTTGCAAATGTTCAGGTTTATTGCAGCAATAATTCATTTCTCCATACTTCCCTCTACTGGAGTTTGTGAGCATTATTTCTTATTTTTAGTACTATAAGAGAGATTTTTTTTTTTTTAGCTCTTATGGTAATATGAATTCTGAAGCATTATTCAGCATGGCTTTCTGCATGATGTGTTTAACCACTGTCTGTTTATAATTTAGGTCAGGTTTTCTCAACAACACTTTTCTAAAATTTAGAATCCATCATGTCATAGAGAAATTGTTTTAGCAACGTCTTAATTTCAGAGCCAAAGTCACAATCCTTCACTAAATTTTTTAATGCTAAATTGTAGTCAACATATTTCTTGCTAGGTAATTATTTATGTTTAGCAACCTCAACTAAGTTAATCCATTTTGATATTCCTCAAGTAAAATATCTTATTTAAGTAATTAAAAAAAGTAATCTCTTTGTATTTTATATTTACAAGAATGTTTTCAATATTTTATCTTGCAGTAAAAGTTGTTAATGTATGTTTAATTACTGCCAGTAATGCCATATACAAAAGGCATTAGGAATTGGGAAAATGTTACTAATTAATAAAATAGATATAAGATTAAATTGTCATTAAACTGATCAAAATTGTTATCAGCAAAAATATTTTTTAATTAAAATTAATCCGATGCCTTTGGTCTAAAGTTGTATAAATATCTCAGAAAATGTTAAAAGTTATTCTTTCTCATTCTGATTTTTATTCTTTCTTTTTCTGAGAGGAGTCTTCAAGATTATTAAGAATATTTTATTAATTGGCTATTATAAGCCCTGTACTATGTTAATCAGTGATTACAAAGTTTGTGTCCACTTCCTTTCCCATCTCTGGACAGAGTGAGTTGGAATCCCAATGGAGTGGGATGAAGTGCTGCCCATCTAAAGTGTTCTGACCATTGTACCTGTGCCTACATTGCTGCCATGAATTCAGCCTATTGACCTGCCATGCCGTCTTTCCAGAAATAAAAAGCCACCTTCAGACAAATGCTCTCTGAGTAACCAGCCTGTCTTCAATCAGCTATTAATATCTGAGAAAAGCATCATCCAGGACCATGCGATATGCATCATCATTAAATCTCATGCTGCTTTTCATATCTTGTAGTATTTTCAAACTTTTTGCAAAGGTAAAGCAGAAGCATTTGAACTTTAGACTTGAGATCTCTGCATTCCTATGACCTATAAAATAATTTATATGTATTGGATATTCTCTTTTGATTGTATAATTTACTATATTTTGTTCATTTTTTTAAATATTTAACTTTAATTAACCTATATTATTAACAGTGATTGAATAGATTACTAGATGTGGTCATTCTTAAAGTTTGCATGTATGTTAGATTTATTATTCTAAAAAGCAGGTGATGGAAGGCTAATTTTTGTCAGTACCTTTCCATTTCTTAAAATTCTGCAAATTGGCTTTCTTCTTCCCCTTAAAGGTAAATTAATTAATTAAAAGCACAAAGACATTTAAAACCTCTTCCCTTGCCTGTCAAAGATGTTGTTTTTCTAATATATAATCTGCCATGCATTTCAATTATATATTTTACTTTTGCAATTAGAAAAGTGTTTGATAATTATAAAAATTCAATTAGTTTTCAAAATAGGTTAAAAGTGAGATTAATTCTCAATTTATTTCAATGGACAAATATATGTCATTTGATTTACCTTAGCCGAGGTAGGTTAAGATTAGTTTTCATACATGTCTAATTATAATTATCTATGTAAATCATAGACCTCTCAAGTTATTATGCATTATATTTCTTCTAGTGCAAAATCTGTAGGGTAGACCTTTACTTAAGCAAGATTATTTGAATCTTTTAATTGTATTAGGCCTTAGTTTGGCCAGTAAAGTAATATATGCCCACTTGTTTAAACTTATAATGTGACCATTCATGCTTATTTTGTTGGTCTTTTAATTGCAGGCTTTCATAGAAGTTCTTTATTGCTCTTTATTTTAATTAATTTTGCATTGCTGGGTTATTTAAATATAGTTCTTATTAATTTGTATATTTTGTTCTTCACACAGGCATTCATCCATGCTTTGATAAAATAGATTTTCCAGGTATTCCTATGATCATGCTAAAGGCAGACATATTTCTTACTTTATACTCAGAGGATCCTTTGCTACAGTCAATGCAGATACTCGTTCCTGCTTGGTAATAGTCAGTTCATTACTGGTTGTCAGAGCAGACATTCATTCCTGCTCCATATGACCTTCTAATCCGATGGAATTCTTGGGTACAATCTCGCCAAGGTGGGCATATTCCATCTCTGTCCATCATCAGATACTCTTTTGTTATTCATAATCTAGCACCGTGCTTTCTATTTCTTGATATATTTTAAACCCTGAAATTCCAAGCACGTAGTCTGTCATAATTCTGAGTATATGTCAGTCACCTATTCATGGTTATAATTTTGATATAGTTAAGTGCATACTTTCATCTTAACCCTTCTTAATTAATCATTAAACCATCATAGAATATCCACTCTAGAGATTATTAATACATATAACACTTATATTCTGTCTATTGTAAGTTAGCAATAGTATTTCATTCTAACTTGTAAGAAATGCAAATGATATTGGGTTTAAATCTAAACATATTTTTTTCCTTCAATTTAGTTTTTGTTTATTATTATTGTTACTAATAAATCTATATACACCATTTTTTACATTTCGTGTCTTGTTTACCACAATTATTTAATATAGTTTTAAGAGTTTCTTGTATCTCCATGACCTAGCAGGATATAAGAAAAAGGGCATCATCCTAACATAAGATGCATTGGTCATGTGGGAATTGTCTTGGGGGCATAAGTAATGAGGTTCAACTTTGTACTGTTTGTATTAATGTTACACACAGACATGCTGAGTTAGTGGTCATTGTTTAGTTCTTAAGATTAATTTTACTGACCATTATAATAAGAAACCAAGATTGACAAGTCATTTTTTTTGTAAACTAGCTAAGGAATAATGTACTGAATAATATGGATAAACATCCATAGCTTTGATGATCTTCAGTTCTTTTTTGTCTTTCATATTTTCTAATATATTGATCTCGTCCACCATCAAGCTATGAAGGTTTAACAAATATTGGAGTGCTGTGTAATTTGGTATTGTTTCTTCCTGTCAAACATTCCTATTTTATGCTACATAAAAATAATGAAAAATTAAACCAAAAAACATGCATATGTAACTAGCTCCAGTATCCAATGAGATAATTCTTTGTTACCAATAAAGTTGTAGAAGAAACAGAAATAGCAGAACAGTTATAAACATTAGAAGAGTTTTATTTTTACAAAAGAAACTTTCATTTTCCTGAAATATGAAATCAACATATTAATAAATCTTCACAACAGGCGAGTCTTTTAATTTGTTTTAACAAGATTTCTTTTAAAAGAGAATTTAATAAATTTGTCAATTTTAAGAAAATTCGCTTTTTAAAAAAATAATTCTATTTTAAAATACCCAATAAACAAGATTAATGCATTAGCTTATTAATATTTGGCAATTCATAAGATTCAACAATTTGCTATTTTTATCTTTTTGAACAATATTAGTAAATTTTAAATCTCATCAATGAATCAAGATTAGTTAAACAGTGCACTAATTAAATATATATATTCACAGTATTATTTCCAGGAGCGTCCATATGATAAAAATATAATATCTAAATAGTTGATGTTCCAGTACAATAACAAATACTTTCCTTAGTGTTTCTTCTTTCTCAAATCATAAGAATGTGTTTGGTGCGATTTAAAATTGTTACTTTTTTCTTTTGTTATTTTCTCCTCATTCTTAAATTCTATTGGTTGAAAAGTTTTAAAAAATATTTTATCCTCCAATAGCTTTTACCAAATATTGTTAATTTTCTTTAATTCACACTTTTTATTTATGATCAATCTTAGGCCTTTTAAAAATCTCTATATCTTCTCTTAGCAATCTCTGGTCATATTGTTCAATTTTTATCAGAATATGTTTTATTAAAATTGATGTCATGGTTTGTTAATTTAATATGTGAATAAATGGCTGAATTAGATTTTTCTCTACCTACCAAAATGTGTCTACCTTTCTTATGTTTATTCTACAGTTGATCTGTCCACTGTATGAATGTAAAATATTTTTTAAAACTTCTCAAGCAATAGAATTTAAGAATGAGAAGAAAATAACAAAATAAAAAGATAAAGATTTTAAATCTCACTACACATGATTTGAGAAAGACTACGCTCTGATGAAAATACTTGTTATTATATTGAAATGTCAGTTATTTAGCTATTACATTTTTATTATATGGAAACTCCTGGAAATAATACTATGAGTTCATTTATTCAGGAGAATATTAGAATATATATATATTAATTGTAAATTGGATTTCAAACAATCATTAAATGAAATTAAGCATTAGTTCTATTACTATATATCTGCTGTTTATTGATTACTCAAACTTATAGTAGAGTTAGATTATAGTGAAAATGACTATTCTTGGAAGCATGTGTATTTGAGTTTAATTGCGAAGTTAAAGACGCTAATTATCTACAATGTATAATAATAAAGTGATGATTGTAAACTAGTATATATATCTTATTGCTCTGTGTTATTGGATTCAGTCTTAAAATTGTAGACTTTAGGAATCAAGGTCTATAGAATATAGCACAGCTTTGTCATTTCTGATATCCAAACTTATTGTAAACTCTCGGACAACAAACCATTTAATTATTTATTTTACTTAATGCTCTTATTCATAACAGTGTAATGTATTAAAAATCAGAACTGGTTATATTCATAACTGAATTTGTACACAATTTTATATATATATAAAAACACAAAGCATTAAAAATTTTAAAAATTTATTTATTGTATAATAAATTACAAGATTCTTTAAAAACAATGTAACTAATAACCAACTAATTTAAGATTTTTAATTTTTAGGGATTTTTTTTTTCTTGGTGATAAAATGTTAGATTAAAAAAATTATACATATATACCATTTTTCTGAAGAATTATCACAAAGGATCAATAAAATTAGAACAAATCCACTTAAATAACAAGTATTTATGAATAAATCAATTGTTTCTTTTTAGAGAGTAATCGGAAACACAATTATTGAAATAAAATGAACTAATTGCACTACTATCAACCAATCAAGAAAAACAATGTTATGAGTTCGAACTTTGTTTTCGATGCTATAAGAATAAAGTCTTTACATAATTTTCTTAAGTTTTTTATCTCCTATATCCATCTGCAGTTCCTTAATAATAGTAAAACTGCCACAATATAACAAATACCATGTTGTAGTTTTAAAAAAAAAACGAATATATATTTCTAAGTGTTTATAGACTGGTTTTAAATTCACATTTCTATTTAAATAATTTCATCAAATAGAAAAAGTTTCACTTTTTCACATATGCGCCTTAATAATTTATATAAAATCAATGATGCTGTGTTGAGTACAGGGAAACTCTCAAACCCTAACCCAAGTTAGAGACTTTATAAAGATAACAATGGCCTTTTGTCATTAACCTAAATTCGGATTTACATAGGCAATCTAAAGTATCTTGGTTTAAGAGAGTGAAGATGATAATCTGTTTACTTTTACAATTTACTGTGAGTCAATTTTAAGAATTAGTAGAAACTATGTAGTGCTCAAATTTATTTAGCAAGTGCATGTTATTATATAAAAGAAAATAATAGATGTAAAAGTGAACAGAGTAACACCTTCACTTTCTCAAACCAAGACCCTTTAGATTAGCCTATATAATTCAGAATTTAGGTTAAAGGTAAGAGGTTGCTCTTATCTTTATAAAGTTTTTATCTCATGTTTGGGTTTGAGAATTCTTTTGTACCCAACACAGCATTGTTGAGCTTACATAAATTATTACAGCACATATGTGAAAAGGTGAAATCATTTCTATTTAATTGCATACATCCTATGCACTTGATAAATAAAGTTGAGCATTAAATAGTTTCAACAAATTGTATTGTTTGAACGTTTCAACTTTTTACTTCTATATTCTAATGTGATTATCTTTCAATTTAAATTTTTTGCTACCAAATTTTAATCATATCTATTGCTTTTTTTTTGAGAAATAGTATCTATAATATTTAATATGTTTATTAATTTTGTATAACAAAACACACACATATGTATTATTACACCTTTAGGTTTATATTATTTCCAAGAAAATAAAAAAAAAAAGTTTCTGCTGATATTTCAATGCCAGAATTGATTAATATCTTATAAAATGAATTTTCCATTATAATTGTTTTCATTTTAACTTTTTTTAGCATATGTCATCTGTCTTTACACCCTTTGAATGGCACTGACTCTTCAAAATATCATTCATTAACAAATCTCATAATCTTACCAATAGAGCTGCTGCTAAACCACTGATTAATTTCTTCAGCTAGTTCTGAGGGTTAGCTGCTTTGTAGACATCAAGTAAACTATTATATTTAATGAATAATATTTCTGCAATGCAATTTTCACTACACCATTCTCATGCAAGGTAGGGACTGTTTTCTATTCACTTTTAACACTTTATGGAAGTTAGCAATCATAAACATATGACCAAAGATGTGAAAAAGATGTGTAAATCCCAGATGTGCATTTTGTGCTGAACTAGCATTCGTCAGTTGGCTCAGATCACAATTTCTTACACATATCTTTATCATTGTTCACTATATATGGATAACTAATTACTGCAGTTTAATTGATATGTATTAAACTTACTGCCTTCACAACTTTGACACAGATCAATTGATGGAAATATATTAATTTTTATTAGTCATTCTTTAGACTAGAGATTATCTATTTAATGAATAATATTTCTGTAGAGTAATTTTCACTACACTTGATGTATAGAAAATTACACTACAGAAGTCTAATGAATGATTAATAAATCACTATATTGTTTAATCTAATTTCACAGAAAAGATAATATTTTCTTTTTACTCCATTTGAAGAAATGAACCAGTAACTTTTATTCATTGGCAAGCCATTCTATTACTGAGCCAACTGGTCATAGCAAAGAATTTATTTAGGAAGATTAATTGATAAAAGTTATTACAAAGAAATTATATAGGAAATTCCTAACAATGGATTCTTGAGGAAAGGGGATGAGATTGAATTAATAACTTGTTCTGAAAAGTAGTAAACTATTAAAATGTTTATTGATTTGTTACAAAAAAGCTTTAATAATGGGTATTTTACTATTTGAAAGAGAAACAGCAGATTGTATCAAACCAAAAATCTTACTATATTGAAAGCATTGGTGGTCGATAGGTCAGCGACAGCCGCTTTACAAGTTGTCCCAGGTTCGCTTCCCGGCTGATGCAATGACACATGAGAAAATTAATATTTTAAAATAAAAATAAAATATTTCAAAATGAGAAAGTCCAAAATAAAAGTAAAAAGAAATTATAGAATACATTTGTGGTTTTAGATATTAGTAAGTTAAATTTGAATGATTATTGGAATTGAAAAAAATAATATTAAGACTAACAAGACACATTTATACAAAAGTAATCTGAAGAGTTGTATCTAAATAAAAAATAAATCATAAACAATTTAGACATTTCAAGATGAGATTCTTTAAAAAAAAAAACAATTGAAAAAACTAAAATAAAATTAAAAGAATAAATAAATGAATGTATAATAAAAAAACATATTTTAAGCTTAATGACAATTTCATAAATGGTAATAGAAAAATTTATAATATTAATAATTCATATGATCAGTTACTTTATAGATCTCTTACACAATGAGGAAGGAATACCCAAGGGTCTTCTAAATTGTTTAGATTGAAATTTTTTATATCCCCCCCCCCCTTTTAGATGGGATTTGATTCAAACATTTATAATTCTTGAGCAGATTGCTCCTACTAACAAGACAATTATCTGCTCAG
Source organism: Epiperipatus broadwayi (assembly GCA_028023455.1). Classification (NCBI taxonomy): domain Eukaryota; kingdom Metazoa; phylum Onychophora; class Udeonychophora; order Euonychophora; family Peripatidae; genus Epiperipatus; species Epiperipatus broadwayi. The sequence continues at coordinate 47,152 of JAQFVV010012678.1, read as the reverse complement.
ATATATAAGTAAAAGTATTGATGTTAAAAATAAAAAACAATAAAACAAAGTATAAAAATCATTTAGAGAAATGATGCCTGACAATATAAATAAATATTTCCAAATTTAATACATAGTGTATTTAGATTGTTACCAATCACTACAGAACATAGAATAAACAGTCCAAGCTCTCGTAATACATGCATTTTGACTAAAGCAAGTAATAATAACTGTATGCTACAATAATGTAGTGATAGTATGTTTATTCATATTTTATGTGGTGATGTTTCACACAATTACAATTTATAAAGCATTCAAATATATCATAAAACTTTCATAATTTTTATGACAATTGATACATTTACATAATTATATAAAATATAGGGGATTTGAACACAGACTTTCAAGCTATCATCTCGTACAACTGATACATGGCCACATATTTCGTGTTGAACCAGCACTCATCAGTTGGTCCAGATCATGATCTTCAACACACATACATAAGCAGTGCTTGGTTTAATATTAAGATACCAAATCTTCAAATTTTAATGGACAGTTTTCAATCTACTCTACCCTCCAATTCTTCAGACATTCATGCCATTGAAACTCTGATGATGAAACACCCAAATCCTTTGTTAATGCCAATATTACTGTCATGCCTATGTTGACTTTGTCAACCTGACCCTTCATATATAGGACCTAATCTATTTAAATACACATGAGAATGGGCAGGATACAGGCTGAATTTGTAATATTTAAATACAAGTATAATTAATATACCTGGAGTTTAGATGTGATATAGAAAATTTGAACATAGAATTTCATGCCTCTTCAGTTATCCATTCTTTCTCATACAACCAATACACATGATGACATACATGTAAAAAAGATAAATGATCTTCAATATACATTTCATGCTGAACTAGCACTCATCAATTGGTCCATATCATCATCTCCCACAGATATATTATCAGTGCTCGGTTTATATTATGATAGGCAGGTTTCAATCTACACCCTCCAACTCTTCAGCCATCCATATCATTGAAAATCGGTGATGAAACACCCAAACCCCTTTTTAATACCATTTGGGCATTTAATCAACAAATTTTCAATAGTATGGATGGCTGAAGAGTTGGAGGATGGAGTAGATTGAAGCCTGTCTTTAAAGTTTGAAGATTTGCTATCTTACTATAAAGTGAGAACTGATTATATATATGTGTGGGAGATGATGATCTGGACCAACTGATAAGTGCTTCTTCAGCACAAATACATATATTGAGATCATTTATCTTTTCCACATGTGTGTAGTCATGTATATCGGTTGATATGAGATGAGAGTAGATAGCTGAAGAGAGCTTGAAAGTCTATGTTCAAATCTCCTATATTACATCTAAACTTCAGTATATTAATTATACTTGTATTTAAATATTAAAATTATATATAACTTAATATTTATAACAAATATTAATTAATTAAAATGGGTTTATAATAATTATTATTTTACACAAAATATATTACATAATTTGTTCAATTACAATACAAATTGTCAAAATGAACTGCATTAATATAGATATATAAATCAACTACTAGTGCTTTGTTAATGTGGAGAACAAGTGTTGTAAACCAAAAATAGCTAATGAGATTAACAGTTTATCTTAGCTGAAACACTTGTAAGTATTATATGAGTATGGACTGATAAACCTATTTTACAATAATAGAAATATTCAAAATATAATATGCATTCAATTTAGTTTTAGAGAAAGCAGTAGTGTAATTAAATTACTTAATATGAATAAATGCATTTTAAGCATTCTCTATAATCCTATTATTTAATTAAAGTATAAAATATTAAATAATATTCAAATTCCGACTTGTGAATATAAGATCCAAAGAATTTGGCTATTATAAAGATTTTATATCTTAGATAAATAATAAACTAATAGAGGGCGCTTAAATGAACTTTTCATAGTGACAAGTACATAATTGGTTACATTGTTTATTATAATTAATTTTAGTGCACTTATAAAAATTATATATGATAGTAATGATAGCTTATATCTTTAAAATAAATATGGTAAAATAAATTCTACATTCACTATCAATGAAATATTCAATTTAATTAAATATGTTTTTCAGCAAATGTTCACACATACTCATGTATCAATTAAAATAATAGGTATATATACACATATATACTTTTTGTTGTTGTTAATAAACCAAAAAATAATGGTATCACTTTTCAATTTAAAAAAACTAATTAATAGCATATATTAACAGAAAGTATTTAAGCATTAAATACATCTCTTATGCAACGCGAGTTTTTTTTCTTGCCAAATAAATTTAACCTGTGCCATTCATTCTTCAATGGTTCCAATAGCATGTATCCCCATAAGCAACTGACTTTGTGATAAATAAATAAAATAATACTAAAAATTCAAACATTGTGATAAAAAACTGGAGCTAAACATTTTATAAAGGATTTTGAATTATAAAAATTAAAAAAGATGAAGAAAAGTGAAAAGGAATGGTTTAAGAGATTATCAAATAAGAGCTAAAAAATTGTAAACAAAATATAAAAGGAAGAAAAGAAACGATTTATTAATTACTATTATTTAAAAATTGATCAATTTCTTTTACTTCTTCCTCTCTCTCTATATATATATTAATCAAAACATCAGTTTATTTATTTAAAAAAGATGATCATCATTTAAATTATTTTTAAAGATTAATATAAAAGAATATTAATTTTTTTTTGTGTTAATATTTTAATTTTACAATTAAATTTCAATCTATAATGTTGCTATTTTTTGTACACAAAAACGGAATTTGGTGGAGGTGTATGTGAAAGAGTATATATATACTCTCATATTTATATTAAACCTTAAAAATTAAACAAATTAAAATTAAAAAACAATAAATAACATTGACAATTATTTTTTATCAAAATAGGTAGAATAACAAAAGTCTTTGAATTAGTGGCGCCACTGCAATGATCAACGAAGAACTATAAAGAGCCATCGAACTGTCTGAAAAAAAGAAAAAAAGTATAATTTGAAATATTAAGAAAGCTTTTTATCCTAATTAATATAAAGACTATTAGCTAATATTTATAATATTAATATGATATGAAAAAAATTTAGAAAATTGATGAAATTATTTTTCTCGTATCAGATGTTTCTAGCATTGTAATGTTAAGCCATTATTTGCTTTGCTCTTTTACATTTTTTTATAATTTTATCTTTTACTATAGCATCATTTACATTTTACTTGAATAATTCTCAGTTTTTATTTAAATTTATTTTATCAATTATCTTATTATTATTTAAATATATATATATTTAACAATTCTGACATTTTCCTAGTTATCTCTCATTAATTAAATGGTATGGCTTTATTGCTGAGGAGTTTAGAGGAAATCTGAGTGCATGACGGGATAGATCTAAGCTGCAGTTCATAAACCAGCTACAAAATCTGCAACTTTATTGATGTGATATGGCTACTCCTTTATTGAAGTCAGGAATAACTCAGCCACATTTCCCAGAGAAACCTGTTAACCACCTTACTTTCCCTTTCCATTCCTCACTCTAAGTTTACCCATATCCTTCTCTATCTTGCTCCATCCCATTTCCAGAACATATCTAAATCTACCTTATCTTTTTCCAAACTCGCAATCCCACAACTTCATTATCTGTACTCTTTCTTCTTGAAAGCATTTTTATTCAATTAGAAGATGCCTAATATTTTCCATGCCTTCCTTACATAACTTGCAAACTAAATCACCCACATTTCTCCATTTATGTGTATATTCCCTTGTTGCTAAAGATCCTGTTCAAGCCTTAAACAGTAAACTACTTTTCTTGCTATTATTGTAAATTAATTCACACCCAATATACTGCTTACTTCTATATATATTTAAACTCTTTTTACTCTCCATACTAGTTCTCCATCTCTCCAACTTCCTATTTTTTATTAATGCATCTATTCTTCTATCCCATTCTTTGCCACTATAACACTAAACAATTCTCCTAACACAAACATCCCACCTTTTGTACAAGTATGCTGACATAAAGTCTTTATCCAAATCTTCTGCATACAGTACTGTCTTTCTCACCCATCTTGTTTTCTGTCCTTTACTCATAATCTAATTAACTACTATTTTGGCTATTCTCTTACTATCTATAAATTGCAATCTATTGAACATTTTCATTTTGCTTTTTGCATCTCATATAAAACTTGACTATCCCATTTCTCCTTGAATTGCTCTCTTTGCTGTCCACACACTACACAGCGCCCTCTTTAATTTATCATATTTCTTTCTACTTTCAGTTTTCAATTCTTTTGATCTAAATTTTAATTAAAAGCTGTTTCAGCTCCAGCATACTAATGTGCACAATAGTATTGTTGAAATTTTAATCAAAATAATTTAATTGAAACTTACCATGTTTATTTGACAATTAATGAAAATTTTCATTATTTAGTTGAATTGCTAAAGATTTTTATAACAACTCAAAATTTATTTATATCTTTCCAAATACATTTAATTTTTAATAATAACACACAGGTTAGTATACTTCAATGATTATTTTACTCTCTATTTTTCAGGTGTTGCTGGCCTGCTGAATAACAGGAATTGAACAGATAATTTTCAGATTCGTGAATTATAACTAACTAGATTTTTCTGCCAAGTGTTTATCACTTGGAGCTTCTACATGTGAAATCTCTTGTGATTTTTAAATTATATAATATTATTTTCTCTATGTCTCTCATTTCTTATACCAAATCAATAATTTCCAACAATTTTATCAGTCTTTCTTATCCTAATATAGCATTCCACACCCCTTCCCATTATTATTGTACAATAATTTTTAGATTCGTTTTCAATGATTTTTTTAATGTATAGATTAGGCATGTTTTTTTTATTTCAGCATCATTACAATTATTATCATATACATTTCATTAAACACCAGGTCTTAAAGGATTTGGGTTGTCTAACCCAAAACTGCTTTTAAATAAGTCACTGCAAGGCAAGGGCCTCTTCAATAGCTCCCTATAAAAGAACAGGAAAGTGGTACTGATTTAATATGAGCTCTATGCGATTTTGGACATCAGGGAGAACCTCAAAATCATTGCTGTCACAATATGATGCTTGCTACTTATAAAACTGAAACACATTCATTTCGGCACATATTTTCATTATTTTTTTTTTTTGTCTTCTGTTGTCATATTATAGGATTTTAATATTTTTCTTGTAATTGAACTTTTTACTTTCTTTACTTTAAGGACTTTTTTCTGTATTTTACTGCTATGTTAGTAGTAAAATTACAATATTTTTGTTTACAACCATGTTAATAGTAAAAATAAAGTACTTTCATTTCACTATATGTTTTTTCCCATTTTTTGAGTAACATAATATCCATAGGGTTTTGATTTTAATAGATGCTAGTAATTTTTTTGTTATGTTTTTATCTTGGTTTAGTAATTTAGTTTTACATATATTTGACTTTTATGTTAGTTTAGTAATTGATTTTGGGACAAAATAACAGGAACACTTAGTGACTTATTTCTATGAAATTTCTGTTTTTATTTATTTTTTGATGAAAATTGGAATTTTTTTTAAAAATTTAGACTGGATAAATTTTTAATTTGTATTATCAAACATTATTTATCACTCAGTTATGTAAGCAATGGATTTGAACTCCTCCTGGCATCCAAAATAGCATAGGGTGTATATTAAATTGGTACCATAAAAACGACATTATTGCCAAAAATTCTCTTTTAATCTTTGGATCTAATATTCAACATTAAATCTATATCTACCTCAATAATACAATATACTTTCATCATCATCATCAACAACCATTATCAATCCACTGCAGGATGAAGGTATCTCCAAGTTTAATCCATCTTCTCCGATCTTTAGCTTTTCTTCTCCACAACACCCCTGCACATTTTCTTATTTCATCCATCCATCTCACATGTGGTCTCTTTCTGGGTCTTTTACAATCTCTTGGAATCCAGTTTAAAATTTCAATTGTCCATCTATTATCATCTCTTCTAGCAATATGTCCATCCCAACTCCATTTCAATCTTTTAATTTTTTCAATAAGGTCACTAACACCTGTTTGTTGTCTTACCCATACATTGCGTTTTCGATCTCTTCTTGTTACTCCCAACATACATCTCTCCATACTCCTTTGAGTGGTCTGAAGTCTCTGTATTGCTCTTCTATTAAGTGTCCAAGTCTCAGATCCATAAGTAAGAACTGGTAAAAACACAAATATACTTTACAACTTCTTAAATATTTTCTACAAACCTATAATAAATCTAATATACAACATTAAATCTACTTCTCAATAATACAATACACTTTATATCATCTTAAATATTTTCTACAAAAACCTTTGATAAATCATATAGCCTCCCTCCTTTTCATTTTTAACAAAAAGTTTACCATTTCCTCTGCCTTGTTGTAGCCCTAATATTGTGTTCATTTACTACTACATATTTTAATTATAATGACTTTAAGCAAGAAGTCATACAAGATTAACGATTGCCAATTTTAGTTGTGTTCTCAAATTAGCTTAACTATGAAATTCATCTTTCTAATAAAATTCAATGATGATTTACATACATTCACATAATGTGACCAGTTTTAATATAATAAGTACAGTTTGAAATTTTTATTAGACTATCATAGAGATAACATTACTTAAAGGTGTATATCTTATAAGAATGATCCTCAAATTTCCAATATGTCATCCGTATGTTGTAATTTTTGAAAGTTTTTATATCAAATTCTGACTTTTCAGCTAAGCAAGGGATAAAATTAATGTTTATTTAAACACATACTATTAAAATTTAGTAATACACTCTAAAAATATACACTGTTTTATATGGGAATGAATGATCTAAAAATAAAATTAATAAAGTGATATTCATGTTAGTTTATGTTTAATACTAAATCAATTTAGAATAGTTAGTATAAGTATAATTTAATACAGTACTTGAAACTGTATGCAAACCATGTATATTTATGTTTCTAAACTTAAGGGGATGCTGTCATAAAATTTTAATGTAAAATTCTCATTTAATTTTAAAATAGAGATTGTTTATTATGAAGATTAATAAAGGAAAAGTAATTTATATTAATAAATGGGGTCATGTGATATATGACTCTTATTTTTTATTGACTATTTATAGTCTTTGCTTTAAGTCTTAAGTGATGTTATATTGCTAAAACTACTAATATATGGTTTGGCTGAAGATCTCTCAGCTCCAAATAGCTATATGAGTTAGATATCTGGGTTTGAAGACATTTAAGTGTCTGAAAATTTCAAATTTTCTACTCAACGGTTAACTCTTAGATAAATTCTGGCTTTGAGTTGGTATTTTTAGATCTAATGTCTGAAACTATCCTAGCATCTCTCTGAGAAGTGCCAAAGCATGAAACCATTGGTCAGGGGATTGGGTGTAGTCTCTGATAGAGATATTTTAAATGCTTTCTCTTGGTTAGCATTTATCACAAAGCTTGTTGAGCAATTAGTAAAACTCTTTGTTTAATTTATATTAATATTTGTTAAATATTGTTTTATAATTTAAAATATTTATTTGCAAATAATACTGAAATTTCTTCAAAAGGAAATTCTTGCATGCAAGTAGATGGATGTGGCAGTCTAAACAATGGAAATTGACATCAAGAGTAAATAAGTTAAAATATTTTAGAGTGAAATTAGGAAATTTTATTGCACTGATATAGCAACAATGTCATAACTCCTGATGTTAACAGGAACTTATAAAGAACAATGCATTGGGTGAACTTTTACCATTTTATCAAGACTTTCTTTTCCTAAGCATTAACTATGCATTTTTATGTTTTAAATTTAGCTACATTTAATAGTAGTCATTTTAAAAAAGCAAGGATAAAGTTAATAAAATGTTTGCCTTAGGTCATTCTCCCTTTGGGGTTGTCTAATCTGATAACATTTTTTTTAAGTGTCATAGCATTGGCCAGGACGCGGACCCGCAACCCGAGCAACTGCCTGCAAGTGCAAGGCAGTCATGCTGACCTCTCGACCACCAATGCAAGACAGCTGATAACATTTTAAAACATCATGATAAAAAAAAATGCATAAATGGAAAATGAGGAATGTTTTGAAAACTCAATGTCAAAAATTCCCAAAGAAATGCTGGAATATTTTATTCACACAATCTATCTAATGCAAAGAAAAGTCAATTTATTTTGGATAAATAACTTACTGTGAACACTGCATTAATGACTTTTAAGAAAAATGGAATAATTGCATCATCTTAGCAATACCACAAAAATAAAAACATCAAAGGAATTGTTTTAAAAAATTGCCTTTTCTTAAAATCTACTGTACAGTAAAAGCATCAAGTAAATTGTTTTTATGGAAAAATATGGTCTTTAAAAGAATTCTATTTATTAGCTGATAATTTTTTTTATTTATGATTATTATTGTTAATAAAATACAGAATTCTCATAATACACCATTACTAGATAAATAGATATTAAGAAAAAGAATCTTAGATAACAAGTATTTCATCATTTAAAAGTTTTTAGTTAAACTTAATGTGTGCTTGTTTGTAGTCAAAACAAAGTTGTTTTAGAACTATTCATTTAGAATTAATATTTAGGAATATATTTCATTTACTACATAATGTTTTATTGATTTTTAGAGTGTTTTCTGGTCTCTGTGGTAATGAATTCTTTTGACTTTATGTTGTCTCATCATACAGTGGATGAAAACAACTGATGACTTCTGCTACTGTCTATGAAGGCAGTATTTTAATGTCATGTATAATGAAATAAGTTATAGTATAATGAAGTAAGTGTATTTAATAGAAATAGGTAATAAAATAATATGAAGTTTTGAAAGAAAAACATTGAATTAGAGACTGATATTATATATATATATTAAGTTACATAATCAGATATTCTTTAATTTTTAAAATTTAAACTACAGGAAGTGACAAAATTAGTCATTATAAGAATGAGTACAAAATGCAGAAAATTTGATGCTTGTAAATCAAATTGTAATAACTACAATTAACAACTGCTAATTAACATAAATGTACTACTTTTGTTACAAAATGATATTTATATTAACAAAGTAATTGCATGATGCTTTTTTATGCATTTCCCCATGTTTTATATTGATTTATTTATTTATTTTGTTGAATATTATTTTAATCTTCATTTTTTCATTGTATTATATAATTTGTAAAGTACCATTATTGTACTTGCAAATGACTTCCAAACAACAGGTGTTGTTCATAAGTATAAACCTAAGGCATTTACGTATCATGTTTTTAAACATTTAAAAAAGAGAGGGAAAATGAGAGTAGCGAGAAGGTTTATATATATGTAAAAAAGTTAATATGACTTTATCAGTCTTCAAGAGGAAGTCCTTGACCCAGAATTAAAATAAGATATTGTTCATAGAAAAATTCCATAGAGTGTTTTAATAATTCTTAGGAAATAAAGGACTTATCATCTAGGATTGGTTTGGTGCAGTGGTAGATTGTTGGACTCCAGAATTAAGATTCTTGCATTTCTTATGGACTCTTGAACAATAAAGCCATTAGATAATTATTTTAATTGTTAAATGTCTTTCAAAAAAATTCAAACTTTACTCAACCTTTTTAAATACACACAGATTAGTATATAACAATTAAATGCATTAGAAAAGTTTAAATTTCAATTTTTCTGAATATATTTAACAATATAATCCAACATATACAAGAAAACTGTCATCATAAAATTTCAGACAAACATAATGAAGAATTTTATTTTTGTTTCTTTAAGTCGAAATAATGAGAATAAAAAAACATATAGCATTTTATATCTTTTTTCACAGTTTTGTTAAAAAATAAAAAGTAAAATGAGTTTCAACAGTAAAAAATATATTTTGCAAAATGGCAAAAAAAAAAAAAAAGTGAGCTAGAGAAAATAAGTCAATCTCTTAATCATGTGAGAAATAATATTAACATAATATCACTTGATTGTATTATAGTAATATATAAATAAGAGCAGCTCCTTATTCTAGCACCATCTACTGTTATTTTAAGTAATCAGCAATTAATAGATGGAAATGTACTTTAATTACAAGATCAATCTGGAGATGGGCATTAAAATGCATTGCTATCTAATTAATTAAGCTTACAATAGATGGTGCTAAAGCACAAACATTACTTTTGTTGATATAATTGTAAATGGGCTCAAAAAAATTTCTGTAGTATATTTGATAATATGCAAAGCTTGTCCACTTTAGTAGACAATGGTTCCTAGTATTTCAAATACCTTCATAATTGCTTTAATATATAAAATTCAAACCTCAATATGTACAAGAAACATTCATTGCTATGTAGATCAATATATGCTGAATACCAAGTATTTCAGATCATGCTGGCCTCATTAGTTCAGATAATTTGGTTACTCTCAAAATTTTGTCAAAGGTTTATAAATTAAAAGGCTGGTTATGTCTCAAGATAAAATAAGCTATTTACAAAGTATGCTCATCATTTTTCCACTGGAAAAATAATTTAATGCAACCTGGGATTTCACTGAATAAAGATTTTCTTATCTTATGTTTTGGTATGATGCCATTTTAAAAATTAAGATGTTTAACTACCCCCAATGTGATGCTTAACATTTCTTTGAATATATAGAAATTTTGTATTTGAAATAAAGCTAATAATAATTATTAAACATGAGCCTCAAATGTATAATGATGAAAATAGCAAACAGATCTATTATTATATTACTAGAGAAGACCTTTGATTTGTTTTTAAGTCTCTAAAATCTGGGCATTTTGCAATCAAATGCTTGATTTTAAGCAGAATTTGTATATTGGTTAATAAAAAAGGAAACATTTTCATATCATTTTTTGCAAGAAATTTTGGTTAGAATTCCAGCTGTTAAAATTAAAAATTCTAAGACAAAGAATTTCAAAAAAAAAAAAAAAAGAAATCAAGTCATATGTCACATGATCTAATTTTAAGAATTATATTTTTGCTAAGGTTACAAAGAAAGAAATAATTAAAACTGAAAAAGGAAAAGAATGATTTGATAATCCAAGTCATGAATTCGATGCAGATTTGCAGTCTTCTTATATATATATATAATAATTTTTAAATTAATTTTTCATTATGTACATCTCTTCAGGAGATCAAATTATATAAGAAGTTAAAAAATAGGGGATATAAACTTTCTAAAAATTAAATTGTCAAGATAAAAGAATTGTATAAAGATTAGAATTTAATTTACAAATGTTGTCACTTGGCAAATTGCTATAAGATTGAGCTTATAGTTATATATCACGCCCAGTGCTTTTTGGAATTGTAAAATGTACAGGACGAAGAATTTTTGAATGATTCAATATTTTCACTCTCACTTTATTTCTCAATTTAATATAACATTATTTCTCTGGTTTGTACTTTTTAAGAAATTTTATTTTATTTCCTTCTATTTTAGCTGAGCTTGCTCATCAAAATTTATGTTTAATTTTTTATATTTATTAAAGATTATATATATATCTTGCAATGCTAAAATGGGTGAATATGAGGGGAAAATAAAGAAAGAGAAAGATAAAAATTGCAAATGTTTTATGCGTTTAAAGAAAAGAGTGACCACATTTGTGGCTCAAATTCATGGATTTATATTATAACTCAGGTATTGTTTTTCCTCTATAAAAGATATGTATGAATTACTAAACACTATGAATTAAACAAAACCTTGATAATAAAATAAAATTTAAAGATTCTTAAATAATTATTTATTTTAAAAAGAATATATTTTTTCAAAGTTAATCTAATGGCATAATTTAATACAATACAGCTCATTTATCCAGAGATATCTCCATTCTATTTATTTAACAATATACTGTAATTAAACCATTAAGCATCACATGATCACCATCTCTTATACTAGCACATAATTGTTTATAAACAAGGCAAAATTCTCCATACAGTAGTGCCACCCTGTGCCAACCAGAGTCATTAAGGGATGCCAGAAGGCTTGTGCATAAAATCCCTATCTAGTCTGGGGATATTGGATGATTAGGCATTAGATAGAGATTTTATGCACAAGCCTTCTGGCATCCATTGATTACTCTGCTTGACACGGGGTGGCATTACTGTATGGAGAGTTTTGCCTTGTTTAATATACTGTAATGTGAGTATTATTCATAAAAGATAAATACCAACAGGGTGCCAGAAACAAGTAGAAACTCAATTAATGCCATGGTATCATTCATTTGATTCCTCATCATTAACGATAATCAACTGAGACTTATGGGGCAAAATTAACAAATAAATAATTTAATAAGAGAGAGCCATACTTAAATTTATTCATAATAAAGAAAAAAAATATTATTCAAAATTAAGTATGGCACAAAAAAATTATACATTACGAATTATACAAATAACCTTATATTAACCAAATTATTTATTGGGTAGTATCCTATCAACTTTCACAACAATTATATAAATAAAATGTTGATGCCTTAAAAAAAGTAATTAGTAGTCTAAACAGAAAAGATATTGCTTTTTGATTATTTATTGAACATGAAAATAGGGTTCAATATTATATAATTTAATTTAATATATTTATAATTTTCAAAAAATATGCTATAAAGTTTTTATTTTACTATTGAATAAAGCATGTGTGCAAACGAATATGGATATGCATAAAATGTATATGTGTATGTGATAACAATTGTAATTACGCAAACAGGCATGCAATATTTAATAGATAAAGGCATATCATAAATATATACTGTAGAATGGCATGGCTAACTAATCATATAAGTTAAGAAACATCCCTATCATATGACATATGCTATTGTAATAAATATGATGCTATGTTGATATCCAATATTTCAACAAAGGTATACTTGTCCCCAAAATACAAACACTGATTTATTATTGAACTCTAATTAGATTTCTAGACCACATTTTGCAGACTTAATCATTTTGATAAGAATTTAAATTGTTATATATATATATATATAGTTGTCTCAAGGAAGTTGTGTACTTGGAAAGAGTTTGCACAATGGAATAGATTGTATCCTCTACTGATTAGCTACTTAATCATTGTTTCATTTTTCTTTTTTTTTCCATATGTCATGGCATCGGCCGGGACGTGAACCCACAACCGTCTGCAACCAATTACTTGCTTGCATGGTGGCTGCGATACCTCTCAGCTAACAACGCAAGACTTCTTTTTTTTTTTTGTAAGCCTATTCAATGTAAAGGTAAAGTAAGATTTTTGTGTTCCTAAGTATGCATCCCTAACACCCACCCACACACACACACACATATATATACTATAAAGCACTATTTTGTATATTGTTAGAATAATGAATGCAAAATACTGTCAATAAATCTTTTGAACAGTCAATTGAATTACAAAGTAACAGAAAGATTTTACATATGATTCAAATTTTTACATGAGCAATTCAACAGCTACATGTTATTTCCAATCTGATATTATAATCTGAACCACCATTTAACAAATAATTAAAATAAATGATGTTAAATACTGTCAATAAATATTCTTAAAAGTCAATTAAGCTGAACAATAATACATTTTTTTTTGATTGGATTAAAAATGACAAGGAATGATACACAACTGATAAAGTTTTTCAGATTGAAATCTAAATTCTACATGAAAAATTTGTATTATTTTTCAATCAAATTAACTTTTGAAATTGTTTATTGACAATACTAGTTATTCTAATTATTTTTAATGATACTTTATCATTGTACAATACACTTTATATATTTATTTAAAAATTTCCATGAACTTATGAAATATAATACGATTTTTTTAAAAATTATAACCTAGATTAAAGTTTCAGCTAAAATAAAATTTGTCTGATTTACAAATAGGATTATGATTATGAGATTGGATGCTTTCAGCAAGCAAGTCCAATTGCAACTGACAGTTGTCTAGCTATATAATAGCTGAAATTTTAATCTCGATCAGCGATTCTCAGCCTTTGGTAAGCTTATTATTGGTGGTACACGATGAACTTACAGATGGTACATGAAAGAGAAACTAGTTTTGAGAAATCATATTTAAATAATTTATTCAAATAATATAAAACTTGTATAAAAATAGAAATTAAAACTATATTTTCATTACATCAATTAATGCCTTTGTCAGCTTTTTTAATAGACAAAAATATATACGCTTATTCCATTCATGTTCGTACACCATTTTAGTGCCATACCACACAATTCTCAGTGCAATAGTTTTATGTAATCAGTTTTATCAAGTTGTTGTTATTAGTAACTTTTTTTAATGTTTTACACAGAATCCTAGAAGTTGCTGGCGAGTGGAGAAATAAAATTAGTAACTTGCAAGGAGGTGTGAAGAATCATATTGAAGACTATAATGCTGCAGAACTAGAAGGGGGAATAAGAAAAAATAATATTTTTCTCCTTTGGTTATTATTGTTAATATTAATGTGAATGTAATATTAGATGTTAAGCTTAGTGATAAGGTAATAATATTAGATGTATTTGATTTGGATATTCTGATATATTTAATGTTTTTTTTTTTAAAAAATGATGTTAATAAGAAATATGCTTAGAAAATTAATATAGGATATATGAATGTGTTGAGAAAAAAAGAGTATAGGTAAAACAATGCTTTATAGTTATGTTATTAGGTAAATTTATGTAAATTAATTTAGTAATATTTTTAAATATAAAAATATATTTAATGAGTAAATTGATGTTACAATGATGAATCAGGAGATGGGATTCATGGATATAAAAATACTTGTGCTATCTGAATCTGGAATGAAAATATGAAGATATGCAAGAGAATGAATGGTAAAAGTACCTGAAGAGAAGATGAGGTTGTAATATTAGTTGTGAGGTAGCTTATGGTCATTGATGCTAGAAATATACAGCATAGTAAGATAAGTTATAATTCCAGGATAGGATGAAATACCCTCCTGAAGAACTGATTAAAATATTATAATGAGATTGATGTATGTGACACCCACATATGTGCTTTAATATGAAAAGATGAGAGGAATTTCCACAAGACATGGATGTTACTTTCCATAGGAGTTTAATAGGTAAGCTTGGATATTGGGGTAAAATCATTAATATAAAAATGACTACTTGCCAAATTATAGCATTCCATTAAGAAAGGAGACCACCATTTCTATATTTAGAGATAATAGTTTATAAAAAATCAGTTTTTTATCTATAGAGTTTTTGTATATGGTAAAGAAAAGTATATAATGAGCATCATACGTTAACTAGTTATTCTTTAAAAACATAATAAAAAACATACAATTACTTCTCTATAAAGCTGCTTTAATATTTCAACAAGCAGATTGGTTTTCATCAGAAAGCACAACAAAATGGGTTTTTCCAGAATTTAAATACTAAAATATTACAAACAATTGTAAAAGTATGAACTTCGTATATTTAATAGAATGTAATAGATGCTTGAGTCGTTACATAGGTGAGTCAGCAAACAGTCTATGTATTAGAATGACCAACCATAGGTTTGGTGTTTTATATAAAAATGAAGATAGATCAGTTTCTAAACATTTCAATTTACCTGATCACTCGATTGATGATTTAAGAGTGGTTATATTGGAAGATAATTTTTCTTCCATGAGAGAAAAAAAAGAGGGGAGTTTTTTTGTTTTTAAATTTAAGACATTACATCCTCATGGTGTGAATATGAATATAGGTACTATCATATCCTTGAATTACCTAATTTCCTAGGGATTTGTTTTTTTGTTTCCTAGATAATTATTTTATAGGTGGACTAGCACAAAGGGGAATATATATATATATATATATATATATAGTAAAATACATATAGTACAATATATATATAGTTTTTTTTGCTGTGTATATATATAATAGTATATTTTTATTATTTTTTGATATATTTTAATATATACAATAATAATATATGTATGGTTTTAGTTTTTTTAAAAAGTTTTTTGTGAAAGAGTTTTTTTTGTATTTTTTATACAAAGTTTTGTAAATATATTATATTTTTATACAAAGTTTTGTAAAAAATTTTAGCCTATAGGAATTAGTTTTGTTATCTGATACATAACTGATTGTAATATTTTAGCGTTTAAATTCTGGAGATAGCCATTTTGCTGTGCTTTCTGATGAAAACCAGTCTGCTGGTTGAAATATTAAAGCAGCTTTATAGAGAAGTAATTGTGTTTTTTATTATGCTTTTATTTTTCCTTTAGTTCGTTCTATACTAGTTATTCTTTAGAAATATTATAATTTCCTTCCTAGGTAGTAGAAGATTGGTTTTAAAAGAATAATAATAAATGCAAAACAAATATTTTAGTAATTAAATAAAATCTGACTGATTTAATGCTAAAAGATAAAATATGAGATCAAAAATGAGAATGAAAAGAAGTTAAGAGTAAATAGAACGAATGACCATTTATTAGTGAAGGATCTTGATTCAATTAATTTATTTCAATATCATATCAATATTATATTGAAAATTATAATAACATAAATTAAAATTTTATATGTAAATTTTATGAATAGAGTTTATGCAGATTTACATTATGAAAGGTAATAAAGTATTGTATATTTATGTAAATACTGCAAAAGGTAATGTATTATATCATTAGACGAAAAAGAATTAAAAAGTTGAATCCACAAAAAGAACTCATGGTTGGTAAAATTAATTGCCAACATGAAAGAAATTATATATGTTGATAACAGTGACTTAATATTTGAGAAAAAGAATAATTATATAATATAAATGCTTACCACATTTATTAATAAGAACTTGTTTGAATTATTGGTATGCTTTTTATATTGCATTTTTGTAAATACAAGCTTCTTATAAAGCAATGTCATGCTATATATGCCTTGCATTATTGATTAATATAAATCAGTGTTTCCTGACCTTTTTTGGCTCGTGTACCACTTGGTAATACATCATGCTAAATTGTACCACTTTGGAAAAATGATTGTATTTCATGAAATTTGTTATTGTGAGTGTGTTATTTTATTTGCATTATAAATATTATAGGGTGACCATGTATTCACATCACATAATGAGACAAATTACATTGAAACATGCCTAAACATCATGCCAGATTATAAACTCACTGAAATTATAAACTCACTGTAACATATATATATATGTTTGTTATTTATCTACTATTTTGTCGTATTTCATTTACTAATAATGGTTTTAATAAAAACACAAAATTATAAAAAATCAATTAATATATTTTCTTATCATGATCAAATATTTTTATAAAATAAATTTAATGAGATCCTTGTGCTTGTTTCGAAGAACATAATTTTTTGAAATTTAGTTCAAAAGATGCGAGGTATACCCTTAAGTCTACAGCTGCGTCCAATCTGTTTCGATACTTTTTTTTTTTTAAATATATATGAAAAAAAACCTCTTTCTACTAATTCTGTACTAGTAAACAGTAATAATAATTTAAGAGCTTTCTCAGAAAGTTGTTCATGTTCTTTAAAGTTTAACCAAAAATTAATTAGATTGTGTCGTTTGAATTCTACTTGTAAAGTTCTGTCACATGATAATTCTATTAAATTTTCTTTATCTTTTATTGATAATGATGTAGCTTTTTCTAAATTTTCTTCATAGAAGGGGTTTGAAATCCAATTATCATTTGTGTTTTCAGGTTTTGGAAAATATTCCATGAAAGACAATTTTAATCCTGTTAAATGTGTTATTGTATTTTCTTGTATATCTTGAGACAGACTAACCTTATTTTCAAACAAAAAAATATATAGAGCTTTGAATACTTCTGATTGATTGTTTTCGATACACTGTTTCCAAAAATCTAATTTCTTAATCATACTTTCAATTTTATCATTAACATTAAAGATCGTTATTAAGTTGTTCTGAAGTGTCAAATTTAAGTTATTTATTTGCAAAAAAAATATCAGATAAATATGCAAGCGCCTGAACCCAATTAAAATCATACAATTTCGAAGAAAGATCAAAAGGATTGTCTTCAAAAAATCCTGTGCTTCATGTCTAAGTTTGAATAAGTGGGTTAGCACCTTACCACAAGATAGCCATCTTCACTTCTGTATAAAAGAGTAGGGAAGTATAAAGATTCATCAAGTCTTTGCACATAACTTTAAAAATTCTTGAGTTTGTGGAGCTTTTTCTTTATAAAATTAACAATCTTCACTGCATCATTGAGAATGAGTTTCAATTCTTCTGGAAGGTGCTTTGTTACTAAATTTGGCCTATGGATACAGCAGTGGCTCCAAATTACATTAGGAGCTACATTTAAGACGTGGCCATGAAGACCAATATATAAACCTGACATTGACTTGGCACCATTAGTACACAATTTACAACAGTTTGACCAACTAATATCTTTCAATATAAAATAATTATCAATAACTTTAAATATTTCTTCACCCATTGTGTGTGTGGAGAGAAAATGACAAATAAAAGATTCTCTTCAAGTTCATTGTCTTTAAGGTACCTAGCAATAACAAGCAATACAACATTGTTTGTTATGTCTGCGGTCTCATCTACTTGAATAGAGAAAAATTTACTTTTTTTTATTTTCTCTATCACTGCTTCTTCGATATCCTCGGACATATCGTGAATTCTTCTCGATACCGTATTGTTTGAAAGAGGAATACAATTAATTTTTTGGATATATTTTTGGTCAATCATAAGGCCAATGGCATCCTTTATACAAGGTAAAATTAATTTTTCTCCTATTTCATGACCATAACCACATTTGGCAATATGGTAACTAATACGATAACTAACATCTGCTGCACGTTCATTATCCATATTAGCAGGTAGAAGGTAAGATGATAAAATAGACATGTTATTTTGCCCTTTTAAATGTTTAAAAAAATCACAATCTTTGTTTTTGTAATCTGTATGTTTTGTATATAGATGTCGCGAAAGAAATGAAGGCTTCATGCATCCATTTGAGAGCACTACCCTACACACTACACACTTGGGGTTAGGACAGTCTTCATCTCCAATATACGAAAATCCATATTTTATATATTCATCACAATATTTTCTCTTAACGCCTCTTTGAAGAAGTGAAGATTGTGTGATTCAACATTTTGGACCAAATTTTCAGACCTGTCATTTGTAGGACTCGGCAATACATCACTGTTCATGTTTTGCTTGAGATTTTGGTACACATCAGTTCTTAACCACTGATCCATGGCATATTTAATTAAGTAATTATTTAATAAGCCTTATTAAAAAAAAATTAATCAATACGGGGATCAATGAATTTTAATAAACAAAGATGATACAATCACAAACAATAACCTGTCACTTGTAAGCCACATGGTGAAGTGAATGAGAGTGCAGCACCATCACAACAGTGGCAGCGACATCTCAAGTTACTAATGGCTAATGGCTAAATTTAAAAGTGCACTCCAAAAAAACGATATCGATTGCTGGATTTTCGATCATCGACTGTACATATTAACAACTTTACTGTATAATATTATTAATTAAAATAATTTTTATGAATTATAGGAAAAAACATTTCTATGATATTTTTATGATTTAACTTTTTTTTTTTTTTATGTCCGCCATTATTGATTATTTTTCGTGTACCACCAACCAGCAACTCATGTACCACAGGTTGGGAAACTCTGATATAAATGTTAAATTGAAAAGAAGTATGTTTATTCAATTTATTTATTTTTCAGTGTAAATAATTGTACATGCATTTTAATTATTTCATATGTATTTTAGAGATTAACTATGTCATTTAATATTTGATAAGTTGTTGTCTATTGTTACTATGGTTAAAATAAACAATTATTTTAATATAAATCTTAGACTGGTGGCTTTATTTCTACTTAGAATTATTTTTATAACAAAGTTATATCAAAGCACATAAATCATACATAAAATGATTACAATCAAAGATATAATTATTGGATAATTTATGCCTAAGATGTTGTAAAGAAAAACTTGATAAATTAATGATTCATTACTTGAGAATGTAATTATTTAAGAAGTGCTATTTAATAATATTATCTAAATGGGCACTCACTGAAAGTCATAATATTTTAAAAGAGCCACATCATCATCATCATCATCATCATCATCATTATTATTATTATTATTATTATGATGATGATGATGATGATTTATTGAGTCTAAAAAAGTTACAGAGTCACATCTAGTACTATATTGATTTGTTACAAATGCAAAACAAATTACAACAACTTTCAGTATGTAAGTCTTTATCATTTCTGCATACTTTCTTTCTTGTTTTTAAATTTGGTCTTCTATTTAGTTCAGTTTATGCTTGCATTTCTTTGAAGTTGGAAAAAAATGCTGATGTTGAAAATGTCATCATCTATCATATTGGACTTTATATTTTATAGACTGGATCTTTGTTTCAAGTGTGACCATGTGGCTGCAAACACATCTGGTTGAGCTAGGATGCTGTCTCTTTTTCTGAACAGTTCTAGTTTTATTGAATACGTTGCTGGGTGGCATCGAGGGTTATTAGCAAGTGCAAAAGTGCATCTGGTACACCAGTAGGCATAAAGGCTATATGTTGCTGCATGAATAGCAGGGATGTTGCCTTTTTTAAATTTATTTATTATTTCATCAATTGAAATGATAGCCTTTCTGTATGTGGTAAACATTGTGCGGCATATTTTTTCTAGGGCACTGCAGGAATGAAGAAAATGAACTTGTCTCTTCTTCTCTATGACATAGCCCACACATGGGGTCTATATTTGTATAGAATCTACGAAATCTAAGGAAATGTGTTGTGGGTAGAGTATTAAGATTAAGCTTAAGTAGAAAATCAAATAATTTTGGTTCTAATGACCATTTTCTGAATTGTTGCAGTAGTTGATGTTGTCTATCCCAAGAACAGATGGATGTAGATTAGGTGTCTGGTTTGGGTATAGTATAAATGTCCCAGTATGTATACTTGTTGTCATTATTGAGTGATATTTTGTTGTATATTGGCTTGAGTTCTTCAATCAGTGTGGATAGATATCCATTGAAGGGGGTTGTCTGTCTGTGGATATTATACTGATTACACACTCCAGGTCTGGAAATCTTTTTATGGTTGCTGTTATTAGATTTACTGATTTCTGTGTGTAAAAAACATTGATTGTATGGAGTCCAAGTCCATTGCTATGTGGTGATCTGCTCAGATTTTTTAAAGAGATTGCCACTGTCTTTCTCTTCCATATTAGTTTGTTACAGATTGATGATATTTTAGATATGAATGTTTTTGCAAATTTGATTATAGGTGTGTAGTAGGTAATTTTTGTAATTATAAGTTGATTAAATAGTGCTACCTTTGTGTATATTGACAGGTATGACTTTTCAAGTGAGGCTGTGATTTTTTCAGCATCTTTTTTTAATTTATTTTGAATTTTTTGCCTCATTCCATTGGTTCCAAGGTAGAATGGGAAACCAAGGAAAGCAGATGGTTTACCATTAAACATCTCTATACAGTGCTTGCCTGTGTATATTGACCATGCAGCAGTTTTATTTGTGTTAATTTTTAAATTAAAATTTGAGGTATAATTCTTGATTATCTCTTGTAATATGGGGAGGTTTTTTTTAGAGGGGAGGAAAACAGTTACATCATCCATATAGGTTATGCATGATATATTTAATGCAGTGTTAAAAATTTGAATGCCTTTTATTTTTTTCTGTATCTCTATTAATAGAAGATTTATATATATTATAAAGAGCAAGGCATGGAGGGGGGATCCTTGTGGGATGGATTGACTCGGTCTGAAGGCTGGTGATTTTTTCCCATTCAATGTGATGTGAATTTTACGGCTGAGTAGCAGATTGGCTATTATATATAGTAGGGATGGAGGTATTGTTGTTTTTTTCAGCACATCTAATAATTTGGCTATAGGCACTGAGTCAAATGCTGCCTCAATGTCTAGTTGAACTATAATTGGTGCATATTTCTTTCTTTTTTTTACTACTTCGATTATTGTTTTGTACATTAAGACACCTTGGCCAATGGATGATCCTTTTTTGGCATATTGTGCTGATGATAACACAGGGAATATGTGTTGTTCTATTTTTTCCTTTATTACTCTTTCAAGAATTTTTATTCCTAAAGATCCCATTGAAATTGGTCATAGATTAGATAAAGATGATATTGCTGTTGGTTTTTTGTTAAATGGAACCATTGCAATTGGGTATAGACTTTGCATGTTGTAAATTTTTTGGGATAATTGGGTAGATCACACAGGTATTTGGCTGTGAAGTGACTAAGATGTTTGAACACAAATTTGGGAATTCCTTGTGGTCCTGGGTGACATGTGTTTGTTATTGTTGCAAGTTGAAATACAATGTCAGTTGTTTTTATTGGTGTGTATGTTTCAGAGTCTCCAAATATGTCTTCATTTGGGATGTACACTCTTTGTTTTTGTAGTTTTTTTTTTAAAGTGTTGATATATTGGGTTTATCATGTTATGTCCAGCTGTTATAGAGCCATCTATTTCAAGTGCCATAGGCACTCTGACTGTGGATGGGTATCCCAGTGCCCACCGTATGTATGCTCTGGTCCAAGTATGTTGTTGTGTAAGGTATATATTTTTATTTTTTATTGCTACATATTGCTTTAGTGTGTTGCATGTATTGTTGTACATTTTCTTTAAGTTTTTTAATTTGTGTTTGAATATCTGTAGTTGGTCTGGAAATGGTTATTCTTTTATGTAGTTCATCTGCCAAAGCTAATAATCTGGTGGGGGGTGTTGAATTGCAAGTAATATGATTGATGTTGAAAGGAAGTATATTGGTGAATGCTATATACTTTTGTACTGGATCGAGTGACATGTTTTGAAGTTTTTGGAGCATTATATATGTTTCTGAATATAGTGCTGGAAGAAGTATTCACATAGTCTTTTGAAGGGCTATTGTTGTATTCTGTATTTTTGTTAGGTCGAGGGTGATGAACTGGGCAGCATGATCTGAGATTATAGATGGACAGAGTTCAAGATTAAAATAATGATGTAACATTGGTGAGTAGAAACACAAATCAATAAGTGACTTATATCTATTGTTATTAAAAGATATTGAGTTTGATGGGAGAAAACCTTCAGCACTCATAAGTGGGATTGTTATTTGATGGATCCATTTGGTGACAAAAGTTTGGTAGGTCATGTTGAAATCTCCCAGGAGTATTATGGGATTTGGTGTTGCTGTAAGCATTGAATTTATTGTTGCTATTATTCTGGAGATGATGACAGGGCCTGGTGGTATATAGACAAATACTAGGTTAAGTGTGATATTTTTATGATGGAGTGTTATTATGATTAGAGTCAATATATATAATTTTAAAAGATTCAAAAGGGCAGTTGTGGGATATAATTATACCTGTGCCACCTGATGGTGATGATGATTGCCATGAGCAGGCACAAAACCCTTGGCTGACTAAATATTTTGAAGGATCAATTTGAGAGCCGCTGTATATTTTTGTTTCCAATAGCTCCAGTATGTGTGGTTGTGTTGTATGTAACCATTTTTTGAGTTCAAAAAGTTTTTTGATGGCATTTAAGCCTCTAATGTTGAGAGATCCAATTTTTATCTTCATGTTTTTAATAATTTTTTAACAGGGTATTGATGATTATTATTATTATTATTATTATTATTATTATTATTTTTATTATCATCATCATCATCATCATTATTTAAAATAAGTAAAATTTATTTTACATTAAATTTTAAAATATATTACAAGGCTCATATTTTTAAAAGATGTAATTTAAAAGTATAAAAGTACTAATCAAATTAAGATAATGAAATGAGTGAAAGAGGAAGATGTTATAGATGTACCAGAAAGCTTTTTATTATAGTAAAATTCTTATTCTGTTTTATAATTAATATTTGTATATTGAAGATATTATGTATCTAAGTGCAATTAAATTATTTTATTGGACGTAAGGTAGAAAATAGTAAATGTTAATCTTATTAGTATTACAGTTATATTAATTTTTAAGAAGAGAATTTAATTTATGTTTATAGTGGTAGGTATGATTGTTATTGAGATGAATGGATCTTAGTAAAATCCTTCTATTATCCAAATATCTTATTGTTAGTAATTGTTATTACATTATAAAAACAGAATTATTATCCTTGAGATACCCATAAGGTAGCAATAATTATTATAAAGTATTTTAGTAAGCATTTAATTTCACTATTTTTTTAAAATATAGTTTATTAAATAAGTGAAGAGTAGAATAATCATTATTTTTAATGAAAGATTATGTTAGTCATTGTCTGTTGTGGGGATTTTCCTAATGGTTACATGAAGATAATAGTTGGAAAATGTCTATAATAGCAATGCCATTGGGAAGTATATTCTATATGTCTTTCTGTGTTAAAACCAATATATTATGACCGTCTCTCAAGTCTACCTTATGTTTTTATATATTATACATTTCTAGTTAATTACTGAGTCTCATAGAGTCACTTTTCTATATGTTCTATATTTTGATGTTTGAGCTGATCTAAGGATAGGATTGAAGTGGAAGGAAGAAAAGGTTACAATATATAACAATTTAATATATATTTTTGTGGGTTGTAAAAATAATAATGGAAAAAAGCAAAGAGAAGAAAAATTCTTAAAACAAATTTTAAAAAGACTGCTCAGAATAAAGTGAAACTGTCAAACTATTACAAAACTGAGTGATGTAGGGTGTGAATATAAAATAAAGCATTGCATTCGGAAGAAAAATATGGGAATGAAAAATACAGATTATGAAAAAACAAATTTCTAATTAAATTCTTTACTTGGATGAAAAAATAAACCAAGAGTTATACCAAACCAGGTATCCCTAGATTACTTCTCTTTGTTCTAAAGTAGTACTGACCTCTACCTTCACTTATTTAATTAATGATTATTAAATATGCATTAATAATTGCCTCAAACAAATTTATATAATGGGTCTTCATTTAGGTTGCCACTTAATTTATATTATTAAAAAAAAACAATTTGAAAATGTTGAATCCAGTCAATTATGAATATTATTTATATAGTTTTAAATAATAATAAGTGATTAATGATATATGTTTTAATGATCTAAAGCAATTTAATCATTGAAGAAAAAGATGTTATATCACATGATTTTAAAAATTAATTTAATCCTTGAACAATTGGCTATGAGTGAAAGTTGATCATTCTTTTTCCAAAAGCCTAACGATGTTGCTAGTTAAAGCTAATGTCAATATTTAAATATATTGCTACTAAACTAGTTTTAGTTCTACATAACTAGCCAAAAAAGTTGATGAAATGTTTGCATAAATATATGAGAAATTTGCAAAAGACTATTAGCATTATCATTTAATGCTCATTGATAAATTATTATTTTTTTGAAATCTCACTGAGTCCTTATTGACACATGATATCTCCATTATTTAAATTTAATATACAAAAAAATTAACTTTTGCATAATTGAGAAAAACAGAATGACAAAAATATTAAAATTAATTTTAAGACTGAACAACTTTGTGATGTGATATGGCTACTCATTTATCTAAGTCAGGAATTTCTCAGCTTTGATGTGATATGATGCCCCATGACTTCTCCTTTCCCAGAGTCAGGACTCTCTCAGTCACTATGCCCAGAGAAACCTGTTAACCCACCTTCCCTTTCCTACCCTAAGTTTTCCCATATTCTTCTCTATTATGCACCATCCCATTTCCACAACTATCTTTGTCAACTCTATGGCCTTTATATTTAAATCCCCCTTATCTTTTCCCAAATCCAGCATAAAAATCAAATCACTTTGTTTATATTTATTCTCCTACAACTTCATTATTTGTACCCTTTTTGCTTGCAAACATTTACATTCAATTAACAGGTGCCTAATATTTTCTATACATTCCTTACATAACTCGCAGACTAAATCACTCACATTTTCCAATTTATGTGTATTTTCCCTTGTTGCTAATGATCCCATTTAAGTCTTAACAATAAACTACTTTCCTTGTTATTATCATAAATTAACTTGCACTCAAAATTCCATTCATATCTATATATTTAAACTTTTTTTACTCTCCACACTAGTTCTTCATCTTTTCAACTCTCTATTTTTTATTAATGCATCTATTCTTCTATCCTATTTCTTGCCACTATAACACTCAACAATTCTTCTAACACAATCATCCCACTTTTTGTATAAGTATAATGACGTAAAGGCTTCCCAATTAAATATTAGTCTATTGTGCATTTTCATTTTGCTTTTTTCATCTCTCATATAAAAACTTGACCATCCTATTTCTTCTTGAATTGCCTACTTTGCCATCCACACATCTGCATATAATGCATGTAATCCTGCTTCTCTTTGTACTTTTTCTAAGTAATCTAACACTTCTTTACTAACACATAACTCACTGTCAACTTAATACTGCCATTTCCTTCCATACAATTCTAACTATATCATATTTATTTTATTTTATTTTTTCATGTGTCAAAGCATTAACTGGGAAGTGAACCCAGGACAACTGCTTGTAAGGCAGCCATGCTGACCACTCAACCACCAACGCTTGACATATATCATATTTATTATATGAAAACACTGATAATTTCATTATTAGTCCCTTTCTTTTCTTTGTATTGATGTGATGCACAGTCACTTCTCCTTAAATGGAGTCAGGAATCTCTCAATAACTATGCCCAGAGAAACCTGTTAGCCACTTTATCTTCCATTCCCCATTCTAAGAGTAATAAGAGTATTTGATGTGATATGATACACTGTGACTTCTCCTTATACGAAGTCAGGAATCTCTCAACAACTATGCCTAGAGAAACCTGTTAGCCACTTTACCTTCCCTTTCCATTCTCCACTCTAAGTTTTCCCATAATCTGCTCCATCCTATTTCCACAACATAATCTTTGTCAACTCCATGACTTTCATATCTTTAATAATAAGAGTATTTAAACGCCCTCTATTAGCTTGTTTTAAAATTAATATATATCATGTTATATAATAGCCAATTCTGAATTGTGAAGTATGACATAGGTATTTATTTAGGAGTAAAAAAAGAACAAAACAAAGTAATATTACCAACTAGCTCATTTATCTGTGAACAAGACCATCCCAAAGTTTCATTTTTATTTTTCTCCTTTAACCAATCGTAAAGTGGTTGAAAATATTCCAACATAGGCCCAGCATCCATATATCGTTGCCCAGTGATTTGTTCCATGGCATCTGGCCAAGGCTTGGCAGAACCAAGTTGCAGCATATTCCTATAGATATTTAAAATGATTTATATAAACTATAATAAAATAATTAAATATGCGAAATTAAAAATAAATATCTCATGAGAATAATCTAATCATAATAGATAATAATTAAAAAAAGATGTAATGTCTCATGCTTACCGTGAAAAATACAAAAGTGATGAATTCCAAGTTGAGTTTATCTAGATTTTTTAGTTTTTTTTTTATTGGAATGTATATACACGCATATATATAAATAATGGGTAATTCAATAACTTAGTTTAACATAAATTTATTTTGATATTTTAAGGTGTGTGTAGATATAAACACATACACACGTATGTATTCGATATACATACAAACTTCTATTCACTCCTTGCATTTCAGACAAATGAAAAAAACTTCTGAAAAAGATGAATGCCCACTAAGTTACATTTTGGATGAATCAGCATTCTTTACTTAGTCCAGATCACAATCATTAACATGCCTTCATTATCCTTGTTCAATATTAATCAATACCAAATTATTATAATTTAATCTTCAAACATCTGTTTTTTTTTATCTTCACTCATTTAATATCTACTCTGAAGAACAATATTTATAAATTAAGCTAGAAATTATATCATTTTTAGACCATATAAAAACTTTAAACTTAATTAAAGAATAATAGATCAATTCTTATTAAATATAAACATATAGTCATTAATCCATCTCCATAATCCCTTTTTCTAATATGTAATGCCATATACTTGTGTTTAGTAGGGAATAAATGTATTAATTTTTAAATTGTATTTAAAGTTTATATCTGATCTAAAATGCTACAATAATCTCTAGTCTAATAAGTGGTAATAATAATCACTGATATATTTATCTAAGGTGGAAAGATGTGTTTGTTGTTCACTGAAAAAAAAACCTTTTGATTCCTCTGAAGCAGTAAAGGAATTTAATATTCATTGCATTCTTAATCTTGCAGTTGTTATTATTATATGGTTATTCTTATAGTAAATAAACATGGCTGAATTGCTTATCAACATACATCAGTCAGCATGGCGAATTTATTAGCTTTTTATCTTATTTAAAACCCAGAGACATCTTGTTTTTTTTTCTCATTTGATTGATAGTTCTATACTTTCATCAGTTGTTTTCTTGAAGGTAAAATGAGTATGAGTGTGAATAATTTTTTTTAAAAAAATAGATATTTACAATCATAATAAACAAAATTAAATTATGGCCCTTATTCCCAGGAAGTAAATAAAATATATTAAGAATCCCCTGATTGCAAACCCCCGACTGCCATTTGATGACGATCTTTTATTTAGCCATCTGCAGATCACTTTTCAGTGAAAAAGATTACATGAATTAAAAAAAGACTATCCAGTCTTAAAAATATTATTGGAATCTGTGAAATTAGAAAAAAAGATGGAAAGACAATTGATTTGAAAAGTATATATATATATTATTATTATAAAAGTACAAGTACTGAAGTACAAGTGGTGTGATATTCGTTACAAATAAAATATGGAAGGAAAACATTGTGGAGATTGATGGTACATCAGACAGTGTGGCAAATTTTAGCTTTTCAAGTTAATGGAAGATACTAAATGTAGATAATTCAGAATTTTTATATAGAGATACAAAATGCTTTCGATCAGACTTATTACATTTTTAAATTGTTATGGAAGTTGTGAATTGGTAAACAAGTGAAAGACAAAAAGTGCTATGGATAAATTTAGTTATGGTGATAGAAATGAGAGAGGATACAGACATGTTCACACACGATTCATTTTTTTTGGAATGAATATTCAATTTTTTGAAACTATTTACAATGAAATTATAAATAATATCTGATGTTTCATTTGCTAAATTATAAATTTCAATTAATTTTACTTGAATTCATGCATTTTACATATCAGATGTAGGTATCAAGGATGACCCAAGGATTATATGCCATGTCATAGTTATCATGAAGCAAAATGAGATATTGCATAATAGAACCTTTGGTTTTATACATATTTGAAAAAGCATTAAGATATATGCTATAAATATTATAAAAGACTTTTTATTTAAATTTTATGTAAGGGACCAAAAATACTAGTTATACCACTGGTTATAGATTAAACAAGGCAAACTCTCCATACAGTAGTGCCACCCTGTGCCAACCAGAGTAATCAATGGATACCAGAAGGCTTGTGCATAAAATCCCTATCTAGTACCTATTCATCCAATATCCCCAGACTAGTTTCTGGCTTGTGGCCTTCGTCAGTGAGAAGCCTTAGCACTGCACCTAGATCTTAGAGTCTAATGCAACTCTCCAGCAGCCACCTTTTAACTCTACTTAACTACAAAACTATGAGAATGAAATTGAAAACACAATAATATTTTCAATCTCAGCTCAATAGCTTATACAGTCATATGGGTCTGAACTCAGTTCAGCACCTATACCTTTTGGTGTATTTGGCTCTTTAACAACCATAGCCACCACTACCCTATTAGGCAAGATTGGTGTTAAACCACTAAACATCACATGATCACTATCTCTTATGCTAGCACATAATTGTTATTAAACAAGGCAAAACTCTCCATATAATAGTGTCACCCTGTGCCACCAGAGTAATCAATGGATGTCAGAAGGCATAGTTTGTAGTTAAGTAGAGTTAAAAGGTGGCTGCTGGAGGGTTGCATTAGATCCTAAGATCTAGATGCAGTGGAGATATTGGATGAGTAGGCACTAGATAGGGATTTTATGCACAAGCCTTATGGCATCCATTGATTACTCTGGTTGGTACAGGGTGGCACTACTGTATGGAGAGTTTTGCATTGTTTAATAACATTTATGTGCTAGTATAAGAGATAGTGATCATGTGATGTTTAATGGTTATAGATCAGGCCATACTGTTACTAATAAGTGAGCGGCACGTTTTAACAAATTAAATTACATTTATTTAAAAATAAAATTATGATCCGAAGGTGATAAGGATGATATATCTAATAAAAATCTAATTGTAATGCTGATTCTTAAATGTGATGAATTTATCTATATTGAATAGATAAATTCATTTGCAGAAATTTTTTATCTGTTTTCCACAAGAATGAGAGCCAATGGATCATTTCCCCAAGTATCCAGAACATGTTCATTTCTTCTTAATATCTATCATTTTTGTTTAACAAGATAGAAGTAACTCTTCTATTACTACAAAATAGAATAGTATTTCAATATCTAATTTAATTGAGAGTGAAATAAAATAAAATTTTATTCTAATCACAACTAATTCTTATATTCAAAAACGAATTTGAATAGTCCGAAGGCTAACATCTCAAATAAATAATCTTGAAGATAAAAATAACCAGCTGTTCTAAAGGGATAATTGATTAATAATTTTACCTATCTGTCAAATCAAGAAAACATTTCCTATTTTTAGCACATGGCGATAGTGTTATAATTATTGCAAAAGGTAATGCAAATTTATCTCTGACAGAAGCAATCATTACGAAATTTTTCATAATTATTGGTAATCAGAATCATGCTTTACTATTATATTTTTAAAAAATTACAAATTTTACCTCAGTTTATGTTACTTATGTATTTTTAAATGTCTTTTTTTTTTTTAAAAAAACTAATTTAAGTTTTGAATATACACTAAAACCTTTTTTTTTTTTTAAAAAAAAAATCAATTTTATAAAAAACCAAAAACAGTTTTTTTTTCCATTCGTAAAACTCAAGATGTTTTTGACCTTAGCAAAAAAGAAATAGCAAACAGTCGTTTGTAAATCTTGGTTATAAACTTTTGGCTTTTTTTTTGCTAAAAAAACTGAAGATTAATCTTTTTTTTTAAAACAAGAATATTGCCTAGAGATATAAAATAAGTCATTTCTATTAGAATTTGACCGAAGGAATATTTACTCACCCATTGTTAGTTATTTGTTCAATTGCTTTTAATGTTTTTTAATATTTAAACTAAAGCTCTACAACTGGCGAACTGATTCAAATAAAATCTCTTGGGTAATAATATGAATACAAACAGCTCTTCTAGTTTAGTTAATACGCGCGCACGCAATACAAATAACATACATGCATACTACTTCACAGTACACAGTTATGCAGCATATAGAGCTGTTTTTTTTTTTTTTCATGTATTATAACATCGGTCGGGAAGTGAACCCGCTAACCTGGGTCAACTGCTTGTAAGGCGGCTGTGCTGACCGCTCGACGAACAACGCTTGACTAATGCTGAATTTTAAACACAAAAACTTCAGTAAGTTGTCTAATGTAGCAAACATTCCGAGCACCAAGTTTGAGAGGAATAAATAAAAAAAACAGTTTTTTTCAATAACATACTGCAGGAATAAAAACAGTAAATCAAAAAATAGTTGAACTAAAAAACAAACATTCCTAATAATATTCAAGTCCATAGTCAGATGATTTCATTGTTTATTTTGAAATTAAAATGAATTTACATTTTTAATTCTGAAGTATTTTATAAGTAAGTAAAGGTAACCTGTAGATAAAGAGAAGTTATGTATTTAGTGCCTATAAATTATATATCATTTTACAGTTTTTTTTATAAAAATAGTGAGTGTATTGACAACTGTTTGACATGCTTAAACTATATAAAAGATTTGCCCTTGTCCATATTTTTTTAGCTAAAAATAACTGAATACCCATTTTTAACCAATGTGGAAAGGCTACTTTAGTTAGCTATGTTTCAAATGAAAGAAAATATTAACCATGGCTCATCATATTTAAGCATATAATAATTTCTTTACCTCAGTAATAAAGGCCATAAGTCCCCACAAACATTACATAACCTCCACTTTTACCTCACTTTTAAATAGCAACTCTATTTTCCCTGCTCTTTGCCACACAGTGTAAGCCTGAGTAATCAATAAATGCCAGATAATAGTATTTAATAAATCCCCACCTAATTGTGCTCTATTTATATCCACAGATTTATTTTAATTTATGACTTTGTCAATGAAAATTAGATTTAAAAAAGTCTGATGCATCAGATCTCACTAGTGAAAGTTGTAATATAGAAACTAATCTAATGTATAGATAAGATATCAATGGATAGGGATTTATTAAACAGTGTCATCTAGCTGTTAATGATTATCAATGTCACACAATGATAAAATTGGAATAGGAGAAATAGATCTGCATATTAGAAGTATATTTTAATCATATAATCCAAATCAACACAAGTTTTTGATTTTTTACCTAAAAATGCTGAATACCTATTTACTGACCATCATTAGATGGATATTTGGTTGGATATGGACCAGCTTTTGTGGTTTAAAAAAAATTGCAAGATTCATCTTGCTCTTGAACTTCAACCACTTTGCCATGATATTCTTTTAAGCAAGTTTCAATTACTTAAAAAACAACTTGGGCTTGCATGGAAAATCCATTGCAGTTAAATAAATCTTCAACCTTCACTTCAGATTTGAAACTTAAAGTAGGTTAATGTTCTAACCACATATCCACAAACTCTTCTTCATACATAAAAAAAAAAAATCAATAAAAAAACAAAATAAATTCATTAAAAAAAATTAAATTTTTTAATGAGTACAAAATATAGCATTTCAGATGAACAAACTTATTAAATTTTTTTGAATAGTCCTGTCTATTATTTTTGTACAAGCTAAACTATTCGTGATCAATGAATCAGTTTTAATGCAAAACACTGATTCTTCAGTTTAACAATACAATCAGAGGAAAAATATTGTCATTGAAAATAAAATATACCTAAGAAGTTAATTTATTTTTATTTTTATGGTAAACTGGTATGCCTTTGTCTCTGCGAATAATTAAATATGCTATTATTTTATTTAAAAATCCAATTCAATGCATGTCTTATTAAATACAAAATATCTGTAGCACTTCATATAGATACCACTTTAACATTGGAGGTTTATACCAATTTAAAATTAAAGGCCTAAATATAAAATACAGTCAAAATGTATCAAAATATCAAATGTAATATTAAAAGACCCAGCATATGTATATGAAATAAATAAATAAATAAAGAACCTAACTATAAAGACTCCTATGTAAAATCATCTTCAAATATGTTACTAATAGTTAAACAAAACAATATCATTATTCTTCATACTTAAATTCCAAAAAATGCCAATCTTAGCATTAGTTTCACTCATAGTTAACTTTGGTTTTATTGATGCTAAATCAAGTAATAAAAAAATTAAAAATATTTCCTGAGAGAATATTAATCTATCAAAAAACCTTATTAATTTAATACTAAAAAATATTTTAAAAAACAACAACTTTGCTCATTCATATTCAGAAGCATCATAAAGTCTACACTTGTCAAGTGTTGGTGGCTAGTGGTTAGCATAGCTGCCTTCAAAGCAGCTGGCCCAGATTCGCTTCCCAGTCAATGCTTTGACATAGGAAAAAAAAAGTCTACACTTTTGATTATATTCTTTAATGACATTTCTATTAGATAAATTTCATACACTCAATATCTCAACAGTTATTGGTAAAAATCAATTAATCATAGTGGTATTCCGTAAATTTTATACCAATTAAAAAATAAAAATTTATAAAGGTTACTCTTTTCCCAACTAACCCAATTCTTAAGAATTTTCACAAAATCTGCCCTCCATATTTTTATTTACAATGCTTATTCACACTTGCAAAATCATTTAAATATTAATAGTATTATCAATTATGTAATGCCAAATGAACATCTTCTGCATCTAATCCTGGCTGCATTTAATATCTAGTTGTCAATTTACATTTCATAAAATTCTGTTGAGACAAATTTTATTAAGATAGCATAAAAGTTTAATGCATTTATTTTCACATTATTCTCTGGTTGAGACCAATGTCGATAGCTAAGCTTGGATTAAATTGTGTCACAAAGTATTAAAGCAGATATCATTAAAAAAATTTCTATAAAGGCTAGATCGTAAATGTTTTAACTTTTTGACAAAAGAAAAATTAAAAAAATATTGTAAAATGGTGTGTCAGTTATATAATAAAAAACAAAACAAATTTTACAAATTATTTTAGGATGAATTTCAAAATAATAAAACTAAATCTTTGGAATATAGGTTAACAGTC
The DNA here is from genome assembly GCA_028023455.1 of Epiperipatus broadwayi. Taxonomy (NCBI): domain Eukaryota; kingdom Metazoa; phylum Onychophora; class Udeonychophora; order Euonychophora; family Peripatidae; genus Epiperipatus; species Epiperipatus broadwayi. The sequence goes on along the minus strand of JAQFVV010012678.1, from coordinate 12,844 downwards.
TTAAAGAATTCATTTTAATTGGATACATTTCTTCAGCAGATACAATTAAAAACAATTTTATTAATTCAACTATTGGTAAATAATATTCATTATTTGGCTGAAAAGTAAATGCTCAGGTATTTAAAATGATTGATATCCTCACTTCCATTTTTTTTATGAAAGGAAAGTTAAGCCACAGTAAGATATTCATTTTAAAATGTTCTAATTTTTGTCACTGTTGCTTTCTCATAGTATGAATGTTAATGATGAATGTTTAGCAAAGTATTGTTAGTATATATTATATTATTTTATTAAAATTATAATTCATTGTATAATAAACATGATACTTTGCTATTTAATTTAACAATAAAATAATCCACACTCTTCCAATCATTAAAAGTCCACTTCTTAATTTGTTTCTTGCTTTGATATAATAATCATTTATTGGCAGTAAAGATAAAAAGTTACACTCAAAATAATCTCAAATTATCAAGAAAATAAAATAAATAATTGAATGATTCATTGTTCAGGTGAAGTTAGAATATAAAAAATAAGAAGGTTAAGCCATAATCCATGGACATTGAGTTCCAGAATCTTCCATTAAATCATGCTGGTAAATTATCATCAAGATTTTGTAATTTCTATTGCATAAGTAGCAGTACAAAGTGTACAGACTCTGTCACAATCTCTCAATTTACCACTTACTAAAATGACGGAGGCCGAGTTTCAATATTCATAAATACTGATATTTAAATCTCATAAAATTTTTAAATTGTTTCAAAACGTTATTCTGTTTCTTTTTCCCTTTAAACATTTCTTTATTTAATACTGAATTATTAATATTCACTTCTGTATGTATGTTGATTATAAAAAAAGAAAAAGGAAAGTCGGTAAGTATGCCAATTATATTAAAGAGTGGAGATTGTATTTGGGATATTTTGGAAAATTTAATATAATTTATTAATTGCTGGAAATATTCTTAATGATTCATATTGTTAAATAAGTTTTAAAAGAAAAGATGGAAGGTGGGTACTTTACATATTTATAAAATCATTCTTTAATCGTTAAATAAGAATCATAAAGGACCATTTTATTTTTGTGATTTACCTGGATAGTTACATAAGGGTTGTCACATTAATGTGATTAAAAAAAATTCTTTCAGTTATACTTATTTTCTAATGTTTATAAAACAGATCCCAATATCATCAGAACTTTATAATTTATAAAAAACATTCTTTTACGATAAAAATTAAAAACATTCTTCTTATATAATTTTATGTACTTTGAACACTAAGAGAACTTCGCCTAATGTGAATATGTTTAATTAAACCACTAAAATATTATATGATCACCATTCCTTTATGCTTACACAAGCTGCTAAACTAGTAGTAACTAGCATACAGTTCAAAGTGGTATCATTTTGAGCTGGGTATTTTGAAATATAAACTCTAATGTATTTATATATTAGTTCACAGAGGGCAGCACTGGATTTCTTAACCATGTGCGGTGATTTAATATTTGTATATTTATTTTAACATAGCATTATGCACTGGGATATTTTCTATACATTTGTGTTAGGTGGTTAAAGATCATTTTGCTTATTAAAATTTCAAGTTCTTTGTTTGAATTTGTTTCTATTTTAATATTTAAGATCTAATAGCATACAGTTCAAAGTGATATCATTTTCAGCTGGCTATTTTGAAATACAAACTCTAATGTATTTATGGTACTTTAAAGTACTGTATTTATATATTAATTCACAGAGGGTGGTACTGGATTTCTTAACCATGTGGGGTGATTTAATATTTCTAAATTACAGTGTATAGTTGCATAAAATTAAAACGTTAATAGTTTTTAAAAGCAATTAACTATTTATTAGAGTTTTTCCCTCTACATTTGTATGCAAGGTATTATTATAAAGATATATATGTAAGATTGTGATACAATATGGTCAGAACATTGATCATGAACAGCATGCATTAAATTATAATGAGCCTGTACCTTATGGTACCATATAATCAGAGCATTGATCATGATAAACATGATCAAAATCCCAACATTTTTTATTATGATTAATAGACTAATACTTAAGTATGTGCATCTAGATGATTATTATATATCATACCCTAAATTTGGCATTGACTATTGAATCTTTTTAAAATCCAGTCATAAGAAATGACTGTTGATTATTCTTGTGTTATGCTGGTGATATAGTTTATTGTAACTTATAATTGTTAGTATAATAACATATTTTTATTGGGTGCTGACTCTTTAATCAGATTTATTTTATTTATTGATTAACTATGATTCAATGAGGACGATGATGTTTTCCTATCGTACCATATTAAATAAAGCTTGTTAGCAGCTATTGGTAAAGCTCCATCTAGTGAACATATTATAAATAATTTTATATACACACATTACAAAATATAAAGATTTATGACTTATTTACCTTAATAACTTTCCTGCTTCTTTTGACTTATATATATCACATTTATGTAAAGGAATATGACTTTGACTAGCAGCTGCACAAAGTGCTTTGTGGAATTGAAATTGGATGATGAAACTGACAAAATACCTGAAATGGTAGAATCATACAAAAATAAACATTATTTTAAAATTCTCTTTTTATAAATTTAAATTTATATTTAAGGAGATGCTGGGTGAAATAATGCTAAACATGCCAAATTCTCATTTAAAAATAATTTAAAAAACCATTATAACTTAAAGTTAATATTTTAATTTATTATAGAATAAAAATTAGCATTTATCATTGTTTAAAGCCAAAATAATAAATACTCGACTGTAGGCTAAAAATCATTATTAGTTTCAGTATAAAACACAAAAAAAATCTTGAAATTCATAACATATACTGTGTGATTATAAAAAAGAGAACAATCTTAAGATAACACGAGTACTCTATTCATAATGGAATAGGTGTATAAAAAATTAAATAATAGTATTTAATTAAAAAAAACTATAATGCCCTTTAGTTAGAAATCATTGTGAAATTTCAAAAGTAGTTAAACCTGTGTTAACAACTACAAGATAAGTATGGATAATAGAGTCTATGCCATAGCAACTATGGTATGTATGTAATGGCAATTGAATATTACTATGTATAAACAATCAAATGTTTTATTGCTTTGAAGTTTAATTGGAAGGGACCAATCTAAGCTGCAATCTCCATACTGTATCTCCAAAATTTTCTATTTTACCACTGAACTAGACTTTTCAGGATAATAGGTTTCTTGAGTATGACACTAAAATATGCATTTAGTTTTAATAATGGAGTTATAACCCCCTTTCTTTTCTTTGGATTTATAATTTAAAAGTCATTAGCAAAAATGTTGAATTTTTGGAAAGATATTGTGTTAAAATGCAGCAATGAAAATTTATATTAACCTCAATAATATATTTATGATAAAAACAACTTCACCAAACACAAGTTATATAATAGAACATAGAATGTTGTTAAAATTTCCCAATGATAATTTTCAAACGTCTGCTTTTAACTCAATAGCTAAGTCATAACCAAATTCCTATGACTAAGTAGAAAAATGTCTCATGCAAGTAAAAGAAGTTCCAGGTAAAATATTTTGGACAAAACAGTGTTACAGCTTAAAGTTCAATAATCAATAATAATTGTTCAGTAAAAGAAATGGTTTAAAATTCTTTTACTTTTCAATAATAAGAAGCAATTTAATTGCCTGATTTATTCTTCATTGAGCTCAAAAGTCAATATAAATAATGTTCAAAGTTATTTATAAATAGTATATGTAATCTTCGCAATTGTTGCAATTATTTGAAATCTAGTGTTTTTCTGGACATACTAGTTAATAAAGGAGTTTGCTATTAACTGAAAGGAGACCCTTTGATTCCTCTTGGAGGCCTTAAAGGAACCGAGCAGGGCATTCTAATGTCCACTCCATACGTTCTTGTCATTGCAGCTGTTTTTACTATGTGATTATTCATATAGTATACGAACATGAATGGGTTGCTCACCAACATGCATTATCCAGCGTGGTGAGTTTATTGGCTTTTTATCTCTGAGTTTAAGATCGAGAAACACCATGGTCTTTCTTCTCAGTGCCTGATAAGGCAGAATGAATGTTTGTGTAAATGATAAATATTTTTCCAATACATATATACAATTATGACAGACAAAAATAAGCTCCCTTTTCCCAGGAGGCTGAAGTCACCACCAAGGCGGGTTGGGGGGGCGGGTGCAACCCCGAAGATTGCAAGAATTAGAAGAAGAACTGTCTTATATTAAATGGGACATTATTGGACTTTGTGAAGTTAGAAGAAAAGGTGAAGAGACAATTGATTTAAAAGTGGACATATACTCTATTATAAAGGCACAAATATTGGAAATACAAGTGGAGTAGGATTCATTATAAATAAAAAGTGGAAGAACAATATTGTGGAGATTGATGGTGTATCGGACAGAGTGGCAAGATTAGTTATACAACTTAATAGCAGATACCAAATGCAGATAATTCAGGTTTATGCCCCAACAAGTTCTCATAGTGATGAAGTAGTAGAAGATTTTTATATGGATGTACAAAAGGCTTTTGATCAGAGTAAACAACATTTTAAAATTGTTATGGGAGACTTTAATGCTAGAATTGGTAAACAAATGAAAGATGAAAGTGCTGTAGGTAATTTTGGTTATGGTAATAGAAATGAGAGAGGACATAGACTTGTGGAATTTGCAGAAAAAGAAAAACTTTATATTATGAATTCTTTTTTTGAGAAAAATGTTAAAAGGAAATGGACATGGAAGCATCCAAATGAAGGTACAGCAGAATTGGATTATATTTTGACTAACAGGAAATACATATTTCAAGATTGTAATGTTCTTAATAAATTTAACACAGGAAGTGATCATCGATTAGTAAGGTGTAAGATACGTGTTAATGTGAAACTAGAGAGACAAAAATTATTAAGAAAAACAATATTTACAGTTGATATTCCTAATCTTCAGAAACATTCTAATGAATTTAAATTAGAACTTACAAATCGGTTTCAAGTATTAGTAGATTTTGAACATGATTCAGATTTGAATGAAATTAATATGAAAATAACTGATACACTTTTAAAAACTGCAACAAAAATAGCTGGTAGAAAAAAGCAGCAATTGACCAATAAAATTTCTACTGAGACTAGAGAATTTATGAAGAAAAGAAGGAATATGAAGATATACAAAAATGATGCATTAAAAAGAATTGAATATCTCGAATTTTGTAAAATGGTGCGGAAAAGAGTTGAAAATGATATAAGAAAGTATAACTGTGAACTAGCAAGGAAAGCTGTAGAAGAAAATAAAAGTCTTAAGAATGTAAAACAACATATTGGTATTGGTAGGAAATTTATATCTGCAATAAGAAAAAAAGAGGGAATTGTTACTAAAAAGAGAGATGACATCATGAAATTGGTAGAAGATTTTTATCAAGAATTATATAGTAATAAAGAACAAGTACCTCCTATATCTATTACATCTTCCGAATTGCCCAGAATTTTAAATGAAGAAGTGAGATACGCAATTAAATGTATGAAGAAAGGAAAGGCTCCAGGTAATGATGGAATTATAATTGATATATTAAAAGAAGCAGGTGAAGAAATAGAAAATTTTTTAGCAAAGTTATATACCAAATGTCTAAATGATAAAGATGTACCTGATGATTGGAAGAATGCAGTAATAATATTAATATTTAAAAAAGGTGATAAAGAAGATATTAGAAATTACAGACCTATCAGCCTTTTATCAGTTTTATATAAAATTTTTACCAAGATAATTACAACTCGTCTACAGAGAACATTGGATTTCCACCAACCAAGAGAACAAGCTGGATTTAAAAGTGGTTTTAGTACAGTAGATCATATCCAGGTGTTGAGAGAAGTTATAGAAAGGACGAATGAATATGAGTTGTCATTATGTTTTGGATTTGTAGATTATGAAAAGGCATTTGATTCTATAAACATTTCTTCAGTGATTAAAGCATTGGATCATCAAGGTATAGATCCAGGATATTGTCATATTTTGAAGAATATTTATAAAAATGCAACAGCAACAATTAGATTACATAATGATACTGGGAAAGTCAACATTGAGAAAGGTGTAAGACAAGGTGACTCCATATCTCCAAAACTTTTTACAGCAGTGCTGCAAGAAGTATTTTGTGGATTAAAATGGGAAACTAAAGGAGTGAAAGTAAATGGAGATTATTTAAGTCATTTAGATTTCGCAGATGATGTAGTTGTTTTTGCAAATAATGCTTCAGAGCTGCAGGATATGTTGCAGGAATTATCAGATGAAAGTAGGAAAGTAGGACTAAAGATAAATGTTAAAAAGACTAAAGTAATGTTTAATCGATTTGCTCAAAATATGAAAATAAAGATTGATTATGATGAATTAGAAGAAGTTAACAGTTACAAATACCTTGGTCAGATTATTAATACAGATGGAAACATAATGGAAGAAATTAATCATAGAATTAAACTTGGTTGGAGTGCTTTTGGTAGAAATAACTTGATACTAAAAGGAAATATGCCTATGTGTTTGAAAAGGAAGGTTTTTAACAAATGTGTTTTACCAGTTCTTACTTATGGATCTGAGACTTGGACACTTAATAGAAGAGCAATACAGAGACTTCAGACCACTCAAAGAAGTATGGAGAGATGCATGTTGGGAGTAACAAGAAGAGATCGAAAACGCAATGTATGGGTAAGAGAACAAACAGGTGTTACTGACCTCATTGAAAAAATTAAAAGATTGAAGTGGAGTTGGGCTGGATATATTGCTAGAAGAGATGATAATAGATGGACAATTGAAATTTTAAACTGGATTCCAAGAGATTGTAAAAGACCCAGAAAGAGACCACATGTGAGATGGATGGATGAAATAAGAAAGTGTGCAGGGGTGATGTGGAGAAGAGAAGCTAAAGATCGGATAAGATGGATTAAACTTGGAGAGACCTTCATCCTGCAGTAGATTGATAATGGTTGATGATGATGATATGTTTTTAACTTGACAGCAATAATTAATCCACAATTAATGAGTTATTATTTCTCAAATATTATGAGCTGATGGAGAGCAATTCACTAATTGAATAATTTAGGTGCAAAGCATAATTATAATATTTATAGATATCCATTTATTTCATTAGTCTGACTCCTAAATGTGTATGGTCATTATATTTTCAGAAGAAAACAAAAGATGAAACAAACATATAAAAAATAAAGTTAGAAAAGCAAAAGATAGAAACAAACATATAGAAAATAAAGTTAAATGTCACTTTTGTGATGACTACAAATTAATTTTTGAAATACAAATAAGATAATTAAGCCAATTATCAAGGCTTTAATAGGTTTGTAAGTGTAGATGATAACAATCAACCCTTAAGCTAACAACAATCTTAACCTGTAATCAAGGCCTAATATGTTTATATAGATACTGAAGATTTCAACTTAACAAAGGAGTGTGAGATTAATACTGCAAAGAAGTTCAAACGAATCTCATTAACCAGGCAAATATAACCTGTTCTGAAATCAGTCTAATAAATAGTCAATTATAACTTCCAGATTCTGAAAGCAGACTCATAAATAATTACTTATAACTTTAGATATATATAAACATACCAGAACAAAGATAAATGTATTACCTTTATTGTTAAAGAAGATTGCATTGACTATAGGTTCAGATTGTTGATAGCTTAAGGGTTGATTGTTGTTATTTACATTTATAAACCTATTAAAGCTTTGAGTAATTGACCTTATTGTCTTAGTAATTTATACGGAATTTTGAAGTTATAAATGACTATGTATTAGTCTGCTTTCAGAATCTGGAAGTTATAAAAGACTTTATTAGTCTGCCTTTAAAACAAGTTATGTTTGCCTAATTAATGAGATTTGTTTAAATTTCTTTGCATTATTAATCTCAGATTTCTTGATCAAGTTGCAGTCTTTGTATCTGTATAAACACATCAGATCATGGATAAAGGTATCACCTTTATTGTTGAAAGAGTTTGTCTTGACTACAGGTTGAGATTGTTGATAGCTTAAGGGTTGATTGCTGTGAAATACAAATCTGTCCAATATCACTTCCTGATCCTAGAGACTTATTTGATCTTTTATACATATGCTTTTTTTATTTTTTTATGTAGTATGAAAATCTTCAACGCCTTGCATTATTGTGTTCTATTCTCAGACATATTGTGCCAATGAAAGAAATCAATATTGAACTTTTATAAAATCTAATTTTCTTCTATCATTGATTCATAAAGCAATTAACCAATTAAAAACTATGCTTAAGTTCACTATCAAATACTTTTTACAATGTTTATCAACTTTTATTCACTTTATAAGCTTATCCATGAAGATGTGTTCTTAGGAATCATAGAATCAATACCATCACATCCAGTTAGCTAAAGCAGTGATCAGCAACCTTTTAGATATTGCGAACCACTAACATAATTTTTAAATGTATGAATTAATATGAGCATTGAATATGATATACATATATATTTATTTATATATGAGTGTGCCATAGTCATATTCTTATTTTGTTACTTTTTCTATGCCGCTGATCGAGTAGAGTTTATTAAATGCCTTTGAGGTAGATGTTTTGCAAATCACAGTAGTATTTTGTAACAAATCAATTAGCAATATAAAATTCTTATTCTATTTCACATAATAAGAAATACAGCTTAAACCAAAATTATTTTTTATTTAAAAATTTTATTTAATGAGCTTAGATAATTTAAATAATATCTGAATTTCTTGGCGGAACATTAAAATTATGTCACAGACCACCAGTTGCTGACCGCTGAGCTAAAGGCTACATTCTATCAATAGATCTAATAATCGTATAATATTTTCAGAATATTATAATGAATCTTAAAATAAAATTTTATTGGTGTCTTTTTCTCTATATATGCATAGTATCTTAGATCTACTTAAAATTATTATTATATTTCAAACAAATGAATAAATTTTGAATAAATATTGAAAAAAAAAAAAAAAGCTTCAAACGCATGTATTGAAAGATAATGATAAATAGTGAATGATGGAGTGTCTGATACTGCTATTAATAGTTTGTGTAAGTATACAAAATGGTGGTCATGTGATGTTTTTACATCTACTTTGCTCATATGATAATGGTAATTGCAGTTTTTGAAAAAAAATACCCAAATTTACATATGCTGAACTGATTTCAGATCTATATGACTATACAAACAAATGAACGTGGATTGCAAACATTATTGCACTTTCATCTTGGACTCCTAGCCTTATAGTTGACTAAATAGTAAAAGAAAGCTGATGGAGGGTTGCATTGGATCCTAAGATCTAGGTGTAGTGCTCCCAAATTCAAGGCTCCTCACTGATAAAAGCCACAAGCTAGAATCTTGTCTGTAGATATTGATGAGTAGGCAATAGATATGCACAAACCTTTTAACATCCATTGATTACTAAGACTTTTACTCTGGCAATAATGTATAGAGAGTTTGCTACTGTGACTAAAAAGCTAATTTATTTATTTTATAAATTGAATTCAATACATTAAGGTTATTGTACAGAATATCTCATAGTTTGGGGGAAAATAGCATGTTTAGAAACCAAGAAATGGAAGTTGTTTTTTTTTACTGTGACTAAAAAGCTAATTTATTTATTTTATAAATTGAATTCAATACATTAAGGTTATTGTACAGAATATCTCATAGTTTGGGGGAAAATAGCATGTTTAGAAACCAAGAAATGGAAGTTGTTTTTTTTTTTGTCTTTTAAGCAGTTCAAAACAATAAACCTAGATTCCATATTGATACTTTCTTACTAAAGCCATATATAAAATGTGAAAAAGTGCATAATTATAAAAATAGACACAACAATAATATGTAACTAACTGTTTTCAAATATTTCCATAAACCTTCTCAATTCCAGCCAATATCCCACTCGCCCTTTAAATAAAAAAAAAGCTATAATTTTAGCATTCCATTGAGAAAGAAATCCTATATAATATTTGAAATGCCCCATAGCTATATATGGCTTGAAAATTCAAACATATTAAGGTTTTTAATTTAAGTCTCTAATACTTCTATAAAAGATACATATGTATAACTTACTTCAGGGGTCTCCAACCCTATGCCCGCGGGCACCATGGCACCCGCAGACTATTTTATGTGTGCCCACCGCTATCTGAACACGATAAAAAATTATCTGATACAAATAAATTTAATTTTTAAAATTTCTTATAAATTATTGTATTATATTGTAATCAAATTGTAGGGCATACTATACTTTTACAGCATAAAAATATAAACGTTAATTATATGTTAAAATTTTATTTTTTGAAATACATTTTAACAATATCCAACTATAAATTTACATTGAAAAAATAAATGGTAAAAATGGTGCTCCCTACCTGGTTGAAAAAATAAATGGTGCCAGCCACCTGACTGGTATTATAGAATGTGCTCTTAAGTGCAAAAAGGTTGGAGACCCCTGACTTACTTTATTTATACCATAACTTAAACAATTTTGATTGTTTCTAAAGATATGCCATTATATCTAAAAATATTTTTGGGGGTTTCTTTCATTGCAATTCTTTTCCCTGATAATCTGCTATAAGATAACTGAGACATCATGTGACAAAAAGATGATAACTAATACAGATCATTGACTCTTTTCTAAATAATACAATAGTGATATTATACTAGTTTCAGAGATTTGGATGAATTGCTTTTGAATTTCAATGCTGTCACCTATCGTTTTTGTTTACATTGTGTCATGAAATTAAGAAAGATGCTTACTGGTGTTTACTAGCCTATTACCAAAGATTGCCAAAGGGGTAGCAATTAGCTTATAAATCACTAAAAAATATAGATGTTAAATATGGCAGATTTACATAACTTAAGAAATAATTGAATTTAAATCTTTTGTTATGAATAGGAAATCAGAAGTGAGGATAGTGCATAGTTATATCTATGATGAGAAGAAAGTCAATTTATTCAGAAAATTATGAGTGAAAAGTCTGGTCAAATGTTTTATTCATTGCTTACATTGTAGCTTCTGGAATCGGAAGACATAACATTAGTGTATAATTATCAACCACACGGTTATGCTTTTTTCTTTCCACCCCTTTCTTTCTTATTCTCTCCATAACTATACATTATTTTTGTTTAAATTTAGCAGAAAGCAAAGCAATTTACGGCTGATGATCAAATTTTTTATTTCAGTGCATTTTACTAAAAGAATTTATAAATAGGTATATGAGCACAGACTTTCACATGACCCACCACTCTCCACTCTATCTAATAACACTGATACACTCAAGCACATATATGCTGAAAAGATAAATAATCACCAATATATGTATTTCATGCTAAAACAGCAATCATCAGTTGGTCCAGATTATCATCTCCCACATATATATACTATAAGTGCTCAGATATTTATTAAGATAGACAATCTTCATACTTTAATGGACTGGCTCCAATCTACTACACACTCCAACTCTTCAACCGTCCATCCAATTGAAAATCTGATGATGGAATGCTCGAAGGCCACCCTAAGGCCGAGAGGTCAATCTGAACCCCACATGTACAGGACATAATCCATTAAATACATATGCAAGGATGGGCAGACATCTCTACAATGTAATAAGTGAAACACAGGCTTAATATATACCATGTGTCTATATATGTAATATAGGGTATATGAGCACAGACTTTCACATGACCCACCACTCTCCACTCTATCTAATAACACTGATACACTCAAGCACATATATGCTGAAAAGATAAATAATCACCAATATACGTATTTCATGCTAAACCAGCAATCATCAGTTGGTCCAGATTATCATCTCCCACACATATATACTATAAGTGCTCAGATATTTATTAAGATAGACAATCTTCATACTTTAATGGACTGGCTCCAATCTACTACACACTCCAACTCTTCAACCGTCCATCCAATTGAAAATCTGATGATGGAATGCTCGAAGGCCACCCTAAGGCCGAGATTCTTGTCACACCCATGTTGACCCAAGGTCAATCTGAACCCCACATGTACAGGACATAATCCATTAAATACATATGCAAGGATGGGCAGACATCTCTACAATGTAATAAGTGAAACACAGGCTTAATATATACCATGTGTCTATATATGTAATATAGGGTATATGAGCACAGACTTTCACATGACCCACCACTCTCCACTCTATCTAATAACACTGATACACTCAAGCACATATATGCATGGGTGTGACAAGAATCTCGGCCTTAGGGTGGCCTTCGAGCATTCCATCATCAGATTTTCAATTGGATGGACGGTTGAAGAGTTGGAGTGTGTAGTAGATTGGAGCCAGTCCATTAAAGTATGAAGATTGTCTATCTTAATAAATATCTGAGCACTTATAGTATATATGTGTGGGAGATGATAATCTGGACCAACTGATGATTGCTGGTTTAGCATGAAATACGTATATTGGTGATTATTTATCTTTTCAGCATATATGTGCTTGAGTGTATCAGTGTTATTAGATAGAGTGGAGAGTGGTGGGTCATGTGAAAGTCTGTGCTCATATACCCTATATTACATATATAGACACATGGTATATATTAAGCCTGTGTTTCACTTATTACATTGTAGAGATGTCTGCCCATCCTTGCATATGTATTTAATGGATTATGTCCTGTACATGTGGGGTTCAATTGACCTTGGGTCAACATGGGTGTGACAAGAATCTCGGCCTTAGGGTGGCCTTAGAGCATTCCATCATCAGATTTTCAATTGGATGGACGGTTGAAGAGTTGGAGTGTGCAGTAGATTGTAGCCAGTCCATTAAAGTATGAAG